>JAFMOD010000566.1:258509-364517 GCA_019802435.1 Corydoras maculifer | reverse complement strand
TCTTGGTTAATATGGGTCTAGGTGTAGTGTTAGTCTTGGTTAATATGGGTCTAGGTGTAGTGTTAGTCTTGGTTAATATGGGTCTAGGTGTAGTCTTATTCTTGGTTATAGAACACATCTGATCACATATCGAGTTCTAGCACCTGATGCCTTTTACATTTCTTAAACCCATTGATCTACGCAGTTTATTATTAAAGGTAAAGCATGAGAACCAAACCCTGATGTTAGAAGTTCTGGGTCTTTTCTACTTTCCCGTTTCCAGTATCTCTGCCTTGTTCCTTGTTTGCCTCTGAATTCACTGCCTCTCATCATGATACTGATCAGTACATTATATGGTCCAGTAATTTCGCTCCCTCTCTTGCGCACACTCTATTTTCTCTCATTTACTCAGCTGTCTGGTTCTGTCCTCTTGTTACCCCTCACCTGTTCCTTCCATCTACCGGCTCCTTCATAAACAGACTCTGAGGAAATATTCTTCTCATCTTCTCTCCTTCAGGCTTTTCTTTCCCACCTTCCTTTTTCTATCTACTCGTGCCGTTCCCATGTTCCTTTGCTTCCTCTACTCCTCGTTTTCATTCGACTCTTTGTTTTGATCTATAACCTCATTAGCACCTCTCATCATCAGCTAATTTTGTGGAACGCCTTTTAGTTACCACACTGATGTCATTCGGTCCTTTTTTTCCTTAACAGTTTTCTGTATTGTTATGTTAAATATAAGTTACTTGTGTTTAATTACATAAAAAACACATGTGCAATACTATATGGACACCCCACCAAACCCCCTGTATCAATTATATAGTTTGGAATTCATATCCATCCATCCATCCATTATCTTCCGCTTTATCTTCAACTAGGGTCGCGGAGGAGGTTCCCCATGCCCATCCAGGGGAGGACGTTTCAGGCACTGGGCAGATACACCCAGGACGGAGCCCCAATCTATCGCTGGGCACAGACACACTCACACAAACACACTCTATATAATGGGGTAATTTGGTGAATTCACACAGACACACTCTATATGGGGCAATTTTTGGAGAATTCAATTGACTTGATGCATATTTTTGGACTGTGGGAGGAAACCGAAGAACCCGGAGGAAACCCACGTGGACACGGGGAGAACATGGAAACTCCACCAAGATTGGGATTCGAACCGGCAATTCCTAGTGCTGAGAGGGGAACATGCTAAACTCTAAGCCACCGTGTTGCCCTTAGAATTGATATCTTTAACTAAATTTAGTAAAACTCTGCAAAACTTTGTAAAACTACTCTAAACGATTATTTTGGTGGCGTGTTTTGTGTGGAGGGCGAATCCCCATCTGGGTGGAGATTCCATGTTCTCCCCGTGTCCGCGTGGGTTTCCTCCGGGTTCTCCGGTTTCCATCCACAGTCCAAAAACATGGATCAAGTCAATTGAATCCTCCAAATTGCCCCATATAGAGTGTGTTTGTGTGAGTGAGTGTCAGCCCAGCAATAGATAGGTATATCTGGGTGTATCTGCCCAGCACCTGAAACGTTCTCCCCTGGATGGGCATGGGGAACCCCCCGCGACCCTAATATAGGATAATAGATGGATGGATGGGTGTTTTGTGTGTCAGCTGACTTTTTTTTCTAGGGTCAGGCACCAAGAACAGATCAGAAATGTCTAGCTTTAAGTTAATACCAAGTCAGTAAAACCTGGACAAGTACTGGAAGTATGAATTAATATTGTGTTATTATTTTTGGTTAGTTTTTGTTTTGGGCAGGTTCCAGTATTTTAAAATTGAGCCTCTGTGTGTTGTGTCCAGAGACTCTGAAGTATGTCTCATGTTTAATTGATTTTAAGGATGCAGCATTCGGAGACAGGTGCACTTCAGAAACAGGGCCGAGGAATAATTTATTGAGCAGTTTTGTGACTTTTCTTCCTAATGGGTTCCGTGTCATCGGGGTCCATTAGGATCAAAGGTGTGCTCAGCTTTCATGTGAGAACTGAACTGGCCTTTGATTTAACAATTATTTAAAGGGCAAAAATCCTGACCTCAACTGGAGGAGGACAGAATAATTGGATCGGTTAAAATGTAGTTTTATTTAAACTGCTGGAGGATAAAACCCATGTCTGTGCTTCTGCTTCATGGCCAGATGGATGATGAGACAAAACCTTTCTTAGATCTATTACAGGAACGTAAATGAAATGATTTACTTAGACTGATCAGTAATATGAGGTCGGCATGCTGTAAACTCCTGAGTAAAAGCTACATTTTATCTGCTATTTATTATGCAGGCGGCATGGTGGCTTAGTGGTTAGCACGTTCTCCTCTCAGCGCTAGGGATTCCCAGTTCGAATCCTAATCAAGTCAATTGAGTTCTCCAAATTGCCCCATATAGAGTGTGTTTGTGGGTGTGTGTGTCTGTGTAAGTGTGTGCTCAGTGATAGATTGGCGCCCTGTCCTGGGTCTATCTGCCCAGCGCCCGAAACGTTCTTCCCTGGATGGGCATGGGGAACCCCCCTGCAACCCTAATATAGGATAAAGCGGAAAATAATGCATGGATGGATTTATTATGCAGTGAAAAAGTTGAGCAGCTCAATGGCATAGGGTAATGCGTCTGCCACTCAGCGCTGAGGAAGATCTGGGTGGATTTTCCATGTTCTCCCCATGTCTGGGTTTTCTCCATATTCTACGGTTTCCTCCAACAGTCCAAAACATGGATTCAAGGTAAATTGGCTGCTCTAAATTGCCCCTATATAGTGTGCATTTAAGTGAGTGTGTGCCCAGTGATGGATTGGCGCCCTGCTCTATGTATATCTGCCCCACGCCAGAAACATTCTACTCTGGATGGGCATGGTAACCCCCCTCACCTGATTTAGTAGAGGATTAAGCAGAAGACAACAAGATAAGATCATTCGAAGATCAAGCTGATTAATGTTGCAGTGGCTTTAAGCAACAACTGTAAACTCTGGAAGAAAGACCTGAATTTGGCGCCAAGTGTGGCCAGGTTCGAGTGTGTGCTTCCACTTCCCCCTTTACCTTAATCAGGATAAGTAGATTCGAAAACGATGATGAATGAGAAATGTTTGACATAAATATTCATAAATCAGTGCACCGAAATTTCAACTGCACTCCACGGACCCCAATTGCACTAATGTAGGTCCTGTCATGTGCAATATGTCCTGTTTAGTCCGGTGGCACTCTGGGTCCAAGAGGAATGTCATTTCGACCCACTGTGCACTTCTCAGAACGGTGGCTGACAGTGAAGCTTTACGTAAATCGCCAAAAACACTAAAGAACGAGGATTCAGGGACAATAAAGAACAAGGATACCGTGCACCATTTAAGTGAGTGACTGTGATGCCGTAACATGAGTCAGCAAAGTTCTAAAGAGAAAGAGAAGAGGATGACAGCTATATTTTATTGTAAGATTTTATATATATATATATATATATATATATATATATATATATATATATATATATATATATATATATATATATCCATCCATTATCTTCCGCTTTATCCTGTATTAGGATCGCTGGGGGGTTCCCCATGCCCATCCAGGGAAGAATGTTTCGGGCGCTGGGCAGATACACCCAGGACAGGGCGCCAATCTATCGCTGGGCACACACTCACTCACACAGACACACTCTATATGGGGCAATTTGGAGAACTCAGTTGACTTGATCCATGTTTTTGGACTGTTGGAGGAAACCGGAGATCCTGGAGGAAACCCATGCAGACACGGGGAGAACATAGAAACTCCACCCAGATGGGGATTTGAACTGGAATCTACTGTGTGCAGAATTATTAGGCAAGTTATATTTGAGAGGATTATTTTTATTATTTAACAACAACAATTATGTTCTCAATTACCCCAAAAGACTCATTAATATCAAAGCTTAATGTTTTTGTAAGTTGGAGTGTTTTTTTTTAGATTTGGCTATTTTAGGAGGATATGTATTTGTGCAGGTAACTATTACTGTGCAGAATTATTAGGCAACTTAATAAAAACCAAATATATTCCCATCTCACTTGAGCAATACCGACTTCTTCCTGTACCACTGCTTGAAGAAAGTGTCTTCCAGAAACTGCCAGTAGGTCTAGGAATTGATCTTCACTCCATCCTCAACCCGAAAACGTCCACCTTGCAGGCGTCTGAGGCGGAATGGAGCTATCTGCCCGTTACTGATCCAGCCTCGGGCCCATCCATCTGGCCCATCAAGAGTCATTCTCATTTCATCAGTCCATGAAACCTTTGACAAATCAGTCTTAAGATATTTCTTGGCCCAGTCTTGACGTTTTATCTTATGTTTCTTGTTAAAGGTGGTCATTTTGCAGCCTTCCCTACCTTGGCCATGTCCTTGAGTATCGCACACCTTGTGCTTTTTGATACTCCAGTAATATTGCAGCTCTGAAAAATGACTAAACTGCTGGCTAATGGCATTTTGGCAACTTCATGCTTGATTTTCCTCAATTCATGGGCAGTTATTTTGCGCTCACCCCCCTTCCCCCAACACGCTTCTTGCGACCCTGTTGGCCACTTGCCATGAATCGCTTCATTGTTCGGTGATGGCGCTTCAAAAGTTTGGCAGTTTCAAGCCTGCTGCATCGCTCTGCAAGACCTCTCACAATTTTGGACTTTTCAGAATCCATCAAATCTCTCTTCTGACCCATTTTGCCAAAGGAAACGAAGTTGCCAAATAATTAAGCACACCTTATATTGGGTGTTAATGTCATTAGACCACACCCCTTCTTATTACAGAGATGCACATCTCCAGATTTACTTAATTGGTAGTTGGCTTTCAAGCCTATACAGCATGGAGTAGGACAACATGTATGAAAAGGATGTCATCAACGTTCCCCATGCCCATCCAGGGAGAATGTTTAAGATGGGCAAATACATCCAGGACAGGGCACCAATCTATTCCTGGGCACACACACACTGTACAGGTGGAATTTAGAGCAGTTCCATGTTTTTGGTTTGTGGAAAGAAAATCACATGGACACGGAAAGTACATAGAAACTCTACCCAGATTGGGATTCGAACCTGGATCCCCCAGCGCAGAGAGGCGAACGTGCTGACCACTACACCACTGTTCTGCCCTTGGAGTAACGTTCTATAAAACCTTTATATAATCTCTTACTGTCAGTAATGAAGCTCAAGGCTTCAGGTGTTTATCTTCTGATTATAAAGAAACGGTATTTAATTTACCCAGCTGTTCAGGAATGATCTACCTGTTTCTATGGATTTTAAGCAGCTGGGCAGAACCCTTTACCCCCCCCCCCCCCTTGCCAACCCTCATCGCTGATAATCAGAGAAAGTTATAAGAGGACTGGAGTCAACATCATGAGGATCAGTGATCTAGATCAAGATGAGCGGAGGTCAGAGAAAGAAATATAGCATCTGAGATGAGAGAAAAGTGAACGAGAGAGAAAGAAAATGGGGAAAATGTAGAGCGAGGAAAAGACGAGCAGAGCCTGAGTGACGGGAGATGGACTGACACAAGTGACATGAAAGGCAAAGTGGAATTAGAGAGAAAATTGACGACTGAAAGCTCCTCCAACAGGTGGATCACATGAACCCAGTAATGCCCTGTCACTCGGCCCAAACTCGGACTCTCTCTCTCTCTCTCTCTTTCTCTCTCTCTCGCCCGCTCTCTCGGTCTCTTACACAAGCACACAGATTTATGAATCAATCCTGTCCTTTGTGAACCTGCCCATCGCTGTTCTCTCTTCCTCCAGGTTCTCCGGTTTCATCCCACAGTCCAAAAACATGGGTTCAAGTTGAATTTGCTGCTCTAAATTGCACCTATATAGTGTGTGTGTGTGTGTGTGTGTGTGTCCAGCAAGAGTTTGTTGCCCTGTCCTAGAACGAAATGTTCTCCCCTGGATGCCCCCCCATGACCCCTAGTATAAGATTAAGCAGAAGATTGTTGAACACTGTTGCTTGTTGTCATTAAATTAACTACATTAACGATTCATCCATCCATTATCTTCCGCTTTATCCTCTACTAGGGTCATGGGGGGGGGGGGGGTTCCTAATGCCCATCCAGAAGAGAACATTTTGGACGCTAGGGCTAGGCAGATACAACCAGGATTGGGCGCCAATCTATCACTGAGCACACTTACTCACTCACACAAACACACTCTATATGGGGCAATTTGGAGAATTCAATTGACCTGGATCCATGTTTTTGGACTGTGGGAGGAAACCGGAGAACCATTAGACCACACCCCTCCTTATTACAGAGATGCACATCTCCAGATTTACTTAATTGGTAGTTGGCTTTCAAGCCTATACAGCATGGAGTAGGACAACATGTATGAAAAGGATGTCATCAAAATACTCATTTGCCTATTAAAGTCATAGGGCAGTTCCCCATGCCCATCCAGGGAGAATGTTTAAGATGGGCAGATACATCCAGGACAGGGCACCAATCTATCGCTGGGCACACACACACACTGTACAGGTGGAATTTAGAGCAGTTCCATGTTTTTGGTTTGTGGGAAGAAAATCACATGGACACGGAGAGAACATAGAAACTCCACCCAGATTGGGATTCGAACCTGGATCCCCCTGGGCACACTTACTCACTCACACAAACACACTCTATATGGGGCAATTTGGAGAATTCAATTGACCTGGATCCATGTTTTTGGACTGTGGGAGGAAACCGGAGAACCCAAAGGAAACGCACGCGGACACGTGGAGAACATGGTAAAACCATCCAGATTGGGATTTAAACCTGGAATCCCTAGCGCTAAGAGGAAAACATGCTAACTACTATGCCACCGTGCCGCCCCTACATTAACTATCCATTCATCCATCCATTATCTTTTGCTTTATCCTCTAATAGGGTCGCTGGGGGGGGCTCCCCATGCCCATCCAGGGGAGAACGTCTCGGGCGCTGGGCAGATACACCCAGGACAGGACGCCAATCTATCACTGGACTCACACTCAGTCACACAGACACACTCTATATGGGGCAATTTGGAAAATTCAATTGACCTGGATCCATGTTTTTGGACTGTGGGAGGAAACCGGAGAACCCGGAGGAAACCCACTCGGACACGGGTAGAACATGGAAACTCCACCCAGATGGGGATTCGAACTGCTGAGAGGCGGACAGGGTAACCACTAAGTCACCATGCCGCCCCTACAATAACTAATTTAATGAATTAAAGTAAATACAAAATCTTGAAAACTAAACTGATCCTCTTAAGTAAAACCCCAAATTCCAATTTAATAAATGATAAAAAGTGACAGTAAAGTGATTCTACCACCTCTTACACTTTCCCTGTGAGTTGTTCCTGTGAGTCTTGTTAAGCTCTTCGTGAATGTCACTCAGTCACCTTTGAAACTACTGTTTAGTGTTGCTCCACAACACCCCAGCGAGTGCACTATCTGACCCTGACGTGCCCAGTCATCAGTACCCAGCTTTGGATTGCCTGCTATCTGGATGCCAGATGCTTTAAAAGGCTTGCATCTTAATTACCTTAATAAAAGCAATGTTGCAAATTTTAAATGACAGGAGGGGATTAATCTGTGTCCCTTGTCCTCCACATTTGCGCATTCTGGAAGATCAAACACAACTGGAAGATGAATAATTTATCAGTGGTATCAGCAGAGCTCATCGATTTGCTAAAAACGCGCTTTAATCTCCGCGGCTCATATTTAGGTTGTGCATACTCTGGGCGAGTATTAGGAGGATTATTAGGATTAATCCCAAACTTTAAGCGTTAGGTGCTCACTTCTGTATGAGGCTCTGTTTTGGAGGTAGAATGATAAGGATTTATTTATTAATTTATTTTATTATTTATTGTTATTACGGTAGGGCGGCACTGAGGTTTAGTGGTTAGCATGTTCTCCTCTCAGCGCTAGGAATTCCCGGTTCGAATCCCAATCTGGTGGAGTTTTCATGTTCTCCCCGTGTCCGTGTGGGTTTTCTCCGGGTTCTCCGGTTTCCTCCCACATTCCAAAAACATGCATCAAATCAATTGAATTCTCCAAATTGCCCCTATAGAGTGTGTTTGTGTGAGTGAGTGTGTGCCCAGCGATAGATTGGCACCCTGTCCTGGGTGTATTTGCCCAGTGCCAGATACGTTCTCCCCTGGATGGGCATGGGGAACCCCCCCCAGCGACCCTATTAGAGGATAAAGCAAAAGATAATGGATGGATGAATGGATAGTTAATGTAGGGGCGGCACGGTGGCATAGTAGTTAGCATGTTTTCCCCCCCCCCCCCCCCCGCCATGACCCTAATATAGGATAAAGCGAAAGAATTTATTCGATTTAATTATTAGATCATTTATCTGATTTTATTTTATTTATTTATTTATTTAAAATGAGAAATACTGAAGCCTATCCCAGGACCTTTTTAGGAAAATAACATTCCTGGACTGTGAGTGGTATCAGAGCTTTCAATTGAAACCCATACTAAAATGGAGAGAACATGCTAACCCCACACAGAAAGGAGGAGCCAGGCGTCATGGAAAAAAAAAACCCAGGGCATTCTTTCTGTGATGTAACAATGGGGCAATTTTGTTTAAGATTTTTTTTTGATTAATTAATTATGTGATACAGAAATTTAATAGTAGATGTTGCTTTAAAAAGCAATACATGAGTTAGATATTCCAGACATTGTGATAACAATGTGGGGAGGGGGCCTTACCTCAAAATAAGTTCCACAAGACATGATTTCATCAGCTTGGTGCAACAGAGCTCCACTAATACTAATCTTCAACCCACTGTGCTTATTTGAGATGCATTAGAACCATGTCTTCTTGTAATGGATCAATGACTGACTGTGTTCTTTTGTGTTGTTTTGTCCAAATTGCAAAAAATTTCCACAGACATGCACAAATATTGGAGGAGTTACTGTTGTGAGATGTTTATGCCTCTACTTTGAGCAATATTGTCCTTATCTCAGGTCAGTATTTAAGCTCAGACCCTTACATTTAATCATTTAGCAGATGTTTTTATTCAAAGCAACTTACAACTTGGTTGGGGTCAGAACACAGGGTTGATATAGCATCCTTGGAGCAACCCAAGGATTGGGTTCAAATCCCAATCTGGGTGGAGTTTCCATGTTCTCCCCGTGTCTGCATGGGTTTCCTCCGGGTTCTCCGGTTTCCACCCACAGTCCAAAAACATGGATCAAGTCAATTGAATTCTCTAAATTGAATTCTGTAAATTCTCTATGGGGCAATATGGAGAATTCAATTGACCTTGGTTCATTTTTTTGGACTGTGGGAGGAAACCAGAGAACCCGGAGGAAACCCATGTGGACACGGGGAGAACTCCACCCAGATTGGGACCTAAACCGGGAGTCCTTAGCACTGAAAGGAGAACATGCTAACCACTAAGCCACTGTGCCGTCCGAACAGTTGCTTAAAGGATCCAAGGATTTTTTTTTTATTGTCACATCACCAGGTGTACAGGTGGGTGAAAAACTGGTACCCACTTCCTTTTTGCACAACAAATAGCAATATTTACAAGAAAAAAATGTAATAAAATGAAATGATCTAAATTAGAGGGCGGCACTATGGTTAAGTAATTAACATGTTCTCCTCTCAGCACTACTGGAACTACTGAAGACACATCTCTTTTAACAAATACCTGTTGTAAAAAAGAGGGGGGGTGGGGTGGCGTTGCAGCATCAAATAACAATCAGGTTTGATGAATTTACAGTGTAGTTGGTTTTCTGCATAACTTCTGACTCGTTATGTTCTCATTTGTAAGTCGCTTTGGATAAAAGCGTCTGCTAAATGACTAAATGGAAATGGGTGGAGTTTCCATGTTCTCCCCGTGTCCGCGTGGGTTTCCTCTGGGTTCTCCGCTTTCCTCCCACAGTCCGAAAACATGGATCAAGTCAATGGAATTCTCCAAATTGCCCCATATAGAGTGTGTCTGTGTGAGTTAGTGAGTGCCCAGCGATTAAATTTACGCCCTGTCCTGGGGTGAATCTGCCCAGTGCCCAAAACGTTCTCCCCTGGATGGGCATGGGGAACCCCCCCCCCATAGCAACCCTAATAGAGGATACAGCAGAAGATAATGGATGAATGGATCTAAAAGCTAATAGAATGAAATAAAAATGAAATAAAAATAGGACACGGGAACGTACGAGGATGTATGGGAAGCCCTGAAAAGTGAGAGTGGAACAAAGAGGAGAGTGGAGCTGCACTTGTGGTGCTTCGGATCCCCCCTCTGCCCTGCGCCCTGATGGTTCGGCTCTTTGCTGGAGGAGCCGGAGCGCAGGTCACCAGCTTCAGCAGCTCACACCGGCGTCTTAAAGCCCGGCTTAAGAGACAGAAAAACCACATCTGGCGATGATCTAAACTTAGATTTCCCTCTCAAGCTGCATGCACAGCTGCTCTGATCTGCAAAGTGTGGACTCGGGATGCGCTGCGCTTCTGCCGGCAGACGGTCTGCGCGTCTTTTGGGGGGAGCGCGTTAGTCTTCAGCGTTCAGCTCAGCGGCTGCAGACGCACAGCGCAGACCTTCCACTCTTTCACTATGAGAGCCTCGCTGGGGCTTTCCTCACACTTCTATAGTGTGTGCTTTGTCTTTATATGGATTATCCGGAGCACTACAGTAGTGGACGTGGCAGGGACGCACCAGGGGATTCCTCCTGCAGTGTAAGTTCATGAGTTCCAGCTTTTAAACATAAGGCAAACACCTTCTCCTGCCACCCAGAGTGAATTGATTTGATTTCTTCTGTCGTCATTCAGACAGTGATGTGAGGTGTAGTTAAAACCCTGGCTGTGCATGATGGTGACTCACCTACACTTTTAAACTCTGAGCACAGATGAATATTTTATTTACACAGATTTAATATTTAATATTTTAAAAGTTTTATTCTCGTTTTAAGTGTTTATTATTCAGGAGGAATGATTGAATGAGGACTCTGATGTAAAGGTGTAAATACCGTACTTATAATACTAATAATATTACATTACATTACACATTTGGGCATTTAGCAGCCAGTAACAGGTAACAGTAAAATAAAATAAAAGATAGAGAATAAAAAAAAAATATATATATATATATATATATATATATATATATATATTTTTTTTTAATTCTCTATTTTTTATTTTATTTTACTATTACTGGCTTAAAATTTACAATTTACCGTTATACACACTTGACACTTTATAATGGTAAATTGTAAATATATATTGTTTTTAAATTCTGTTTTTTTTTTTTATTTTACTGTTACTACTACTGGCTGCTAAATTTCCTTCGGGATGAATAAAGTATTCTATCTATCTATTTAGCAGATGACTTACAGGGTTAATCACAGCATCCCTGGCGCAATGAGGGTTAAGGGTCTTGCTCAAGGACCCACATTGGTAACTTCAGTGGACGTGGGATTTGAACCCCCAACTTTCAAATTGATAGCCCAATACCCTAACCACTGAGCTACCGCACCCTCTATTACTACAATAATTAGTTTAAAAGATTATTAATAACACATTAGTTTGCATTCTTACCTTTTGTTGCCTAAATATTGGGTTAAGATTAATAGCTGTAAACATTGTTATAAATACTGTGCATTTTACTGTATGTCACAGGTAGGTTTTATTTACTATAATTACAGAGGATTCTCAATGCAGATTTAAACTCCATCTGATTTAATTTTTTATTGAATTAACCTTTGCTTAAACTCTAACCATGTACAGGCTATTTCTCTATAGGCTTTTCTAAAGGTCAGTGTCAGTGTATTTTGTAGTACATGATCAGAACAATTAATATAATCTGTATATTATGTACACACTCACCAACTGTAACTGAATTATACTTGAACATTAAATCTGATGCTTATCATCTGAACTGTAGTATTACTTTTGCATTTAGTCATTTAAATGATGCTTTAATCCAAAGAGGTTTATATAATCAACCTGATTATTATCTGAGCTTCTTTTAAGTCTTAATTCACCCTACATTTATTTTATTATAATGGATGGTTATAGTTAAAATTCCTAGAAGTAGTTTCCCCTCAAATTACAAAACTCAGATTTAAAAAAAAAATGATTTTACCATTTCGATCATACCTTTCAACTTCAGCTGGTCCACATTTCACTCTCTGTATAATTAAGTTCAGCCCTTTATGTTCATCATGGTCCTTAAAAACTCAGTGTCTCATCCAGCCTTCATCCCAAATACGTCCAAAGCTCTTCCTACCCCCGAGCTTTCGTATTTTATTTAATTTTATTTTTTACTATGTCGATAAAGGAAATGTAGTCATCTGTCCGAAAAGCTATTCTGATTCTGGAACTTGGGGCTTCATCACATCCGTTTTTATGATGTTGAAAATCTGTTTGTTTTCTGTGTAGACACGAAAAATTCTGTATTCTTAAGGGTTTTGACATCAGACAATGATTCAAATTTTCAAAAACGATATTTCACAACATTTAGAGTGTATTTAAAGTATTCTGTGTTTATTCTGCCAGACAGACAGTAATGTGAGTAACAGAGGTGTAATTAAAACCATGAAACATTAATGTTATAAAAGTTTTAATTTTTTTTTCGATTTTTAAAAGTTTTATAAGTTGAATAAGAACTCTAATGTAAAGGTTGTTCTCATCCTCATCTCATTATCTTCTGCTTAATCCTATACTAAGTTCGTGGGGTGTGCCCATCTATAAGAGAACGTATTGGCTGATGGGCAGATACACCCAGGACAGGGCGCCAATTCGTTGCTGGGCACACACTCACTAAATGGGGGCAATTTAGATCAGCCTTGAATCTATATTTTTGGGCTGTGTGAGGAAACTGGAGAACCCAGAGAAAACCATGCTGACACAGGGAGAACATGGAAACTCCACCTAGATCAGGACTCCGCAGCACTGAGATGCGGACGTGCTAACTACACCACCGTGCTTGTACTCATAATACTAGCTGAAGTTAGTTAGCACTCTCACCTTATTGCCTAAAGATCCTGAGTTGGATTTCTGTGCAGGGTGATGAAGCTGATGAAGCATGTTCTCCTAGTGTCTATGTAGTTTACCTTCCACACCCCCCAAAACATGCCTGGAGGTAAATCAGTAATGTTGGAGTGTGTGTGATTTGTGTTTGTTTTTTGTGATAGATTGATGACCTGTCCATAATTTTCTCTCTCTCTTTTCGCTTTGCTTCTGAGACAGTGTGAAGCTCTGGGCTTCGGCGTTTGGTGGTGAGATGAAGTCTATAGCTGCAAAGTACTCTGGATCACAGCTCTTACAAAAGGTAAATGTAGAATCTCTTCACCACAAATTCATACATTTCCACTTAACCGCCCTTTAAATCGTAAATCGAACACGTTCTTTATTTCTGTGATGAGACTGAACACTTATACATTCTATTCACAAACAAGCACAATTCTGCCAAAAATCCCGCAAGCATCTGAAATTCAAATAAGGGCCTTTGGTTTAATTACAGAGTGGAGCTTTTTCACTTTGGGAAGTGCCTCTTTTCTTTTTAAAAGCAAACCCAAATACATAATTTATGTGCACTCTGCCTCTTCTGCTTAATACACATTTAGATTTACATGTTCCAAACGAGACTGGAGGAGGCTCTTATGAGACTTTTAACTTTGACAGCTGCATTAGAGCCGTATTGTTGTAATCCGGGTATTATTTGTATTATACAGTCGTTATCTATAACGTTGAAACCAACTTCCACCCCAGGACCCTGACCGAGCAGAAAGTAGGGGAGTGGTGGAGCTTTCTCAGCAATGCAGTGAGACTGGTGGGTGGGGGGGTGGGGGGGGTTATTGCGTTGAGGTTTCAAATGCCGCTGAATTAAGAATAATCCACTGACTGAAAGTAGCCAGTCAACTACGTGTTGAGCGTGATATAGGACTACTGGATGAATCACGTAAAATGTACATCATAACACATCCCAGCATACAAAGCACAAATCTCATAAACTCCTCATAGGGAGTAGGGGGTTCCCAATGCCCTTCCAGGGGAGAACGTTTCGGGTTCTGGGCAGATACACCCAGGACAAGGCGCATAAATATCTACTTATATACAAATATAAAACATTAAATGATGAGAAGAATTTCAGACTTTGAGAAATGTAACCATGGCGGCACGGTGGCTTAGTGGTTAGCATGTAGCCTCTCAGCGCTGGGGATTCCCGGTTCGAAATCCCAATCTGGGTGGAGTTTCCATGTTCTCCCCGTGTCCGCGTGGGTTTTATCACACGTGTACTTCATCGCGGTTACATTTCTCCATCCATCCATTATCTTCTGATTTATCCTCTACTAGGGTTGCGGGAGGTTCCCCATGCCCATCCAGGGGAGAACGTTTCCTCCGGGTTCTCCGGTTTCCTCCCACAGTCCAAAAACAAGGATCATGGTCAATTGAATTCTTCAAGTTGCCCCATATACAGTAGTTTGTGTGAGTGAATGAGTGAGTGTGTGCCCAGCGATAGATTGGCGCCCTGTCCTGGGTGTATCTGCCCAGCGCCCGGATGGGCATGGGGAACCCCCCCGCGACCCTAATAAAGGATAAAGCAGAAGATAATGAATGGATGGATAGACAAATGTAACCGCGATGAAGTACATGTATGATAAAACTGGGCCAATAGGATTAAACCTGTTAGTTTCAGTCACAACTTTAGCTGCTGCATTCTGAATCATTTCACGCAGTTATTTCATGGAACGTTCTGTCAGAAGGGTATCGGGATAATCTCAGCCCTAAGGTCACCAAAGCCGGAATTAATGCTATTGCATCTAAAGATGAAAGTATATTCCTTAACATGACCATGTCATGCAGATCGCTGTGATAACGTAAATGTTCATGTTGAAGGTTGAAAGGAGTTATAGGCACATCATAGAAATAAACTAAATTAATGCCTAAGACCTTCCATCCATCTATTATCTTCCGCTTTATCCTCTATTAGGGTTGCGGTGGGGGTTCCCCATGCCCATCCAGGGGAGAACGTTTCAGGCGCTGGGCAGATACACCCAGGACAGGGCGCCAATCTATCACTGGGCACACACTCACTCACACAGACACACTCTATATGGGGCAATTTGGATAACTCAATTGACATGATCTATGTTTTTGGACTGTGGGAGGAAACCGGAGACGGACACGGGGAGAACATGGAAACTCCACCCAGTTTGGGATTGGAACCGGGAATCCCTAGCGCTGAGAGGAGAACATGCTAACCACTAAGCCACTGTGCCACCCTGCCTCAGATTTAAAAAATCTAAATTGCCCCATATAGTATGTGTCCCATATAGCGTGAGTGAGTGCGTGCACAGCAATGGATTGACGGGTGTATCTGCCCTGCACCTGAAACATTCTCCCCTGCATGGGCATGGGGAACCACCCCAACCCTATGCCCTGGAGTTAATAAGATGAGATGATGCCTTTAAAGAGGAGTGATTAGGAATGTTATTTTTAATCAGCATATTGATTGTCACTGAAAAATGTGTATTATACTTGGTTTGTAAAGTGCGTTGTGTAAAAGCTTCAGCTGCCTTGTTCTTTACCACTTAAGAAACTCAAGTATTTTTTATGAAGTCAGTCATTCTTTATTAAAGCACACAAAGCAAATACTTATCTCATTTGTGCTCCGGTGCGTTTTCATTTTCCTGCTGTGGGATGCAGGAGAAGAAATACAGAAGGTCAGTCTAAATGTGCTCCGATGCACTCAGTAAACTTGTGACTAAGTGAAATGGGAGACAGGAGAGAGCTGCAGCTGAAAACAAAGCTTTATGAAGAACCAGGGCATAGAATCGGAATCTGGAAACGATGTCAGCGATGTGCGTTTCCTCGTCCCCGTGCCTTCAGGTGATATTAGCACTTAACATCTGATTGACAGCTGAAGGACTGTGTTAGACTCTCGCTCCATCTGCATGAATGTGCAGCTTTGTTAACGTCTGTGGGTTCGGTGGGACTAATGGAATAAGTACCTTCAGGGTCAGATCATCTCGGACGGCTTATTAAAACTAAATTCAATTAAAGCGTTATTTATAGAACACTTTCGATGACGCAGAAGCACCAAGCATTACAAAGCAGAAAAAACCAGGGGTTATATTAACAAACTCAGAACAGATATGAGAATATTAAAAGCTCAGCTTTAAACAAAAGAAACAAGATCAAATTCTGGACACGGACACAGGGAGAACATGGAAACTCCACCCAGATGGGGATTCGAACTGGGAATCCCTATCTGGGTGGAGTTTCCATGTTCTCACCGTGTCCGCGTGGGTTTCCTCCGGGTTGTCCGGTTTCCTCCCACAGTTCAAAAACATGGATCAAGTCAATGGAGTTCTCCAAATTGCCCCATATGGAGTGTGTATGAGTGAGTGAGTGTGTGCCCAGCGATGGATTGGCGCCCTGTCCTGGGTCTATCTGCCCAGCACCCAAGACATTCTCCCCTGGATGGGCATGGGGAACCCCACTGCGACCCTAATAGAGGATAAAGTGGATGATAATGAATGAATGAATGAATGAATGAATGAACACTTAAGGTCGCTTTACAGAAATAAAAGGACAAAACATACCAAGGACATGACGCGTACAACAATAGGACAACAGTGAGACAGTAGGGTGATGAAGTGGAATAGGCTATTTTGAAAAGATAAGTTTTGAGTCTTGATTTAAAAAGAGGAAGAGAGTCTGTTATTCTGTATTATATATGTATGCAATATAGATATAAAGGCAATTTAGAGCAGACAATTCAATCTCTGGTTCCGTGCTACTTTTTTTTCTGCAAAACTTCATTTCTTCCAGGTTTCTGTGCAGAAAATAAATTTGTTGATTAGTCTGCAGTTTCTCAAAGGTCCAGCTATTTGCATAACGGCCTAAAAATGGGGAGATATTGATCTGAGTGGTTTCCTGTTTCTTGTCCAGTTCCCTCTCTCTATCTCACACACACACACACACACACACACACACTTACCCAATCATCTCTGCAGCTTGATCCACCCTGAATTGACACAACCTTGAAATAAGAGCGATTTCCAATATAGTGGTGGTGACTCTGCAGCGGGTGCAGGGCGGAACAGCAGTGTTCCAAGTGCACAGAAGGTCAGGATGGGACAAAGTACATGACAAATGTCACAGGAAGGAAGTCCTTATGGTGAGAATTTTCATTTTCGAACCTTGTCGTCTATTTTTAAGTTTTTAAGTGACTTTGTGACCGAATTCCAAGTATTTGCTCAAAAGTGAAGATGATTGTTTTCGTTCAGAGGGATGCATGAGCTCCTCCCTGCTTGTTTTCCAGCAGTATCCTGCTGCTGAGTTGGTAAAAGTAAGCGTTTGATGCGGCATGTGACACTAATAACTAAAACAACTTTTAACCCTGCACTGCAATATTTGCAAATAAAAGCACAACTCACGTTAACTTTTAACTTATAAGACCATTTCAGTTTATCTGTTAGTGCAATAACTGTACAGTTCTCCTATTTTCAAAATTTCGGTGTATACACAGTTACATTTGGTTTTATTTTGATTTTTATCTTTATTCTATTTTCTTATCTTCTTAAATTGAAACTTCATGTGGAGAAGTCAGGAAAGAATTTCACTGCTGGCTGTACAATGTATATCTACGTATGTGACAAATAAACCTGATTCTGTGTGAGTGTGAGGAGGGCAGACCATGTTCGTCCAGGCCCTCGTCCCCTCCTGGCTTAACTACTGCAATGCAGGTCTTCAGTCGCTGGTCTCCATCGTGCACGATCAAACCTCTTTATCTGATCCAGACCACTACGGATCACCTGGTGCTCAGTCAACCCAAGCGAGAGCATAGCTTTTCCCCACTGTTCTCTCTTCAGCTCTGATCTCTCCCAGCAGGGGGCTGGCTTTTAGTTGCCTGCATTCAGAACAAGGCCTGAAGGATAGACTTTGGATTAAAAATCTTTCTTGCACTCTATATTATCTATATTGTCTAGTACTTCAACCTTCAATGTTCTCCTCATGTCTTTATAGGTTTTCTTTTAGTAACTAAAACGAACTCTTATGTAAATGAAGGATCTTTAGCTTGACGTGTGAATGTGTGTGTCAATGTGTCTGTGATAGACTGGCAGGTGCTTTAGTGATGTTATACCAACGTCACTGATGCCGTTGAACTGCACTAAGATGCTTTTCTCATCTTTAAGTGAAAATATAGATTTAAAAAAACTCTAATAATAGTCTGATCATCTCATTTTATCTCATTATCTTCTGCCTAGGCACGTTTGCTCAGTGGTTAGCATGTTCTCCTCTAAGCACTAGGGATTTCTGGTTCGAATCCCCATCTGGGTGGATTTTTCCATCTTCTCCCCGTGTCCATGTGGGTTTCCTCCCACAGTCCAAAAAGATGGATCAAGTCAATTAAATTCTCCAAATTGCCCCATATAGAGTGTGTGTGTGAGTGAGTGTGTGCCCAGCGATAGATTGACGCCCTGTCCTGGGTGCCCAGCACCCGAAACGTTCTCCCCTGGATGGGCAGGTGGAACCCCCCCGCGACCCCAATAGAGGATAAAGCGGAAGATAATGGATGAATGAATTTGTACTGTAGGGTGTGGTAGCTCAGTGGTTAGGGTGTTAGGCTCTCAATCTGAAGGTTGTGGGTTCAAATCCCAGGTCCACTGAAGTTACCAATGTGAGTCCTTGAGCAAGACCCTTAACCCTCATTGCTCCAGGGATGCTGTACCAATCCTGTGCTTTGTAAGTCGCTTTGGATAAAAGCGTCAGTTAAATGACCAAATGTAAATGTAACTGTTAATATAATTGTTTTGGCTTGTCAGAACAAAGATAAAAATCTGCTTTCTATAAACACACTACATCCAACGTGGTAAGTCTATCCCATCGTGCACGGCAATTTTGATCTAGCCGGGCAGATTTGCTTCCATGTCCCACAATTACCAAAAGGAGAAAAGGTCTCCCAGGCAGCGTCATGCAGGAAGCACTCAAACCTTCATGCACTGCAGACCGTGGCGCCTGGCCGAGTTAAAAACGAAGGACCAGGCAGTCTGTTTGCTGGCAGAGTGAGACGAGAAGCCTCCGAGATACAAATCAGGGCCAATTCAAATGCACTCACATATGCTAATGCGTACTTCAGCGGTGCGCCAGCTTTCCCACTGCTCACAATTTACGATAGTGGCGCTATTCAGAGTTCCGCGTGCTGTAAAGCTGATTTCACCACTGTGCTTTGTGCTTACACTCTCTTTTTTTTTTCTTTTTTTTTTGTCCGTTTTGTACAATTAACTTTAGTGCAGTCATGCCAGTAGCCACAGTGTGAGAGGAAACACTTTAAATCTTCATTTCTTTCTCGCTGTGTGATGAAATTACACTGCTCTGTAACTTTAATAAGTGCTTTTAAACTCATAATTGCATTAGCAGCACACAGGGTCTTCATGCTGCCCATGAATATGTATGAGGGACATTGTTGGTAATTAACTTTCAATTAAAATGAGAAATGGCATTTTAAAATTTTGCATTAATTCTACTTAGAAAAGCTTTCTCAGCGTCACATGTAAACATTTTTTTGCATATTAATGGGAATGAGAACCTTGAAATAAATGTAAAAGGATATTTCCCTTCAATTATAATATAATTGCAGGCGGCATGATGGTGTAGTGGTTAGTACGTTCATTTCGAAGCGCTGGGGATCGTTTTAAATCCTGATCTGGGTAGCGTTTCCATTTTCTCCTTGTATCTGTGTGGGTTTCCTATCACAGTCCAAAAACATAAATTCAAGGTGAATTTGCTGCTCTAAATAGTGTGCGTGTGTGTGTCCAGTGATTTTATTGGCGCCATGTTTTGGGCGTATCTGCCCAGCTTCCAGATGTTCTCAACTGGACGGGCATTGGGAACCCCACTCTTCCACTGGACGGGCATTTGAAACCTTCCCCGCTGAGATCCTAGTAGAGGATAAGGTTAAATATAATGAGATGAGGGGTGGCACGTTGGTTTAGTGGTTAGCATGTTCTCCTCTCAGCACTAGGGTTCCAATCCCAATCTGGGTGGAGTTTCCATATTCTCCCCGTGTCCGCGTGGGTTTCCTCTGGGTTCTCCGGTTTCCTCCCACAGTCCAAAAAACATGGATCAAGTCAATTAAGTTCTCCAAATTGCCCCACATAGAGAGTGTCTGTGTGAGTGCGTGTGAGCCCAGCAATGGATTGGCGTCCTGTCCTGGGTCTATCTGCCCAGCGCCTGAAACGTTCTCCTCTGGATGGGCATTGGGAACCCCCCCGCGACCCTAATATAGGATAAAGCGGAAGATAATGGATGAATAAAGAGATGAGATGAATAATTAAATGGTTATTCCACACAGTTACATTTATAATAAGAGACTTTTTCGTTGTTGACTTGTCATCTTTATTAAATGTGATTGAATCAGTGCCTGCCCAGCGATGGATTGGCGCCCTGTCCTGGGTCTATCTGCCCAGCGCCCGAGACGTTCTCCCCTGGATGGGCATGGGGAACCCCACCGCGACCCTAATAGAGGATAAAGCAGGAGATAATGAATGAATGAATGAATCAGTGCCACTTCACACCGAGACCTCGATTGAAGAACAACACAGCCAAAGAAAGGAGACAATGAGGCTTACGGGTAAAGAAATGGGAAGGTGCCAAAGCCCCCCCAAAAAAGCAATCTCCAGCCTGCTGATATACGGCTTATCAGAGGCAAAGCAAACATGTTGAGAACGCGAGTGAGCGTGAGGGTGAGGGCGAGATTATGAGTGGGGAGTGAGGCGGCGGTTTGAAAACGCAATCAGGCAATCAACTGATGTAAATGAACAATTTCTGCTTTTTGTGCATCAATCTCCTGTTTTGTGTAGAAAAAACCCTCCCGCGGTGCTGTTAACATTGAGCATTTACATTCCCAGCGTTCAGAAGATGCCCTTTTCCACTTCTTTCAGTTCTGACATGATTACAGTCCGTAGCTTTCCGAGGGACTGTGCTGATGGCAGAACTGAGGCTTTTTCTGAACTTAACTGCACTCATAACTGCTTTGGATTTTGATTCCTGTGCAGAATTTAAACCCACCATGAGTTTGTGGGCCTGTCAGCAGTTTATCTGTTTATCTACACAGAGCCAGATGCCCATCGCAGGGGGGTTGCCCATGCCCATCCATTGGAGAATGTTTCGGGCGCTGGGCAGATACACCCAGGACAGGACGCCAATCTATCACTGGGTACACTCACATAAACACACACACTACTGTATATAGGGGCAATTTAGAGTAGCCAATTTACTTTAAAAAATCACCTTGAAAAATTGGGGGGAAAATCCATGCAGACACAGGAAGAACATAGCAACTCCACCCAGCTCGGGATTTGAACCTGGATGCCCATCGAGGGGAGAATGTTTCAGGCGCTGGGCAGATACACCCAGGACAGGACGCCAATCTATCACTGGGTACACTCACATAAACACACACACTACTGTATATAGGGGCAATTTAGAGTAGCCAATTTACTTTAAAAAATCACCTTGAAAAATTGGGGGGAAAATCCATGCAGACACAGGAAGAACATAGCAACTCCACCCAGCTCGGGATTTGAACCTGGATGCCCATCGCCCCCCCCCCCCCCCCCCCCCCCCCCCCCCCCCCCCCCCCCCCCCCCCCCCCCCCCCCCCCCCCCCCCCCCCCCCCCCCCCCCCCCCCCCCCCCCCCCCCTATACTTTGGTAATACTTTTCCCAAACTGTTTGCGTTCCTGCTTTCGGTTCTGGCTGTCCGACGCTGTCAGATCACTCTGTATGCAGCTGCTCCTACGCAACACTCCCCAGTTCTGTTCCGGAGCATAAACCCATCTTTGGCTTATCGGAACCGTTTTTCTAAACAGGGGCCAAGTAAGCGAGGTTTAATGTGGAACTACAGAGCTTGCATTTTGCTTTCTGCTGAATTTTCCCATTGACGCTTGAGGAAGAGTGTATCAATTAGATAAGCTGCAGCTGGTGATTCACTTGAAAGTCGGAGCTGCAAAAGCAAGTACACGTGTCAAAACTGACATTTACGATTGTAAACAATGTGTGGTTTGTACCACGGAGACGATGCAATGCCCTAAAGGCTTTTCCCTGTCGAGTTTTAGTCCGTTTTCCATTTTTTCTTTTGCAAATCTGGCATTAATCACATCATGCATGCTCAGGCAGCAAAAATATATGTATATATATTCAGAAACATCTGGAGAAGTCTCATGTCAGGATTACAGGACTCAGGGGTTTAAATGCAGGAGAAACATTTACTGAATATTGATGTGAAATTTCTTATCAAATTATCTTTTGATTTATCTTATATTAGGGATGCAGGGGGGGGGGTTCCCATTGCCCATCCAGGGGAGAACATGTTAGTTACACCCAGGACAGGGGGCCAATCTATTGCCAGGCACACATTTACCAACACACACACACACACACACACACTGTATAGGTGCAATTTAGAACAGCGATTTCACCTTAAAACCATGTTTTTAATATCTGGAACCTGGAAAAAAAAAACAACATATGGACATGGGGAGATTATGGAAACCCAACCCAGAGCTTTTCCCCTGGGTTTACAACCCCCCCCCCCAACCATAGTAGAGGATTGAGTGAAAGATAATGTATTATTATAATTATTATTATTGTTGTTATTATTATTATTATTATTATTATTATTGGGCGGCATGATGGCTTACTGGTTAACATGTTCTCCTCTCAGTGCTAGGGATTCCCGGTTCTAATACCAATCTGGGTGGAGTTTCCATGTTCTTCCCATTTTCACATGAGTTTTCCTTGGGTTCTCTGGTTTCCTCCCACAGTCCAAAAACATGGACCAAGGTAAATTGAATTCTCCAAATTGCCCCATATTGAGTGTGCCTGTGTGAGTGTGTGCCCAGTGATAGATTGGCATCCTGTCCTGGGTGTATCTGCCCAGCGCCTGAAACGTTCTTCCCTGGATGGGCATGGGGACCCCCCCCCACGACCCTAGTAGAGGATAAAGCAGAAGATAATGGATGGGTTGATAATAATAATAATAATAATAATTATTATTATTATCATTATTATAATTTTTTTTTTTTATTATGCAACAGTTTTCCTTTTACTTCATCCTTATAAAATGTATAAATACATAATACATACATTCATCCGATCCGCTCGGAAATCAGACGAATCAGCAAGTGGATCAGCATCCAGAAACTTTTAATGCTCCTTTATCAGTTGGAAGGCAGTTTGGAGGCATTTAACAGCTTAAACAAGCGAAAGCCTGAGTGTGAGAGTGTGTGGGTCTCATGGTCAAGTGGACACTGAGCAGACAGTTCGACCTGTTTTGACATTAATCACGTCTTTGGAAAGTCTCACTGAAGTGCGGCTCAGCGCTCGCTTCGGTCCGACTTCTCCTCACCGAACTTTAATTTCATGTATCATTGAGCTCAACTGTTAAAACGCTTCTGGCGCCTTTGTGCCTTGTGGAATGTAACTGCACCCTGTTTGCCCTCAGTGTTTCAGACCTTTTATTTTACACAACATCACACTAGAGATTTTCCAGGAATTTGATGTGGACTTTAGCCACATGTTCCGAGACATCAGCCTGGTTGTACATGCATGAGAATCACGACTCGGACTATTTTCAACATAAATATAAAAAGGGGAAGCTCATGCTCTTCATCCTTGAGGAACTTTCTCTGTTGCAGTTCTGAGGTCTGCTGGGAGAGCTATCCTGCTCCGAACCTCTCAGAACTATAAAAACTCAGAGCGTTCATTTCCTTCATGCAAATCTTCCTGAATTCCGTGAGATGGGACAAATTTATGAATTATACTGATTTTTATTTAGATTTTTAATAAGTGCTGATTGCTGAAATGATTTAGCAGGTTTATAAGCACCACATTAAAAGGTGTGAACTAATCTAAATACGACAGACCTTCTCCTCATCCTCCTCACAGTGCTAGGAGGCGGACGTGCTAAGAACTATTTTTTTTTGATTTGATGTTTCTGAGAGAAAACAGCTCACCAAAAAAAAACTAAAAAAAGTAAATTAAAGCTAATTTAAAACTGGTGGCTTAGTGGTTAGCACGTTCGCCTCCCGGTTCGAATCCCAATCTGGGTGGAGTTTCCATGTTCTCCCCGTGTCCGCGTGGGTTTCCTCCGGGTTCTCTGGTTTCGTTCCACAGTCTAAAAACATGGATCAAAGTCAACTGAATTCTCCAAATTGCCCCATATAGAGTGTGTTTGGGTGTGAGTGAGTGTGTACCCAGTGATAGATTGGTGCCCTGTCCTGGGTCTATTTGCCCAGTGCCCGAAACGTTCTTTCCTGGATGGGCATGGGAAACCCCCCCCCGCAACCCTAGTAGAGGATAAAGTGGAAGATAATGGATGGATGGATAAAACTAGATCAATAAAATGAGCAACTCGCTCATATGTTAAACAAACTGAAACTAAACTAATAAATAACTTAATGATGATAAACTCCGAGTTCTCCGGTTTCCTCCCACAGTCCAAAAACATGGATCAAGGTCAATTGAGTTCTCCAAATTGCCCCATATACAGTGTGTTTGTGTGTCCAGCGATAGATTGGCGCCCTGTCCTGGGTGTATCTGCCCAGCGCTCGAAACGTTCTCCCCTGGATGGGCATGGGGAACCCCCCGCGACCCTAATAGAGGATAAAGCAAAAGATAATGGATGGATGAAACTAGAACAATAAAATGAACAACTCGCTCGTATGTTAAACTAACTTAATCTAAACTAATAAATAACTAAATGATGATAAACTCATCGGAGGGCATCACTAAAGCAAGAGTCTTAGGACGACTGCAGGGTTTAGAGACCTCGTTCTAACAGCAGGAGGCTGAAGATTCGGGGACGTGAGCAGATGATTTTGAAGGTTAATTCAGTGGAATTACTGAAAACGTGTGCAGATTTAAAGTCAGGTAATATGTGTCACTGCTTAACCAACTCCAGTAAATAAAGTAGGTGTAATCCTGTGGTGCTTAAGGATGTGTTTGAGTCACTGAGCAGCGAGACAGAGAGAGAGAGAGAGGATATAAAAAGATTAATACTTCTTCTCCCAGCAGTTCGGCCTCAGGCTCCTCTTTTGTCCACATGTCTTTTTTTGTTGTTTCGTCTCTGTCAGTTTAACCAGGTGGATTCAGCGAGCTGTCTTCACCACGGCAACAATCTGCCAAATCGATTTTAGAGCCCCTCGGTTACGCTCCATTACCTTTGCTCCTACAGGGCCTCGCCCTCCCTGCCATCTTCACATCCTCAAGTTTTAATTGCTACGAATTGCAAATTAAATTCCAAGAAAAGGTCTTAGTGTGCCCAGCGATAGATTGGCGCCCTGTCCAGCGCCTGAGACCTTCTCCCCTGGATGGGCATGGGGAACCCCCCCGCGACCCTAATCGAGGATAAAGCAGAAGATAATGGATGGATAATGGGTGGTCTTAGGCTTGGGAGAGTTAGAATATTAAGACCACCAACCTTTTATAAATATAATATTATATAATATAGTATATATATTGGGCGGCACGGTGGCTTAGTGGTTAGCATGTTCTCCTCTCAGCACTAGGGATTCCCGGTTTGAATCCACATCTGGGTGGAGATTCCATGTTCTCCCCGTGTCCACATGGGTTTCCTCCAGGTTCTCCGCTTTCCTCCCACAATCCAAAAACATGAATTAAGTCAATGGAGTTCTCCAAATTGCCCCATATAGTGTGTATGTGTTTGTGTGAGTTAGTATGTGTTCTCCCCTGGATGGACATGGGGAACCTCAACCCCCCCCCCCCCCGTGACCCTAGTATAGGATAAAGCGGAAGATGATGGATGGATATATATATTATATATATATATATATATATATATATATATATATATATATATATATATATATATATATATATATATATATAATATATATTGGTGGGGTGGTGGCTTAGTGGTTATTGGTCTGCCTCTCATTGCTGGGGTTCCAGGTTCGAATCCTGATCTGGGTGCAGTCTCCATGTCCTCCCCATGTCCGTGTGAGGACACCAAGCCACTTCTGCAAATTCGAATGATGTGTTTTATAATGATTTAAACGTCTTTTGGTTTAAAAGTTTTGTAGCTTGTAAAGCGGCAGTCTGCCGTGTGATGTGTGGGACTTTGGTAGAGAGAACGGGTTCGACACAGAGCTGATGTGCTCAGACATGACAGGCGATTTACGGCACCATCAGGCCTGTCACCATTTGTTGCGAGAGCGAGAAAGAGGGGAAAAAGAGAGCGAGCGAGATAGAGCGAGAGAGTCAGTGACTCAGAGATATTGCTTGCTTTGTACTCTCTTGCATCATGGGAGTAATTTGTGGCACAGATATGTAGGTGTCCATATAACTACACATTACACCTAGAGGAGCTTTTATCACATCCCATTCTATGCAGCTTTAATTCTTCTGGAAAGGTTTTCTACAAGGTTTTGGAGGTTGTCTGATGCTCTGCTTAGATATAAAGATCTCTTGATAAAATTCCTTTATGTTGGGAGTCGGGCGGCATGGTGGCTTAGTGGTTAGCATGTTCTCCTCTCAGCACTAGGGATTCCCGGTTTGAATCCCAATCTGGGTGGAATTTCCGTGTGGGTTTCCTCCGGGTTCTCTGGTTTCCTCCTACAGTCCAAAAACATGGATCAAGTCAATTGAGTTCTCCAAATTGCCCCATAGAGTGTGTCTGTGTGAGGGAATGTGTGCCCAGCGATAGATTGGCACCCTGTCCTGGGTGTATCTGCCCAGCCCCCGAAACGTTCTCCCCTGGATGGGCATGGGGAACCCCCCCGTGACCCTAATATAGCATAAAGCGCAAGATAATGGATGGATGGATGGATGTTGGGAGTCGGGTGGCACGGTGGCTTAGTGGTTAGCATGTTCTCCTCTCAGCGCTAGGGAATCCCGGATCGATTCCCAATCTGGGTGGAGTTTCCATGTTCTCCCCGTGTCCGTGTGGGTCTCCTCTGGGTTCTCCGGTTTCCTCCCACGGTCCAAAAACATTGACCAAGGTCAATTGAATTCTCCAAATTGCCCCATATAGAGTGTGTTTGTGTGAGTGAGTGTGTGCCCAGCGATAGATTGGCACCCTGTCCTGGTTGTATCTGCCCACTGAAACATTCTCCCCTGGATGGGCATGGGGAATCCCCCCGCAACCCTAATAATGGATAAAGCGGTAGATAATGGATAAATAAACGGTAGATAATGGATGGATGTTGGGAGTCTAAAGTCTGTAAGCTGAACTGAGATTTAAAGTGAATTTTAAACAACACAGGTCCATTGTTTTCTTTTACAAATACAGCAGATGATATCCCATTATACCTGCTTTACAAGAGGGGCAATTAACAGTGCTATTCATTTGGGGGGCAAATTACCAGGCCTCTCATCAAATGTCTAATCCATTACCTGCCAAGTTCAGCGTAGCGGGTCATGTGGGCAGGACGGAGCTGTGAGTTCTTCTGACATTGAGTAGGTGGAGAAAGGAACAATAGTTGGAGGATTGCATGTGTTTATTCAGAGTGAGCACAGAATGAAGGCAAAACCAGTAGCACAGAGTTTAAAGGTGAAGTTCTCAGGACTTCACGGGACGCGCTGTGAATCCGTTTCGGATCATGACTTTCTCTTCCAGCCAGCTGGTTCTGATTATGGAAATGACCTTCTGTGTGCATTTGTTGTAAAGGTTGCCAGATTTTCCTGATTAAGTACACTTTGGATATGAATTGCTTTCCATTCAACAGTGGACCTTATGAATGGACTAAATTGGCACAAATATTCTCCTGAAAACACTTTTCAGAGGCTCCAAATGAAATGGCTGCTCTAAATTGCACCTATATATATATATATATATAGTGTGTGTGTGTGTGTGTGTGTGTGTGTGTGTATGTGCGCGTAAGTGAGTGTGTTCCCAGTGAATGGGTGTATCTTCCTAGCATCCTCTCCTCATTGGGGAAAAAAAATGGTGAGATGTGGTGTAGTTTAGGAGATGTGGTATTACAAACCATCACTGTCCATCCATCCATTATCTTCCGCTTTATCCTCTTCTAGGGACACGGGGGGGGTTCCCCATGCCCATCCAGGGGAGAA
Organism: Corydoras maculifer; assembly: GCA_019802435.1. NCBI lineage: Eukaryota > Metazoa > Chordata > Actinopteri > Siluriformes > Callichthyidae > Corydoras > Corydoras maculifer. The sequence goes on along the minus strand of JAFMOD010000566.1, from coordinate 336,547 downwards.
CGTTTCAGGTGCTGGGCACATGCACCCAGGACAGGGTGCCAATCTATCACTGGGCACACATTCACTCACACACACACTCTATATGGGGCAATTTGGAGAATTCCTTGATCTTAATCCATGTTTTTGACTGTGGGAGGAAACCGGAGAACCCAGAGGAAACCCACCGGGACACGGGGAGAACATGGAAACTCCACCCAGATTGGGATTCAAACCGGGAATCCCTAGCACTGAGAGGAGAACATGCTAACCACTAAGCCACCGTGCCACCCTATCACTGTACATAGTATCTTAAATGTCCCAACATCCAGGACTGTCCACATGGCCGGTGAATCTTGCTTTTTTTCTGTTGGTTCTTTAACTTTCTCACCCCCCCCCCCCACACACACACACTTTCATTAACGTTCAGTGATGAGGTGTCTCTCCCTGAAAGAGAGATTATTAGATTTAGTTCAGGGAAATTGAATGGCTGTCAGTATTGTTCCACTGTGGCGGATGATCAGCAGATAGTAGGTGGGAAGTCCGGACAGGATGGGGGGTGGGTATGGGGGAGGGGGGTCTGCAGAAGATGAGTGAATGAGGAGGAGGAGGGTGGAAAACAAAATCCAGAAACAAGTGTATGAAGAGTTAAAATGAAAATCTGTGATAAAGAATAGAGGATATATACACACACACACACACACTCACAAGTAAAGTCTTTTGAGGCACCACGACGTCCTCAAACTGCTGCTGCTTTATGGCTTATCACAGATTTTCTTTCATTTCCACAGTAGAAAAACATGAAGAAGAAGAAGATAATTGTTAAACATGTCTGGTTTGTTTTTTAATTCACACCCACACGTTTGTTTAACTCCCACAAGATCAGTGTAAGTTCAGCGTGAGCTGGTATTAGGTTTATAGGTAAAAAAAAAAAAAAAACTATTCTCATTCTGTAGTCCATCTGTTTCTCTACATACTCTATTCATCCCCTTTTCTCTGTTCTCTGATGATCAGGACCCCACACAGCAGGTGTTATTAGGGTGCATGATGGTACGAGTGGATCTGGATCACCCGTATGTTCTGATTGGTGCACTATTCTCTGTCCAGCAGCACTGGACATATATATATATATATATATATATATATATATATATATATATATATATATATATTCATTCATTCATTCATTCATTCATTATCTCCCGCTTATCCTCAATTAGGGTCGCGGTGGGGTTCCCCATGCCCATCCAGGGGAGAACGTCTCGGGCGCTGGGCAGATATACCCAAGACAGGGCGCCATTCCATCGCTGGGCACACACTCACTCACACAGACACACTCTATATGGGGCAATTTGGAGAATTCAATTGACTTGATCCATGTTTTTGAACTGTGGGAGGTAACCGGAGAACCGGGATGAAACCCACATGTACACAGGGAGAACATGGAAACTCCACCCAGATTGGGATTCGAACCGGGAATCCCTAGTGCTGAGAGGAGAACATGCTAATCACTAAGCCACAGTGCCGCCTGTGACCATATTTAACAACACACTCACTCACACAGACACACTCTATAGGGGGCATTTTTTTGAGAATTCAATTAACTTGTTCCATGTTTTTGGACTGTGGGAGGAAACCGGAGAACCCGGAGGAAACCCACGCAGACACGGGGAGAACATGGAAACTCCACCCAGATGGGGATTCGAACCGGGAATCCCTAGTGCTGAGAGGCGAACGTGCTAACCACTAAGCCACCGTGCCGCTATATATATGTATATATATATATATATATATATATATGTGTATATATATATATATATATATATATATATATATATATATATATATATATATATATATATATATATATTACCCTGAATCCATGTTTTTGGGGGGTCCCCATGTCCATCCAGGGGAGAACGTCTCGGGCGCTGGGCAGATACTCCCAGAACAGGACGCCTATATATAGCTCACTCACTCACACACACACTCTATATGGGGCAATTTGAAGAACTGACTTGATCCATGTTTTTGGACTGTGGGACTGTATATATATATATGTTATGTGCTAAAAGGGGCAGAATGAAAGTTGTTATGAAGTTATTTTAGACTATGCATATGATGTCCCACATTGTCCTACACAAACATAGTCTTTGTTCCACATCTGGTGAATTGGAATCTGGTTACCCTAATTTTAAAGCAGTCAATTTACCCTAAATCCATGTTTTTGGACTGTGGGAGAAAACTGGAGAAGCCAGAAGAAACGGGGAGAACATAAAAACTCTACCCAGATTGGGATTCTAACCTGGATCCCCAGGTGCTATTCTCATTGTCGATTAATTTAGTTCTTGCTGGTTTTGTCCTGTATGTTCATGTTTATCTTAATGTCGTTGCTATAACACTGGTTTCATTTTCTAAAGTTTATCTAATGTCGTTTTCACTTTCATGAGAACATGAGTGCACGTGGACAGTGACGTCTGACTACATAATAAAACACCGGCAGCATCTTGACCTTACAGTAACTATGGAGTTAGAGGTCTATAGACTTTTAGGAATAAAATATTAAAAAAAGAGAACTGAGCTGCTGTCCTTTCTTTTGTCCTTTACCTGTGCTGACATGGTGAGAGTGCTGTCAAGCTCCTTCACAAGAACAGACAGGAAGTCTCTTGAGGTTTTTCCTCCTTTCCTGTAAAGTTTCCACAAAGAATTACAGATTAGTTCCTCTTGAATGTCTTGATCAAGGGCAGTGCTGTCAGGACGGCTTTGTGTCATCAGTACAGTAATGCGGATCCTCACTGAACTCCTCACTGTGGTTTAAGTGTAGCTTCTTTATGGTTTCCACATGTTAAAGTTCTACTACTATTGATTTTCATTTAGTGATTATCTGCATAATGAGGACGTCGGCACGGTGGCTTAGTGGTTAACATGTTCTCCTCTCAGCGCTAGGGATTCCCGGTTCGAATCCCAATCTGGGTGAAGTTTCCATGTTCTCCCCGTGTCCGCGTGGGTTTCCTCCTTCCTTCCACAGTCCAAAAACATGGATCAAGATCAATTGAGTTCTCCAAATTGCCCCATATAGTGCCCCATATATGTGTTTGTGTGAGTGAGTGTGTGCCCAGCGATAGATTGGCGCCCCGTTCTGGGTGTATCTGCCCAGCACCCAAAACGTTCTCCCCTGGATGGGCATGGGGAACAGCACCGCGACTCTAATAGAGGATAAAGCAGAATATAATGGCTGGATGGATTAATAAAATATATATAAAAATATATATATGTGTGTGTGTGTATATATATATATATATAATGTATGTGTATATATATATATATGTATTTTTTTTTTTTTTTTGTAAATAAGTGACAGACTACATGATATACTGGTTTTCCTCTTTTTGACTTTAAATGTGACTTTAAACTTTATATCTCTGTTTAATTATAGCACATTTTCTGAGCAGTGATTTATTGTTACTTTAAAAGCTTTATAATTTTTTAGTTTTTCAGTAATCTACAGTAGGGCGGCACGGTGGCTTAGTGGTTAGCATGTTAGCAGGCTCGCAGCGCTAGGGATTCCCGATTCGAATCCCAATCTGGGTGGAGTTTCCTGTGTCCGCGTCAATTTCCTCCAGGTTCTCCGGTTTCCTCCCACAGTCCAAAACTATGGATCAAGTCAATTGAGTTCTCCAAATTGCCCCATATAGAGTGTATCTGTGGGAGTGTGTGTGTGCCCAGTGATAGATTGGCGCCCTGGGTGTATCTGCCCAGCGCCCGAAACCCCCCCCCTCTGATATGGGATAAAGCAGAAGATAATGGATGGATGCATAATGAGGACGGCAAGGTGGCATAGTGGTTTGCTTATCCGTCTCTGTGGAGTGGGTGGAGTTTTCATGTTTTCCCTGTCTCCGGGTTCTCAACTTTTCACTTACAGTCCAAAAACATGGATTTGAGGTTAATGGGTTGCTCTAAATTGCCCCTATATAGTCTATGTGAGTAAGTGTGTGCCTAGTAATGGATTAGTGCCCTGTACTGGGTGTATGTGCCCTGCGGCCGTGATATTTTGTATGTGTGGGGGACCCCGCGTGACCCTAATAAAAGAATAAGTGGAAAACAATTAATTTATATATTAAATTTGATATTAATTTGAACTAGATTTTCTAGTGACCAGTGACTTTGTTCCTATCTCGGTCTTGTGCTCATACAAAACCTTTCCAAATGGTTTGGGATTGAAAGCAAAATACATAAAATCCCGATTTTTCTATACTGACAGTCTCTGAGACGTGTTTATAAGGCATCAGCATCAAAAAGGTGATAAAAGCTTCTGTGAAAGTCAACGTCGTATGTTAGTCCATTACTTTCTGCCCCATGCTTTAATATGAGGAGCATTAAAAGCTCGGCATTTTTGCATGTCACTGAAAAGTGTTTCAAATACAGAACGAAGACGAGTACAAGTGTGTGTGTGTGTGTGTGTGTGTGTGTGTGTGTGTGTGTGTGTGTGTGTGTGTGTGTGTGTGTGTGTGTGTGTTTAAGGCAGCTGTTCATTCAGAGACCAGGTTTAGAAGCCAGGGTGGCAGCGATGCGTTAAATGAAGTGAAAGTTTGAGCACTGAGGCTGAGAGTCTCACTGGGAACAAGATTCCTACTTTCATTAATCATTGTACCACGTGTGTGTGTTGTAACTAACACTTATAAAATTACCTAAGCAATTCGTTTATACACTTCATAATGGAAGTCCATAGAGAACATTATTACTTATCATTTAATAATTTAAATAAATCATTATAATGATATAACACAATTTGTTTTCTTGTGATCATGGCTTATATTTAAAGGACCGGGGAGGCAGGATGGTCCTGTTAATACACCTACAGGGGTCGGTGTTATGATATTTGGGGTTCTATTTGCTTTAACAATTGCATAATGAATGAAGTGTGAATCGTGACTGTTATTTCTGTTATTTTGGAAAACACCGTATTGGTGTGATGTGGGCTCATCTGTCATTAGATCTGGTTTTGCATCCCTGGAGAGACAGTGCTGTACAGAAGCCATGTCACATCACAGCACATGAAATTACAGATTCCTTCAGCTGCGCGTTGGATGGTGCTGATGCTGCTGCTGATAGTTCAAGTAATTTATTTATGTAGCGCTTTTTACAACAGTACATTGTCACAAAGCAGCTTTACAGAATAAAAACCCCCAAAGAGCAAGCCGAAGCAGCAGACCTTCTCCCAAAAAATGTATTTGATATAAAAAAAACAAGGTCCACAATTTTATAATTTCATATATGTTAAATTACGCACATGAAATCATGGTTTATGATGTATTTTATTCACATATTTTTTTATTTATTTTGATTTATTCATTATGTCTCAGAATCTAATTTCATTTGAAAGTGAGGGCAAGTGGCTGCATGGTGGCTTAGTGGTTAGCACGTTCTCCTCTCAGCACTAGGGATTCCCAATTCAAATCCCAATCTGGGTGGAGTTTCCATGTTCTCCCTGTGTCCACGTGGGTTTCCTCCAGGTTCTCTGAATTCTCTGAACCCCACCGCAACCCTAGTAGAGGATAAAGCAGAAGATAATAATGTAAATCATGGTTTATAATATAATTTGTTTACATACTTTTTCATTTTATTTTGATTTATTCATTATGTCTCTGAATCAAATTTCATTTAAACCACTGACTTGTGGTGTTCTCATTTGTAAGTGGCTTTGGATAAAAGCGTCTGCTAAATGACTAAATGTAAAAGTGAGGGCAATGTTGTAATAAATGTTTTTATTGTGCAATGTAATTTAATTGTCATGTACATATTATTAATACTCGCAGTCCACAATGCATTGTATTAACGTGTTCAATTAAATCAAATGACCTCTGACAAGGGACGGTCGCTGTGTCGGGTGTATTGACCAGACCATCCTGTCACTTCTCCAGTCACCCAAAACTAAGTCATGATAAGTTTTGTGATAATAAGAGCAGTAAAAATGAAAAACACATATCCACTATGGAATTCCGCTGTTTAGTATTAAACTTTGTTTTTGTTTCATGCTCTAAAATACAAGGTGTGTTTGTTAAGTGTTTGCACGTCACACACATGATCGCACTTATGTTTGTGAAAAATGGAGAGAGATGTCAAGCCTCAGAGTCTGGTGTGATGCAGTGTGAGAAAGCAGATTATTAGGGGCATTCCAGTATTCCATCCCTTGCTGGGCATACATTCCCAAAAGTGCCCCTCACACACACACACACACACACACACACACACACACACACACAGAGACAGACAAACGAGCATGGCACCTCATTCTCCACTGAGGCAATGTTTGGGCCAAGGGCTGCATGTGCGCCTGCTGCAGTGGATTTGCAGGGCTTTGAGGATAATGTACGGGTTAAGGGGAAGCACAAACACAGGGGAAGAGGAAAGGGATTTGGTTTTGGCTCCCGATTAGAGCTCGTCTCAAATCTTTTTCATCCCCAAACTCACTGCAGTCGCTTCCCTTCATTTTCCTCTATGCTCCTCTTGTACTAAACATATGGTGATGAGTCAACATCAAAGCGTCTGTCTCGAACATGCTCTGTTCTAGTGTTTGAGTGCTTTCACTGCCATGTTTTTATTTAATTAAGATTTTAATTGTCCCCTAAATGCTTTAAAGTGTCTTAATTGACGTTCAACCTGAGAGTAAAATCGAGGGTGGCTTCTGAGATCTTTGCTACATCTGTTTAAAGGCGGTGTGTGTGTGGGTGGGTGTGTGTGTGTGTGTGTGCATTTACCGAAAAGCCATTTTAAAAGAACAAAGTAGGTTTTAAAGAAGCATTGACTTCTTCTCCCCAGAGCCGTCTTTTTGTTGTCTTTGTCTTGTCCTTCATTTCAATTATCTCCAGCCGGCGCCGTGGCCATAAGGCTTCTCGCATCAGAAGAGAGCAGTTTTATTTCAGTAACTCATTATTGGCTGGCGAGACCTCCATCAATCACCCTGATTGGCTAAGGGGCATTGGCAGGACTGCTGTGATTCGCTGTGCATTCATCACTCAGCCACAGTGAGTGGGCACAGAGCTTGTCAATGAGAACGTGTCAAGTGCTTCTTTCCTGTCCAAACTTTTTCAAAGGTTCCACTAAACCTTGATAAGGGGAGCAGATGGAGGGAGCAGGAAGACCGAGCTGTGAAATGGCAGGGTGGAAAGGGTGAAATGACAAGGGCACGTGGAGAGACAAAAGTGAAGAGGCCTGTTTTCCATTTGATTTAATTTCCTTCTTAATTATCGGTCGGCGTGATGGATGGTATTGTTGTAGACGCAACCGGAAATGTCACACATTAGTTTCTGACCTCAGTTCTTTGTTCAGAGGCTTGCACTCAGGTCATTTTATTTATAGTCATTCTCAAAAGAAAAATACAAACCTATTTTCATTTCATCAGCAACAGATTTGCTTCTATTCACTAAGTATGTGACGATTCATCAGTTTTGCAAATTAATCGCGATTAAAAGTGTTACAATTAATTCACTTCAAGAGCGTCTCAACATTGTTATGACGATATTCATCAGAAAATATTAAGTATTAAGCTGGTAAGCAGAACTTCATACCAAGATGGGGCATCCTGGTTCGAATCTCGAATCTCGATCTGGGTGTGTTTCCATGTTCTTCTCATGTCCGCGTGGGTTTTCGCCGAGTTCTCCAGGGTAGTCCTACAGTCCAAAAACATGAATTAAAGGTGCCCCTATATAGCGTGTATGATGGAGTGTGTGCCTAGTGATGGATTGGCGCCTTGTCCTGCGTGTGTCTGCCTGAAACATTCTCCCTCAATAGTCATGGGGAACTCCTCCCATTGTTCCTGTGATGCTAATCATGGCATAATAATCATATAATTGTGATTATTTGTTAGACAATAATCGTACCATCAAAATTCTTCAATCGCCTCAACCCTATTATCACTAAAGAAGAGCTGACCTTCACATATTTGATGTTTTGATGACAATATAATATTATACTGATGATATTGTAATCTTATGCTCCCTTCTCTCTTTGGCATTTAGAAATACAAAGAGTTTGAGCGCTCGGTACGAGTGGAGGATATCGATGGCCTTAAACTGGTGAAGAAACTGGCAGAAGACATGGAGGAGATGTTTCAAAAGAAAGCAGACGCCATGAAGGTGGGTGTGTCTCTGAATCTGTTTAAGTTCAAGTAATTTATTTACATAGCGCTTTTTTACAATAGTGCATTGTCCCAATTGTTTGTATTGTTTTGTATTGTTTACACTTATCTGAGCCAGCCAGCGAGTCTGCAGGGCGCGGTAGCTCAGTGGTTAGGGCGTTGGGCTATCCATCTGAAGGTTGGCGGTTCAAATCCCAGGTCCACTGCAATTACCAATGTGGGTCCTTGAGCAAGGCCCTTAACCCTCATTGCTCCAGGGATGTTGTGATTAACCCTGTGTTCATCTTGTAAGTCGCTTTGGATAAAACGAACTGCTAAATGACCAAATGTAAATGTAACCACATTTCATTGGCTTCTTCTTGTGCAGAACAATGACAATAAAGTTAAATCAATCAATCAATTTAATCAATCCATGTCTAGTTGTGCAAAAGTTAAGATTAAAGCAGCCAGTGCAAGAGGAGGTATGGTAGGTGTCAGTCTCTGGGATGTTGTCAAGGGTAAATATTTGATGTTACTATGTGTTTCCACCCAGAACTCAGTGTTGGTCTTTAAATAGCTGCAGGTAATAAAACCCAGCAGTTCTTAAATACTTCTGGCAGTGTAATTGGATTTGTGTGTGTGTGTGTGTGTGTGTGTGTGTGAGAGAGAGAGATTTGACATGCTTAGAGGTGCTGTCAACGCGTGCAGCACTGCTGGCTCATTTTAAGTCTAAAAGTATGTAGGCTGCCCTCCCACGTTTTACATTTAGACATTTTAAGATGCTTTTATCAGAAGTGACTTACGACCCAGAGAACAACGAGTCGAGTCAGTAAGTTTAGGGAGCAACCAGCTGAATATATATATATATATATATATATATATATATATGTATATATCACTGGGCACAAACTCACTCACACAAACAAACTCTATATGGGGCAATTTGGAGAAACTCAAAACTCAAAAAATATATATATATGTGTGTGTGTATGTATATGTGTATATATGTCGATATAATTATTAATTTTATCTATGTAGAAGTAACCGCCCAACCCAACTTGCTTGACCCTTGCTTGGCGTCTAAATGTTTCCAATATCAATTCAGCATCAATTCTGTTAATTACATTTGAATTGATTCCGACATTCACAATATAAAAATTCCATACAAACCGATGCGTATAAACATTGTAAACAAAAAGAAGGAAAAAATGATACCAATTCACAAACAAATACGGCTCCATAATTAATTAACTTCATTTTAATGTCCAGTCAAGCTGAAGTCATTTTCAGCAGAGAGGAAAAGATTCAGTGTTCATGCAGATAAAAGACATTTATCAAAAAGTATAATTATTAAACATGGACCTCCTGGGACAAAACGCTTTACAGCGTTAAAAGCCTTTAATCTCCCAAAGAGCAAGCCGAAGCGACAGTGGCAAGGAAAAAAACTCCCTGTTATGTTGTTATTTTAAGGAAGAAACCTCGGGAGGACCAAGTCTCAGTGGGGGACTCGTCCTCCTTGAGCGGCCGGACAGCAGCAACAGTGTAGGACAGCCATGTACAGATTGTGTCCAGATTGGGTGACAATATTTCCATCCATTCATCCATTATCTTCTGCTTTATCCTATATTAGGGTCGCGGGGGGGTTCCCTATGCCCATCCAGGGGAGAACGTTTTGGGCGCTGGGCAGATACACCCAGGACAGGGCGCCAATCTTTCACTGGGCACACACTCACTCACACACACACTCTATATGGGGCAATTTGGAGAATTCAATTGACTTGATCCATGTTTATGAACTGTGGGAGGTAACCGGAGAACCGGGATGAAACCCACATGTACACAGGGAGAACATGGAAACTCCACCCAGATTGGGATTCGAACCGGGAATCCCTAGTGCTGAGAGGAGAACATGCTAATCACTAAGCCACAGTGCCGCCTGTGACCATATTTAACAAATGGAAAAACTATATGTAAGTCCATTAAAGGGGTCCTGCAGGACCACCAGTCCAATTAATAAGTTAAAAAGTCCCAGCAATCGATTGGTGTCCTGTTCTGGGTAAATATGCTCAGTGTCTGAGACATTCTTGGATGGGCCTGGGGACGTATTTAGGAATTAATCAATTAATTCAAGTGCAAAATGTCCTCATCTCATGTTTACTTCTTGTTCAAAGATTTGCTCTAAGGACCAAAAGCTAAATGTAATGTAGTCGACATGAGTATTAATAATGTTACTTCTGTTATTCAGCACTCTGATCTGGAGTGAACGGAAACCGGACAAAGAAGAAGCAACAGGTTCCGCTCTGTATTGTGATGCACTGTGATTCTAAATATCACATAGGATTAGATCTCTTGGAAACATTCATTCATTATCTTCCACTTTATCCTCTATTAGAGTCGCGGGGGGGGGGGGTTCCCCATGCCCATCCAGGGGAGAACGTCTCGGGCGCAGGGCAGATACACCCAGGACAGGGCGCCAATCTATCGCTGGGCACATACTCACTCACTCACACAGACACACTCTATAATGGGGCAATTTGACTTGATCCATGTTTTTGGACTGTGGGAGGAAACCGGAGAACCCGAAGGAAACCCACGCGGACATGGGGAGAACATGGAAACTCCACCCAGATTGGGGATTCGAACCGGGAATCCCTAGTGCTGAGAGGAGAACATGTCAACCACTAAGCCACCGTGCCGCCTACTTTATTTTTATTTTTTCTTTATTCTATTTTTATTCTATTTTAACTTTATGTAGAGATGTCGGGTAAGAATTTGACTGCTGGCTGTACCATGTGTATATATATATAGTGTGTGTGTGTGTGTGTGTGTGTGTGTGTGTGTGTGTGTGTGTGACCAAAAAACCTGATTTGATTTGAAAAATACATTTAAATATATGATGATTTATGATTAAAAAAAATACTGGCACTTTTAAACAGTCTGGAATCAAAGACTAGTGCAGTTATACATGAGCTTTATAGTTCTCATTCTCATGTCCTCTTTATTTACTGGTTGTTCTTTATCAGTGCACCATCGTGTGTTGTGCAGAGTTCAGGTCATTATCAGGTTCTGCGGAGACATTTGAAGGTAGACACAGTCATCAGCTAAAGTGCACTGGTGCCTGGGGACATGACTGTGTCTACCTTCCAATGTCTCCGCAGAACCTCATAATGACCTGAACTCTGCACAACACACTGGTGCACTGATAAAGAACAACTAGTAAAGAAACAGTGTTACAGTGTCATAACTGTACAGTTTCTCTTCTTTTGCACAGTGTAAATACATAGTTCATTTTACTTTTATTTTGATTTGATCTTTATTCTATTTTTATACTATTTTAACTTTATGTGGAGATGCCGGGTAAGAATTTCACTGCTGGCTGTACTATGTATATCTACGCATGTGACCAATAAACCTGATTTGATTTAATTTGAAAAAGACATTTAAATATATGATGATTTATTTAAAAAAATAATTATATTAAAATTCGGTTTGTTTCATTGGAGCTCAGTGATGAATCTGCTGGCACTTTTGAACAGTCTGGAATCAAAGACTGATGCAGTTATACATATGCTTTATAGTTCTCATTCTCATGTCCTCTTTATTTACTGGTTGTTCTTTATCAGCGCACCATCGTGTGTTGTGCAGAGTTCAGGTCATTATCAGGTTCTGCGGAGACATTTGAAGGGACTCACAGTCATCAGCTAAAGTGCACTGGTGCCTGGGGACATGACTGTGTCTACCTTCAAATGTCTTCAGACTGTTCATGTTTTCTCACTACAAAAGTGCCAGCAGATTCGTCACTTAGCTCAACGAAATAAATTTTAGTTTTTTTTTTTTTTTTAAACATTCATTCATTATCATCCGCTTTTTCCTCTATTAGGGTTGCGGTGGGGTTCCCCATGCCCATCCAGGGGAGAACGTCTCGGGCGCTGGGCAGATACACCCAGGACAGGGCGCCAATCCATCACTGGGAACACACTCACTCACTCATACACACTCTATATGGGGCAATTTGGAGAACTCAATTGACTTGATCCATGTTTTTGGACTGTGGGAGGAAACCGGAAAACCCGGAGGAAACAGACGCGGAGAGAACATGGAAACTCCACCCAGATTGGGATTCGAACCGGGAATCCCTAGCGCCGAGAGCCAAACGTGCTAACCACTAAGCCACTTTTCAAAACATAAATCATCATATATTTTAATGTCTTTTTCTTTTGGCTGGGTTTCATTGTTATTTAAAAAACAGCTTATTTTATAGGTCTGGTCCTTAAATCTGATTGGCTGAGCCATTTGTCCAGCCATGACATTATTGACAAAAACACACACCTCTGAGCGCTTTACATTCATATCCACGCCTGATATACAATACATTATTTTAAATCATGTATCACCTTGAGATTAATATAGACGGCGAGCCGGGGGCGACACAGTGGTGTAGTGTTGAAAAACGTGGATTCAAGGTAAATTGGATGCTCTAAATTGCCTCTATATAGTGTGTGTTTGTTTCTGTGTAAGTGTGTGTACCCAGCAATGGATTGGGGGCGTGGGACCCGCCCCCCTCACTGTGACCATAGTAAAGGATTAAGTGATAGATAGTAAGATGAGGATTTTTTTTACTATAAATAAAATATAGGGTGGCACAGTGGCTTAGTGTTTAGCATGTTCTCCTCTCACCTCTAGGAATTCCCGGTTCGAATCCCAATCTGGATGGACTTTCCATGTTCTCCCCGTGTCCGCGTGGGTTTCCTCCGGGTTCTCCGGTTTCCTCCCACAGTCCAAAAACATGGATCAAGTCAATTGAATTCTCCAAATTGCCCCATATAGAGTGTGTTTGTGTGAGTGAGTTTTTGTCCAGCGATAGATTGGGGCCCTGTCCTGGGTGTATTCGCCCAAAACGTTCCACCCTGGATGGGCATGGGAAAGATAATGGATGGATGGATAAGTAAAATATATATAAAAAAAAATGTGTGTGTGTATATATATATATATATATATATATATATATATATATATATATATATATATATAATAAATGACAGACTACATGATCTACTGGTTTAGTAATATTCGTGTTTTCATCTTTTTGAGTTTAGTTGTTAAACTTTATATCTCTGTTTAATTATAGCACATTTTCTGCGCAGTGATTTATTGTTACTCATTAAAAGCATTATAATTTTTTTTGTTTTTCAGTAATCTACAGTAGGGCGGCACGGTGGCTTTGTGGTTAGCATGTTCTCCTCTCAGCGCTAGGAATTCCCGGTTCGAATCCCAATCTGGGTGGAGTTTTAATATTCTCCATATGTCCGCGTGGGTTTCCTCCGGGTTCTCCGGTTTCCTCTCACAGTCCAAAAACCCTGGATGGGCATGGGGAACCCCCCCCCCCCCCGCGACCCTAATAGAGAATAAAAGTGGAAGATAATGGATTAATGAAAGTAATCTACAGTATGTTTCTAAATCTTGACTTCAGAGCTGCTGTGAAGAAAACAAACTCACTCAGGGCAACAGATTATCGCATGAATGTAACACTATCTCAGAGTTCCATTGTTCTGAAGTCATCTGATAGACTAAAGATGAAATATGTGTTTCATGTCATCTTTAATTAGATAACGAAGCAGCTTCAAAGAAAGGATTATTATATTTACTAATTTAACCCTAATTTAAATACAGACTTATCATTAGAAGGATTAAAAGTTGTGCCACAGTTACTGGATGACACAACCACAGCTGTTTGAAGTGTTAGTGAACTTCAAGATTAATTAATAGATTTCTCATCAGTCAAAGAATTTATAAAAACAGAGCCTTATGTAATCGTCTGTACATCCCCGCTTCATTTCGTCTGGTATTGAGTTTCTAAGTGAACAATTTTAGATCTATTTTAATACAGCATTTAATAAAGCAGTAAGGTACGAGAGGACATGCATTACTGTGAATAAATCACGGGGAAAAGGTCCAACGCGTAGTGGAGTACAGTTACACCTCATTCCTATGAATTATTCACAATAATACACCACCTCAAGTGTGCTATTGCTTTACTAAAAGGATTACAAACACACTATAATAAATAATCAAGTTTTCATTTATAAATGTGTTTATTCATTTATCTATCCATTATGTTCTGCTTTATCCTATATTAGGGACGCGGGGGGTTACCCATGCCCATCCAGGGGAGAACGTCTCGGGTGCTGGGCAGATACACCCAGGACAGGACGCCAATCCATCGCTGGGCACACACTCACTCACACATACACACTCTATAGGGGGCAATTTGGAGAACTCCATTGACTTGATCCATGTTTTTGGACTGTGGGAGGAAACCAGAGAACCCGGAGGAAACCCACACAGACACGGGGAGAACATGGAAACTCCACCCAGATTGGGATTCGAACTGGGAATCCCTAGCGTTGAGAGGCGAACGTGCTAACCACTAAGCCACCGTGTCGCCCTAAATGTTTTTATTTTTAACAAAATTATTAATGATCTGGTCTTCCACAACATCATCTAGTCTGGTTTTTAAAGGTAACATTGATTCATTAGCCAGGACAGGGTTCCAATCTATTGCTGGGCACACACACAGTACATAGGGGCAAGATAAGGTCAAGCAGAGCAGCCATTTCACCTTGAATCCATGTTTTCGAACTGTTCGAAACCGATGCGGACACGGGGAGAACATGGAAATTCCACCCAGATGGGGATTCGAGTGCGCTGAGAAGCGAACATGCCAAAGCTGGGTCTGAAAATGATTCAGTGATCTAAAGAAAATTGGTTTGATGGGTTTTATAAACTCTGTCTGTGGTAAACGCATGACGGACTGGATGTCTGTTATTGGGGTTTAAAGGTGATATTTGTTCTTGGATGTCAAAGGTTAATTTTGAATAGAAAAGCAAAACAAAACATTCAGTCCTGTTTAAAATCTTATCTTTTTAATGCAAACCCTCTTATCGGCTCACAAGGGCATCGGCATTTAACTGGTGAAGAGGACAAGATGGACTGAAGCACAAGCGCCGCCCTTTATTAGTGTTATCCCAGCTTCCTCATCACATATTTGTTTGGAAAGAAGGTCATACCTGTGTCTCTCTCTCTCTCTCTCTCTCTCTCTCTCTCTCTCTCTCTCTCTCTCACACACACACACATACACACTCTGAATAAATTCTAAGCTACTTCTATTTAGACAGTTCCTTATTAACTCAATGATAAAAATAATAAACACTTCATCACGGTGGTTAGCATGTTCTCCTCTCAGCGCTAGGGATTCCTGGTTCAATCCCCATCTGGGTGGAGTTTCCATGTTCTCCCCGTGTCCGCGTGGGTTTCCTCCGGCTTCTCCGGTTTCCTCCCACAGTCTAAAAACATGGATTAAGTCAATTGAGTTCTCCAAATTGCCCCATATAGAGTGTGTCTGTGTGAGTGAGTGTGTGATAGATTGGCGTCCTGTCCTGGGTGTATCTGCCCAGCGCCTGAAACGTTCTCCCCCCCCCCGTAACCCTAATATAGGATAAAGTGGAAGATAATGAATGAATGTTCTGTGGCTTGGATGGATTCAACTTCAGTGGAAGTGAAAACGAGGTTCTCAACATTTATAATTCTATAATTCTTCTTTTGAGGTGTGACCGGCTTTGTAAAGGTGTAGTCAGACCTTCATCCATGGCTCTGCTGACCAATACTGGATGGAACCTGAATATCAATTGGACTGGCGGTCCTGCAGGACGCCCATAATGGACTCACATATAGTTTTCCAGTTTTTAGTTTTTCCATTTGTTAAATGTCTGTACATGGCTGTCCTACACTGTTGCTGCTGCCCGGCCGCTCAAGGAGGACGAGTCCCCCACTGAGTCTTGGTCCTCCCAAGGTTTCTTCCTTAAATAACAACATAACAGAGTTTTTTTCTTGCCACTGTCGCTTCGGCTTGCTCTTTGGCGGTTTAAAGGCTTTTCACTCTGTAAAACTGCTTTGTGACGATGTACTGTTATAAAAAGCGCACTATAAATAAATAACTTGAACTTGACCTTAATTAATGACAGACATCAGTATTCACTTTTAATAGTTGTATTGTACAGTTAATGCGTCTCTGCTGCTTTCTCTCTCTCTCTCTTCTCTTCAGCGTTTGGTAGAAGCTGCAGAAGAGGCTCATCTGCAGCATGAAGAAGATCCTGACCTGCAGGTGAGATTAGTCCCTCCAATTTTATGACAAATGACAAAGGCTTTTTGGGATTTAAAGTTATTTTAAGCTTTACCTTTAAGGTAGTCGTTCTTTACCATTAGGCCTTTGAAGTTAATGCGGGTCATCGTGACTGGCATCAGCTTATAGAGCTCAATTTTTGTATCTGTCTCAGCATGGTGGCTTAGTGATTAGCATGTTCTCCTCTCAGCGCTAGGGATTCCCGGTCTGAATCCCCATCTGGGTGGAGTTTCCATGTTCTCCCCGTGTCTGTGTGGGTTTCCTCTGGGTTCTCCGGTTTCCTCCCACAATCCAAAAACATGTATCAAGGTCAATCGAATTCTCCAAATTGCCCCATATACTGTAGAGTGTGTCTGTGTGAGTGAGTGTGTGCCCAGTGATATTGTTGCCCTGTCCTGTGTGTATCTGCCCAGCGCCCAAAACGTTCTCCCCTGGATGGGCATGGGAACCCCCCCCCCCCCACGACCCTAGTGGAGGATAAAGTGGAAGATAATGGGATGGATGGGCTCTGTTTCGTTTAACTTTAAGAAAGTTCTTCCCATGTTTGTGTGGAAAACATGCTGGAATGGCTGAAATGCCCATTAATGGAAATAAATGTCTGTCCTGAGTAACAATGGGGACCAATCCAGGGTGCTTTCCTACCTTTTACACTTTTAGTAAAAGGATAGACCCCATCACAAACCACTATGATTATAATAGGCGCAGTTTGGAGCCCCTTTTTTGGGCTGGGAGCAATCCGAAGAACCTGGAGGAAACCCCCGCAGACATGGGAAGGACATGTAAACTCCACCAAAATCTGGATTCAAACCTGGATCCCCAGCGCTGACAGATATACATTTACATTTAGTCATTCAGCAGACGCTTTTATCCAAAGTTCATTCATTCATTCATTCATTCATTATCTTCCGCTTATCCTCTATTAGGGTCGCGGTGGGGTTCCCCATGCCCATCCAGGGGAGAACGTCTCAGGCGCTGGGCAGATAGACCCAGGACAGTGCGCCAATCCATCGCTGGGCACACACTCACTCACACAGACACACTCTATAGGGGGCAATTTTTTTTGAGAATTTAATTAACTTGATCCATGTTTTTGGACTGTGGGAGGAAACCGGAGAACCCGGAGGAAACCCACGCAGACACGGGGAGAACATGGAAACTCCACCCAGATGGGGATTCGAACCGGGAATCCCTAGCGCTGAGAGGCGAACGTGCTAACCACTAAGCCACCGTGCCACGCTTTTATCCAAAGTGACCTACAAAATGAGAACATTACAAGTCAGTAGTTATGAAGAAAACCATAGAATTATCTAACCTGATCGTGATATGCTGATCGTGATGCTACACCCCCCCCCCCCGCCTTTTTAATTTATTCATTCATACATTATCTCCCGCTTNCTCCGGTTTCTTCCCACAGTCCAAAAACATGGATCAAGTTAATTGAATTCTCAAAATTGCCCAATTTAGAGTGTGTATGTGTGAGTGAGTGTGTGCCCAGCGATGGATTGGCGCCCTGTCCTGGGTCTATCTGCCCAGCGCCCGAGACGTTCTCCCCTGGATGGGCATGGGGAACCCCACCGCGACCCTAATAGAGGATAAGCGGAAGATAATGAATGAATGAATGAATGAATGAATATTCCCTACAACAGGTATTTGTGAAGATGCATCTTCAGTAGTTTCTTAAAGCTGCCTAGTAACATGGTAATCACTGCGAACTGTGTCGAGTGGTGTCCTCGACACCTTAGTGTTGGCTCATTAGTGACACCTGATCAACCGTATGAACCATGTTAAGAAGCCATATTGAATATAACAGTATTTGTGGTCAGAGACAGAAACGTTACTGTAGTTTGATTGTTTTCATTACATTTGAACATGCATGATCATCTTTGGCGTAGGGAGTGGTAGCTCAGTGGTTAGGGCGTTGGGCTATGGTAGTGGTTAGGTTCAAATCCCGGGTCCACTAAAGTTGCCAGTGTGGGTCCTTGAGCAAGACCCTAAACCTCATTGCTCCAGGGATGTTGTGATGAACCCTGTGCTCACCTTGTAAGTGGCTTTGGATAAAAGCGTCTGCTAAATGACCAAATGTAATGTAAAATGTAATTGGCAAAATGTAATTGTAAATGTTGCAGTGTTCTGAATCACTCCTGCTTCATGCGTGGAACATTGTTCCTTCAGTCAATCAGGTCTTGGCTGCAAAGGGATTTGTACAGAGCCCTTACCTTATAGATGACACAAAAACGTTTTTAGATTCTGTCCAAATGTCTGGTGTTGAGTGCGTCACTAAAGGCTGAGGTGGAAAAGCTGTCGACTTACGAAATAGTATCATTAGTGCGTCAAAGTTGTTTTCACATTTGATGTGTCTGACCTCCAATTTGCACATTAGATATGACATTTGCATCCGCCGATGGCTGATGGTCAGAAAAAAGATTGCCTTTTGAACCCGTAATTCATTTCCAGCTTATTTGCCAGACATGTACCTTTTGAGGAGGTAGTGTGTTGGTCAAAAGTATATGGACACAAGAAGTTCCTTTTAGTATTCAGATCTAAAAAGTAATACAATATTGTATAGATTTCCTCCATCCATCCATTATCTTCAGCTTTATCCAATATTAGGGTCGGTGGGGTTCCCCATGCCCATGAGGACAACGTTTTGGGCGCTGGGCAGATACACCCCAGACAGGCACCAATCTATCGCTGGGCACACACTCACTCACTCACTCACACAAACACACTCTATATGGGGGAATTTTAAAGAACTCAACTGAATGTGATCCTTGTTTCTGGACTGTGGGAGGAAACCGGAGAACCCAGAGGAAACCCACACGGACACGGGGAGAACATGGAAACTCCACCCAGATTGGGATTCGAACCGGGAATCCCTAGCGCTGACAGGCGAACGTGCTAACCACTAAGCCACCACTTTGTACAGCCGCATTGTATAGATTTAAAAAAAAACATTGATTGTGGCAAGATGTTGGCTTGGTGGTTATGTTCGTCTTCCTCTCAGGTGAGGATACATGTTCGAATCCTGATTTGTGTAGGTTTTCTCGGGGTTCTCCATTTTGCTCCCACAGTCCAAAAACATGGATTTAAGGTGAATTGGATGCCTGTTTCTTGCCCCAATATGTAGTATGTCTGTGGAAGTGGTGAGTGTGTGCCCAGTGATTAAATTATGAACTATGGATTCTTTTTTCCTACTGCCCCTCCTCACTCCTCCCTCTGTTCGACTCTCTTTAAGTCCTGAATGTGACACACAGAAGCACATCCCAGGTGTTCACGATCACTGAATATAAAGTTTGTATTGCCAACATAATTTTAACCAGGGGCGTCATTACACCTGGGCTTTTAGGGCTATAGCCCCGGATGTTTTGTCAGTAGCCCCGGATCAAATGAGAGCAGCCTCTCCTCCAGCAGCTGGACCGAACCATGGAGTCACCGTCAGCTGTTTGTGCTTCCAAGCTCTGTGTGTGTGTGTGTTTGAGGTTACCGTAATAACTGTATGTTGGCTGTTAAGAGCAGCTTCTCAGCTTTCATAAACCGTCAGATTTTTTCTGAAGGCGCAAACTGTCGCAAAGTTACGGTATTTCAAAGCAAAACCTTAAAACGAACTTGCTTTTCTGCCGAAGCTCTGGTTCGTTTATTCACAGGTTTTCAGCCAAACCATTATTTATTAGAACTGAATGTGCTCTCACTGCTGACAGACATATTTCACATGTTATTTCATTTTATCCAATATAACTAATAAATGGTGGCACGGTGGCTTAGTGGTTAGCATGTTCTCCTTTCAGCACTAGGGATTCCCGGTTCGAATCCCCATCTGGGTGGAGTTTCCATGTTCTCCCCGTGTCCGCGTGGGATAAAGTTAATTGAATTCTCCAAATTGCCCCATATAGAGTGTGTCTGTGTGAGTGAGTGTGTGCCCAGCGATGGATTGGCGCCCTGTCCTGGGTGTATCTGCCCAGCGCCCGAGATGTTCTCCCCTGGATGGGCATGGGGAACCCCACCGCGACCCTAATAGAGGATAAAGCGGGAGATAATGAATGAATGAATAACTAATAAATGATCAAACACAATGAATGTAACAACAGATTGAAAAATGAATAAATACCCCCATGAAAGGGCAATTTTTAAAGAGGACAGAGGAGAGAGTAAGGGATCTGGGCTAAAGCCCCTGATGTTTCTAAACCCTAAAAACGCCCCTGCTTTTAACTATAAAGTGTAATACTACAGCTGACTCATAGCATGAGGGATCACATGACCACATGTACTAGAGTACAGAAAGCTCTCAGCTTACAGCCTCTCTACCTCTTAAACTCCCACATACCTGTAAGATAGAACACACACACACACACACACACACACACACACACACACACACACATGCAAAATCATACAATGCTATCATGATCAGCTACTAAACTCTCTGCACTGCAAACCAAACATGGACTCACCTCCTTATAAAACCTTCAGTAATGTAGTGTTTGATGTTGAAGACCTGCCCTGTGACCCTAAATACCATCAGCGCTGTGAACATCATCAGTAACAGGTGTTGCGGCACCTGCAGCTAATTAATCACAGCTAAGTGTAGCTACCCCACTGGCCGTGAATATTAATTTCCAAAAAAACGTGGAGTATTATCTTCATTTCAAAAACATACACGAGGCTGCGGTTACTGAACCCTTCATGCTTTTTTATGCATTCATGACTCTCAGAGCTGGGCGGCACGGTGGCTTAGTGGTTAGCATGTTCTCCTCTCAGCGCTAGGGATTCCCGGTTCCAATCCCCATCTGAGTTTCCATGTTCTCCCCGTGTCCGCGTGGGTTTCCTCCAGGTTCTCTGGTTTCCTCCCACAGTCCAAAAAACATTGATCAAGTCAATTGAGTTCTTTAAATTGCCCCATATAAAGTGTGTTTGTGTGTTTTCATGTTCGCCACATGTCTGCATGGGTTTCCTCCGGGTTAACTAAACCCTTAATGCTTTTTTATGCATTCATGAATCTCAGAGCTGGGTGGCACGGTGGCTTAGTGGTTAGCATGTTCTCCTCTCAGCACTAGGGATTCCCAGTATGAATCTCAATCTGGGTGGGGTTTCCATGCTCTCCCCGTGTCCATGTGGGTTTTCTCTGGGTTCTCCGGTTTCCCACAATCCAAAAACATGGATAAAGGTCAATTGAATTCTCCAAATTGCCCCATATAGAGTGTGTCTGTGGGAGTGTGTGCCCAGCAGTAGATTGACCCCCTGTCCTGGGTGTATCTGCCCAGCACCTGAAACGTTCTCCCCTGGATCGGCATGGGGAACCCCCCCTGCGACCCTAATAGAGGATAAAGCAGAAGATAATGGATGGATGGACTCTCAGAGCTTTAACTTCTGACAAATATAAATTTCCTGGTCTCTCATTGTCAATGTGACTTTCCTTTAAGTTCTCAGGTTTCCTCCTGTTTCCACAGCACAAAAACATGTATTCAAGGTAAATTGGCTGCTCTAAATTGCCCCTATATAGTATGTGAGTGAATGTGTCCCCAGTCATGAGTGTATCTGCACAGTGCCCAAAATGTTCTCCCCCGGATGTGGATGAGCAAAGGGACCACCCCCCCCCACACACACACACCCGCAACCATAGTCTCTAGTATAGGATTAAGAGATTTTAGTTGTATTATCAGTGACCTCATGAGTAAATGCAGCTGCTGGAGATTTTTTTATCACATTTATGTGTTTGTGTCTGTTTTTGTGTCTTATTGTTCATCACTGTATGAGAAGCAAACCCTTCAATCAGTGTGTGTTTGCTTAAGAACCTTGACATTTGTCTAATTCACATGAATTATGTGTGTGTGTGTGTGTGTGTGTGTGTGTGTGTGTGTGGCAGTTAGATACATATTTGGCTGGCAGCAAGGAAAGATGGAGCGTATCCTTATCTACTTAGACCAGAGCTCCTTCTCAGTCCAGTGAAATTGGCTTCATAATGTATCTCTCTCTCTCTCTCTCTCTCTCTCTCTCTCTCTCTCTCTCTTTCTCACACACACACACGCACTCTCACGCTCTCCCTCTGCCTGTGTCACTCTTCACAATCTTCATGCAAATAGGCATGCATTAAAATGCCTGCAGAGCCCCTTGGTATCCTGGTTTGATCCCTTTACTGTTGGATATGAGGTTTTGTTGCATGGAGCGCAAGGTGGCTGCCAAGAAAAAAGACCCGGGACCCAGAAGTGACCTACCTTTAGTACTGCTGTCTGAACTCCCCCACCGCTCCCCTCCTCCCTCCCAATGTCATCCCTCAACTTCTCTTACTTTTTTTTATTCCGTGTGTGCATGGGTGGAACTGTGTGCATGTGGAACTGTGTGTGTGTGTGTGTGTGTATATATGTGGAACTGTGTTCATGTGGAACTGTGTGCATGTGGAACTGTGTGCATGTGGAACTGTGTGTGTGTGTGTGTGTGTATATATGTGGAACTGTGTTCATGTGGAACTGTGTGCATGTGGAACTGGGTGTATGGGTGGAACTGTGCGTGTGTGTAATATATATATATATATATATATATATATATATATATATATATATATATATATATATATATATATATATATATATATATATGTATGTATGTATGTGGAACTGTGTGCATGTGGAACTGTGTGTGCATATGTGAAACTGGGTGTATGTGTGGAACTGTGTGTGTGTAATATATGTATATATATATATATATATATATATATATATATATATATATATATATATATATATATATATATATATATGTGGAACTGTGTGCATGGGTGGAACTGTGTGTTCATATGTGGAACTGTGTGTGCATATGTGGAACTGGGTGTATGAGTGGAACTGGGTTCGTATGTAGAACTATGTGCATATGTGGAACTGTGTGTATGGGTGCAACTGTGTGTGCATATGTGAACTGTGTGTGCATATGTGGAACTGTGTGTATGGATGAAACTGGGTTTGTATGTGGAACTGTGTGCATGGGTGGAACTGTGTGCATGGGTGGAACTGTGGGCATGGGTGAAACTGTGGGCATGGGTGGAACTGTTTGTGATCGAAAAGCTTAAGGGGTCAAATCATTCCACACATTTTCCTTGCCCGTGGTTCAGGCCGGGGCTTAAAGCTGCACGTCTAAAATGTGCAATTACAGGCAATTTCAGGAAATCCCAAATAGGATTGTCATGGCCGTCCTGAATTCAGGCGGCGCGTGAGCCGGAGAGGAGCTCCGTATTTCAGACGGCTGGTTGGTTCCGGAGGAAATGCTGTGCGTGCACTTTACACACGAGTGCGTCTGCATGTAGAAGAGAGTTGGCTGACTGCAGGACCTCCTATTTTTATTTATTTAATTATTCATTTATTTATGTTGAACAGCAGCCGCTTCCCCCTCATTCACAGTCATTTGATGTTTTCTGGCTTTAGGCTGGAAAAGCCTGCGCTGACATGAATGGTGCAGCACTACAGGAGATGTGACATTCAAAACCTGATGGTGTAGCATTTTAGTGTCAGGACCCCCTGTTCCTCTGTGCACAGTGACTCAGTGACATTTTCCCGGCTTTAAATCCATATTCTGCATCCGATTACTGGGGCACTGAGCAGGGGCGTTTTTAGAGTTTGGAAACATCAGGTGCTTTAACCCAGATCCCTTATTCCCCCTCTGTGCTCTTTAAAAATTACCCTTTCATGAGGGTGTTTATCTATTTTACAAACTGTTGTTACATTCATTTAGTTTGATCATTTATTAGTTATATTGGATAAAATGAAATAACATGTGAAATCTGTCTGTCAGCAGTGAGAGCACATTCAGTTCTAATAAATGATGGTTTGGCTGAAAACTTTTAAATAAAGGAACCTGAGCTTCAGCAGAAAAGCATGAATCTGATTTACGAGTCCGTCGCTGATGAGACAGTTTTAAGGTTTTGTATGAAATACCGTAAGTTTGTGAAAGTTTGTGCCTTCGGAAAAAATTCTGACGGTTCCTGAAAGCTGAGAAGCTGCTTTTTACAGCCAACATACAGTTATTACGGTAACTTTAATCCTGATAATGGCGGAAAAAATCTGTATCCGTCACACACACACAACACACAGACACACACTCAGACACACACAGAGAAAGACACACACACAGAGACACACACACACACACACGCACAAACACAGAAAGACACACACAGAGACACACACACACGCACAAACACAGAAAGACACACACACAGAGACATACACACACACACACGCACAAACACAGAAAGACACACACACAGAGACACACACACACACACACGCACAAACACAGAAAGACACACACACAGAGACAGACAGACACACACACACACACACACACACAGACACACACAGAGTTTAGAAGCACAAACAGCTGATGGTGACTCCATGGTTCGGTCCCGCTGCTGGAGGAGAGGCTGCAGAGAAAGCAGCTCTCATTTGATTCGGGGCTACTAACTAAACACCCGGGGCAATAGCCCCGAAAGCCCAGGTCTAATGACGCCCCTGTCACTAAGCCACCACACAGTGGAGGTGTAGAGTTAAATTAAAACCGATACGATTGTGTCTTTGTGGGTTTCATATTGAACAGAGGGGCAGTGACGCAAAAAGTACAAAGGGCTCACCTTTAACCTCTGCTTCAATTTGCATTCATGGCATCCTCCACCCTGTCAGAGGAATATAGTTTCTGTTTTGGAGCCCAAATGTTCAATTTATAGCTGGCCACACTGACTCACACAGACACACAAACACACTCTATATGGGGCAATTTGGAGAACTCAATTGACCTTGATCCATGTTTTTGGACTTGGGAGGAAACTGGAGAACCCGGAGGAAACCCACGCGGACACGGGGAGAACATGGAATCTGTTCCACCAATACACTTCTGTGCCACCTATTATTAAATGTATTTTTTATTTATTGGTTTTACCCTAGGGTGGCATAGTGGTTAGCATGTTCTCCTCTTAGTTGTTATTATTATTATGGGGTAGTATTATTATTATACTTTTTTATGGATTCATGACTCTCAGAGCAGGGCAGCACGGTGTCTTAGTGGTTAGCATGTTCTCCTTTCGGCACTAGGGATTCCGGGTTCGAATCCCAATCTGGGTGGAATTTCCATGTTCTCCCCGTGTCCACGTGGGTTTCCTCCGGGTTCTCCAGTTTCCTCCCACAGTCCAAAAACATGGATCAAGGTCAAATGAATTCTCCAAAATTGATATATTGGCTTCCTGTTCTGGGTGTATCTGCCCAGCGCCCGAAACGTTATCCCCTGGATGGGCATGGGGAACCCCCCCCGCGACCCTAATAGAGGATAAAGCGGACGATAATGGATGGATGGATGTTTTGTTGTGTAGAAAGTGTCAGTCAAATGTGACGGAACAAAATAACAACGACTGTTTCTGACTCCATGCTTGTGGCCCCACATGAGTGTAAATCAGCGCCTTCTATAGGTGTATTATAGTATTATAGGTGGAGGTGCATTGTGCTGTTAGTGGATGAATGCAGACCTACAGTTCTGCTGTTTTCTTTTCTCGCACTCATCGTAGAAAGGTCATATTTGAGAGGTAGATTCAGGTTTGCCATCATTTGCTGTAAACAAATCGAACAATTCCTGCTTTTTTGTATCTAACAAGCTCAGTCTGAACTAAAGGTCAGCGTTGGTGTAGTTTGTGATGTCGTTCCTGAGCAACTAGCACAGTTAATACGATTATGTTCCACGGTCAGCAGGGCGGCGCAGCAGAAGACTTACTGTTCCAGTGCTGACCTTTTGAACAGAAAAATAGGTCTGACTGTAACTACTCATAATTCATAAACAGATCAGATAATCGGATACGGCCGTGAGGAACACTGCAGCTCGCTCTGTTCATTCATTCATTCATTCACTGTGAAGTGGAATCTATCCATTCATCCATTATCTTCCGCTTTATCCTCTAATCGGGTCGCGGAGGGGGGTTCCCCATGCCCATCCAGGGGAGAATGCAGATAGAACCAGGACAGGGCACTAATCTATCGCTGGGCACACACTCATTCACACAGACATACTCTATATGGGGCAATTTGGGGAATTCAATTGACTTGATCCATGTTTTCGGACTGTGGGAGGAAACCGGAGAACCCGGAGGAAACCCACATGGACACTCAACCCAGATTGGGATTCGAACCGGGAATCCCTAGTGCTGAGAGACGAACATGCTAACCACTAAGCCACCGTGCCGCACTTTGAAGCTGAATCCATACATTCATTATCCTCTATTAGGGTCACGGTGTGGTTTCCCATGCCCATCCAGGGGAGAACGTTTTGGGCGCTAGGCAGATACACCCAGGACAGGGTGCCAATCCATCACTGGGCACTCACTCACACAGACACATACACACTCTATATGGGGCAATTTGTAGAATTCAATTGACCTTGATCCTTGTTTTTGGACTGTGGGAGGAAACCGGAGAACCCGGAGGAAACCCACGCAGACACGGGGAGAACTAAGCCACCGTGCTGCACTTTGAAGCAGAATCTTTAACTAATTCTGAAACTGGCTGCTTAATTTAAAGGCTTTTAAATGTACATTTAATATATCACAAGTCATTTTGGGTGGCACAGTGGCTTAGTGGTTATCAGGTTTGAATCCCGATCTGGGTGGAGTTTCCATGTTCTCCCCGTGTCCGCGTGGGTTTCCTCCGGGTTCTCCGGTTTCCTCCCACAGTCCAAAAACATGGATCAAGTCAATTGAGTTCTCCAAATTGCCCCATATAGAGTGTGTCTGTGTGAGTAAGTGTGTCCCCAGTGATAGATTGGCGCCCTGTCCTGGGTCTATCTGCCCAGCGCCTGAGACGTTCTCCGCTGGATGGGCATGGGGAACCCCCCCCCGCGACCCTAATAGAGGATAAAGCAGAAGATAATGGATGGATGGATGGATTTTTTGCACTATGTAAAGCACTTTGTGATTCTATATATGTGCTATATAAATAAAGCTTGCTTACTTACTTCCATGTGCATCCCTCTGTGTGATGTAAATGGGTGAGATGTGTGAACCTGTTTATCATAATTTTAGGACCGCTTAATACAACTCAGCCTTTATTACAACAAACGTAGTTCTCATTCAGTGTGTTGGTTCATTTTGTAGATCAAGGTTGCTTTGAGGCACCTTCCCCGTGCCCCTGTGCCTCTGCCAGGCCTTGATAAAGAGCTAATAAGTGAAGCAGGCGACACAGATTAATTACTCTGATATATGAGCTACATTAGCTCACACGTAATTGACTAGTGAGTGGCTTGTTTGTTGAGATGACAAAAGATTGAACGAACACACATTTGATCAGTGTATAAATCATGAGGTACTTGTAAGAGAAGGTTAAACCTGTAACCATAGAGACTTTTTAAGCTTATATTTATTATAACCCTTATTTATCTATTTATATAATATATTTAACCATCCAATCATCCATTATCTTCCTCTTTATCCTCTATTAGGGTCGTGGGGGGGTTCCCCATGCCCATCCAGGTGAGAACGTTTCAGGCGCTGGGCAGATACACCCAGGACAGTAGGCAATCTATTGCTGGGCACACACTCACTCACACAAACACACTTTATATGGGGCAATTTGTAGAATTCAATTGACTTAATCTATGTTTTTGGACTGTGGAAGGGAAACCAGAGAACCCAGAGGAAACCCACGCGGACACGTGGAGAACATGGGAACTCCATCCATATTGGGATTCGACCCAGGAATCCCTAACGCTGAGAGGAGAACATGCTAACCTCTAAGCTATCGTGCCGCCGCTTATTATAACCCATATTTATTTATTTATATATTTAACCATCCATCCATTATCCCAGGACAGGGCACCAGTCTATCACTGGGCAGACACTCACTTACACAGACACACTCTATATGGGGCAATTTGGAGAATTCAATTGATCTTGATCCATGTTTTTGGACTGTGGTAGGAAACCGGAGAACCCGGAGGAAACCCTCGCAGACACGGGGAGAACATGGAAACTCCACCCAGATTGGCCGCCCCATATATTTAAGCTATATTTATTACATTATTTTTGTTTATAAAGCAGTACTTTACTCTACTGACCCGTGCCATGCAGTTACTGTAATTCTATATTCATTCATTATCTTCTGCTTAATCCTACAAAGGTCTCTTGGGGGGGGGTTCCCCTATGCCCATCTAGAGGAGAACGTTTTGCTTGAAATTCTATACATGTATTTAATGAGTCTTTCAGACTGATGACGCCATGTTGCCGTTTCTTTTTCCAGTACGAGTATTTTAACGCAGTGCTCATCAATGATGTGGACGAGGAAGGAAAGAGCGTGGAGCTGGGAGGAAAGTTTGATTTGCAGCCCAACGAACATTTCAACAACTTGTCCGTGAACATCAGCCTCAGCGTCGTTCAAGTTCCTACCAACATGTATAATAAAGGTAAGATTGAAAATAGAACCATGCTTCTCAATGCACACACCACAGGGTCAACATGGTCCTCCTGACTAGGGATGAGACGATTACACATATTCATGGTACGATTCTGATCTAAGAAATAATCACGATTCTTATGATTATTAAATCATTATAATTAAGTTTACCAAAAAGAGTGTCCGATATCACAGAAAAAATGTACAGTTTCTTATGTTTGTTATTTATTTAATGTGAACATGATAACATTTTGTTATTAGAAAAGACAGCAGCGATAAAAGGCTTTTGCGGAATATCCATCCATCCATTATCCTCCACTTTATCCTCTATTAGGGTTGCAGTGGGGTTCCCCATGACCATCCAGGGCGCTGGGCAGATACACCCAGGACAGGGCGCCAATCTATCACTGGGCACACACTCACTCACACAGACACACTCTATATGGGGCAATTTGGAGAACCTAATTGACCATTTTGTTATTAGAAAAGACAGCACGATGAAAGGCTTTGCGGAATATCCATCTATCCATTATCCTCCACTTTATCCTCTATTAGGGTTGCAGTGGGGTTCACCATGTCCATCCAGGGCGCTGGGCAGATACACCCAGGACAGGGCGCCAAACTATCACTGGGCCCACACTCACTCACACAGACACACTCTATATGTGTCTATTAGGGTCGCTGTGGGCTTCCCCATGCTGCTGGGAAGATACACCCAGGGGAGAACGTTTCGGGTGCTGGGCAGATACACCCAGGTACATCCAGGACAGGGGGCAATCTATCGCTGGGCACACACTCACTCACACAGACACACTCTATTTGGGGCAATTTGGAGAATTCAATTGACTTGATCCATGTTTTTGGACTGTGGGAGGAAACTGAAGAACCCGGAGGAAACCCACGCAGACACGGGGAGAATATGGAAACTCCACCCAGATTGGGATTCGAACCGGGAATCCCTAGCACAGAGAGGAGAACATGCTAACCACTAAGCCACCGTGCCGCCCCTTTTGCGGAATATTAACGCATAATATTAAATTCTTCTGAAATGAATAATTCTAAAATCAAAATCTAAATAAAAACTGAGAGGCGAACTAACGAACGAACGAAGCCAATGTGTCGCTGTATAAAGGACCATTTATTTAAACAATATCACTTTTTATTACAAATTTTATTTTTAGTTCATGAGTCAGTGTTTTAAATGAATCTGAAACGTCAGTAAAAGTGCCGGGCAAGTGATAAATGATGGAATAAATCCATAATAGACCAAAGATGCCTGTCAGGGAGAGATGAATTACAGATGCAAACTAAGTCAGACAGAGACAAATAACTGCTTTACACACACACACACACACACACACACACACACACACACACACACACACACACACACACACACACACACTACTAGTTCTTATTTGTGTTAAAACTGCAGAGTTAATTTAAGGACCTGATTCACAGTGGACATTCCAGCTCATCTCAGAGGATTAACTCGGGTGCGGGTTACACCACCACAGCTGCTCCACATCAGTTCTAAAGAAAAGGAAATGACTTAAATCCAAGGTCACGATGGGCTGATTGGCAGCATTCACACTGCACGTGCTGATTGCTGTTAGACTTTTGCATAGTGCTCAACCCTCAAATGGAACGTCATGGAATGGAAGTGTTTTGAAACCTGGGTTCTATTTCTCCATTAGTTTGAGTCTGAATGTGTAATAACATGGTAGGAAACATTACAGAAACAGATTTGTACATTATACATTAATATCGGTAAAGTGTGTGTGTATGTATATATATATATATATATATATATATATATATATATATATATATATATATATATGTATGTATGTATGTATGTATGTATGTATAAAATAATCTATCCATTATCTTCCGCTTTATCCTCTACTCGGGTTGCGAGGGGTTCCCCATGCCCATCCTGAGGAGAACGTTTTGGGCGCTAGGCAGATACACCCAGGACAGGGCGCCAATCTATCACTGGGAACACACTCACTCACACAGACACACTCTATATGGGGCAATTTGGAGAATTCATTGTTGATGGGTGTAAAAGTTTGTTGGATGTTTATTTTGGGAGAACCCGAAGGAAACCCACACTGGGAGAACATGGAAACTCCACCCAGATTGGGATTCAAACCGGTAATCCCTAGTATATATTTAAAATATATATATATATATTCTTAAAGTTGGAACATGGTTGAAAACATGTAAGAATGATTGTTCATATTAAAAGTTACAAGAAGAGAAAATAATCAGGAAAATCATTTCAGCATCTGAGTGGTTCAGGATGTTCCTTCCTGAGTGAAATGAAGGATGAAGAGCAAGAAGGAGCTATTTTCTTAAAAAATCTCAAAGCTCAACAATGACATATAATATAAGATTTACGCTCAGGTCTTCCTTTCCCTAACTGGCTCACTTTGAGTTTGAAAAGAATGGATCTCTCGTTCCGGGATTGACTTTACTTAGAAAAGCAGAGCCGAGTCGCTCGCTCGTATCACCTTCCCTGTAACGCTTTTAAAAGCAGCTGGGTTGCTTCTCGCTCTGTTCAAGACCACAGCCAGCAATTTCCATAATGATAGGTGTTGAGCAGCAGGGAGGCTCAGAAGCAGGTGTGTATGTGAGCACATGTTCCATCTCTTCGCGCCTTTAACCCGTATTACACTAATGTCAACGAGGAAAACAATATTTCCTTCATTTTTTTTTAACATGTCGACCAATCCAACCATCATATTTCTTAGTTTTCTCTTAAACGTGCGTTCCTCCTGCTGCCTTGTTCCCAGGTTAATCTGTGCAACACAAAGTACCACCTTAAAATGGAAATGGAAGCTGTATCACATGTTATCAGTTTGCCCCTGTATTCATCTCCCTGTGATTTATTCCTCTAAAACCCATCTTAATGCTGCTGAGATATCTGTAGTGAGTTCGTGGAGTACACACTCAAATCTGGGAGCTGATGAATAGGAATAAAGATGATTGAAGGTGATGTCACATTTAAATGGTGGCTCCATGTCTGTAAGCTTTGATCTCTGGCTTTTCCATTTCCTTTCACTGTTAGTTGTATCTATTGTTGATGGGTGTAAAAGTTTGTTGGATGCTTATTTTGGAAGTGACTGGCAACCTATCTGGGCTTTTCTCCTGCATTTTGCCATGTGAGAGCAGGGATAAGCTCAGTCATGCCATTCTGATCAGGATAAAATTTAAAAAAGTATTTTAAATAAGTTCTGGATGTTTTATATCCGGGTGTATATATTAGTGGCTAGCATGTTCTCCTGGATTCTCCATGAGTTTCCATGTTCTCCCCATGTCCGTGCGGCTTTCCTCTGGGTTCTCTGTTTTTCTCCCACAGTCCAAAAATGTGAGTGAGTGTGTTCCCAGCGATAGATTGGCGCCCTGTATTGTACTGGGTATACCCCCCCCCCTCCGACGACCCTAACAGAGGATAAAGCGGAAGACAATGGATGGTTTACTGTATATCCTTCTCTCTGCATTTATAAGGAACGTAACCCTCCATATATCTATGTCTCTTATTTATTGACCTTAATAACGTACTGTGTATGTATGTATGTATGAAGGGTCTGTAAAAGGAACGGAACCTGTTCTATGTGGAACTGAATACTTCATGCATTGAGATGGTTGAACTTTGTTTGTGGCATATTTAATCTGTATTCTCTTTCTTTCATTCAGATTCAGCCATAGTAAATGGAGTGTACTGGTCTGAGGCCCTGAATAAGGTCTTTGTTGATAATTTTGAGCGAGACCCCTCTCTTATATGGCAGTACTTCGGCAGTGCTAAGGGCTTCTTCAGGCAGTATCCAGGTGGAGAGTTTCTCTGACACTTAACACATGGACAACCGATTCAGCTATCACAGCTTAATGGAAACCTATAATAATAATAATAATAATATTATTAATATTTTATTTTTAATTAATTTTATTTATTTTAAAATAATAATAATTATTTTATTATTATTATTATTATTATTATTATTATTATTAATAATATTCATTCAATTAATTTTTTGCAGGTATAAAGTGGAAACCTGATGAACACGGGGTGATAGCTTTTGATTGTCGAAATCGTAAATGGTGAGTAAACTTAGTTATTAAGTAACTAATAAAAAAGTTATATTAGTTATTAAGTAACTAATAAATTCATCAGCCACATTTTCATCCAGAGGGCGGCACGGTGGCTTAGTGGTTAGCATGTTCACCTCTTATCACTAGGGATTCCCGGTTGGAATCCCAATCTGGGTGAAGTTTCCATGTTCTCCTCGTGTCTGCGGGGGTTTCCTCCGGGTTCTCAGATTTCCGCCCACAGTCCAAAAGCATGAATCAAGGTCAATTGAATTCTCCAAATTGCCCCATATAGAGTGTGTCTGTGTGAGTGAGTGTGTGCCCAGCGATAGATTGGTGCCCTGTCCTGGGTCTATCTGCCTAGCGCCCGAAACCTTCTCCCCTGATGGGCATGAGGAACCCCCCCGCGACCCTAGTAGAGGATAAATCGGAAGATAATGGATGGATGGATGTTGATTCAGGGGCGACATGGTAGAGTAGTGGTTAGCACATCTGCCTCTCAGCACTGGGAATCCAGGTTCAAATCCAAATCTGGGTGGTACTGCCCAGCACACAAAACACTAGTATTAAGTAAACGCTAGGATTAAGCTGAATATAATAAGATGAAATGTTCATCATTGAACAGGCTTGGTTGCACCCAGGTACAGACATCACCTCCTAGCAGACTCTATTGGTCCTTCAAAGGTACCAGCACTAAAGGTTGGGTGAACCACTTTCTGCATGATGGAGTCTTCTGCAGAATCTTTGGGTTGGTGTAACTAGTGTTGTTGTATATGTGGTGGAAGTAGCATTCTTTAAACAGATGTTGAAGAAACAGCAATGAAAGCTTATTATCTTTAGGATTTAACCCATTTTCTTCACCAAACAAGACTCCTCTATTATTCTGATCATGTGTGTTAATGTGTCTGAAGGTATATCCAGGCTGCAACGTCACCCAAAGACGTGGTCATTCTGGTGGACATGAGTGGCAGCATGAAAGGGCTCCGGCTGACCATAGCAAAGCAGACGGTCTCATCCATTCTGGATACACTGGGTGATGACGACTTCTTTAACATCATAGCTGTGAGTATCAGTCTATCACATTCTGTCTGATCCGAATTTATACAGACTGGATCTCAAAATCTCTATGATAAAACTCTCATTATTGAATATCTTCCACTCTGTCCTCTACTAGGGTCGCGGGGGGGCAATTTGGAGAATTCAGTTGACTTGATCTATGTTTTTGGACTGTGGGAGGAAACTGGAGAACCCGGAGGAAACCCATGGGGACACGGGGAGAACATGGAAACTCCACCCAGGTTGGGATTCGAACCGGGAATCCCTAGTGCTGAGAGGAGAACATGCTAACCACTAAGCCACCATGCCGCCATGATAAAACTATCTATCCATCCATCCATTATCTTCCGCTTTATCCTCTATTAGGGTTGCGGGGGGGTTTCCCATGCCCATCCAGGTGAGAACGTTTCGGGCACTGGGCAGATAGACCCAGGACAGGGCGCACATCTATCGCTGGGCACACACTCACTCACACAGACACACACACATACTGTACACACTCTATATGGGGCAATTTGGAGAATTCAATTGACTTCAATCCATGTTTTTGGACTGTGGGAGGAAACCGAAGAACCCGAAGGAAACCCACGCAGACACAGGGAGAACATGGAAACTCCACCCAGATTGGGATTCAAACCAAGAATTCCTAGCACTGAGAGGAGAACCTGCTAACCACTAAATCACCGTGCCGCCATGATAAAACTAATAATATGATATTGACTTGGAGAAGGGGTACAGCCGGCTGTAGAGAGTTATGACCATCTTTCTTTTCGTTTCTCAGTCTGGAGACTGTGGAACTGAGAGTTTCTTCCTGTTTTTTCCGCCGGCTCATTAATATCCATTCACGTCTAAATGCCCAGATGCTTCTTTTTTATTCTCTTGTGCTGGTTTATTATTTGCTTTAGTGAATAGAGGTCTGATGGGGATCAACCCACTCACTGGATCATTCTGCCCACGTTGGTGTGGGAGGATGTACATATACACAGTGCTTTGTGTTTAATCACAGGGTGGTGAGGAGTTTAGAGGCAGATTGAACCTCTTCAGCACCTTCACAACTTTGGATTGGATTAGCTAGAGGATCCGAAACTGTTGAAGCCAGAACTAGTTAAGTTAAGTGTAACCTGGAAACCAGATTCACCAGTTAACATGTGTGTGAGGTAGTGGACTTAAGTAGTGTTTTTTTTTTTTTTTTTAAGCTTAATTTGTTTATTTTTAGTAAAGAGCAGTTAACATGGATACCCAGCGTACATAATTATACACAAATAAATACACACCAATGCACATATAAACAACACAGAACCTTCCTTCCAACGTTAACCCCCCCCCCCTCCCCATTACCAAAAAAAATTAAACAATAAAACACAATTAAACCCACCCATTAATCTAGTTAGGTCACCAAAAAAAATTAAAAATAAAAAAAATTTAAAAGGGGGCACGCTGGCTTTCTCCGGGTTCTCCGGTTTCCTCCCACAGTCCAAAAGTTCAAGTTCAAGTTATTTATTTCTATAGCGCTTTTTACAACAGTACATTGTCACAAAGCAGCTTTACAGAGTGAAAAGCCTTTAAACCCCCAAAGAGCAAGCCGAAGCGACAGTGGCAAGAAAAAACTCCCCGTTATGTTGTTATTCAAGGAAGAAACCTTGGGAGGACCAAGACTCAGTGGGGGACTCGTCCTCTTTGAGCGGCCAGGCAGCAACAACAATGTAGGACAGCCATGTAGAGACATTTAACAAATGTAAAAACTAAAAACTGGAAAACTATAAGTGAGTCCATTAAGGGCGTCCTGCAGGACCACCAGTCCAATGGATATTCAGGTTCCATCAGTGTTCGTCGGCAGAGCCATGGATGAAGATCTCCAGGAAGCCGGTCACACCTCAAAAGAAACAGACAAGGAAGGCAGTTAGAGCTAATAAAGCACGGCACTTAATTAATAACTAATTTATTGACACAGTCAAAAACATGGATCAAGTCAATTGAGTTCTCCAAATTGCCCCATATAGAGTGTGTCTGTGTGAGTGAATGTGTGCCCAGTGATAGATTGGCGCCCTGTCCTGGGTGTATCTGCCCAGCACCCGAAACGTTCTCCCCTGGATGGTCATAGGGAACCCCCCTCCATGACCCTAATAGAGGATAAAGAGGAGGAGGATAATGGATGGAAATAAAAAAAAGAAAAGAAAAAGGAAAAGATCGAAAATAAAATATAAAAAGCAACGGAGGAAAGAAAGGTCAGTCAAATGTCGAACAATTAAAAGAATTGAAATGGGTGAGGAACCTGCACCATCTTTTGCCAAATTTAGAGTGTGTTTTTAAGATGCTGCTGTTTAGGCTCAGGGCAGCGTGGTGGTGTAGCTGTTACCACGTTCGCCACTCAGCACTTGGGATCCAGGTTTGAATTCCAATTTGAGTTTCCATGGTTTCCTTATCTCCGTATGTGTTTCCTCTGGTTTCGCCGGTTTCCCCACAGTCTGAAAACATGGATTCAAGATGAGTTGGCTGCTCTAAATTGCCCCTATATTGTCTGTGTAAGTATGTCTGAGTGAGTGAGTGTACACTTAGCAATAGATTGGCACCCTGCCTGGGTGTGCCCAGTGCCCAAAATGTTCTCCACTTAATGGGCATAGGGAACCGCTTGTTATCCTAGTCCTTACTATGGGATATAGGAGTTTAAGGGGCAGATTGAACCTCTTCTGCACCTTCACAACTTTGGATTGGATTAGCTAGAGGATCCGAAACTGTTGAAGCCAAAACTAGTTAATTTAAGTGTAACCTGGAAACCAGATTCACCAGCTAACACGTGAGTGAGGTAGTGGACTTGATAAGTTGGCTGCTCCAAATTGCCCCTATATATTGTCAGTGTCAGTAAGTCTGAATGAGTGAGTGTACAGTCAGTGATAGATTGGCGCCCAGTGCCCGAAACGCTCTTTACTGAATGGGCTTGGAGAACCGCCTGATCCTAGTCCCTACCATGGGATTAAGTGGAAGATAATAGATGGCAGGGCGGCACGGTGGCTTAGTGTTTAGCATGTTCTCCTCTCAGAATTAGGGATTTCCGGTTCGAATCCCAATCTGGGTGGAGTTTCCATGTTCTCCCCGTGTCCGCGTGGGTTTCCTCCGGGTTCTCCGGTTTCCTCCCACAGTCCAAAAACATGGATTGAGGTCAATTGAATTCTCCAAATTGCCCCATATAGAGTGTGTATGTATGTGTGTGTGAGTGTGTGTGTGCCCAGTGATAAATTGGCGCCCTGTCCTGGGTGTTTCCGCCCAGCACCCTAAACGTTCTCCCCTGGATGGGCTTAAGGAACCCCTCAGCAATCCTAATAGAGGATAAAGTGGAAGATAATGAATGGATGGCTTGGTGATTAGCATGTTCTCCTCTCAGCACTAGGGATTCCTGGTTTGAATCCCCATCTGGATGGAGTTTCCATGTTCTTCCCATGTCCACGTGGGTTTCCTCCCACAGTCCAAAAACATGGTTTAAGGTCAATTGAATTCTCCAAATTGCCCCATATAGAGTGTGTCTGTGTGAGTGTGTGTGTGCCCAGCGATGGGTTGGTCCTGGGTGTATCTGCCCAGTGCCTGAAACGTTCTCCCCTGGATGGGCATGGGGGAACCCCACCATGACCCTAATAAAGGATAAAGCGGTAGATAATGGATGGATGGATGAATTATTAGGCGGGGTGTCCACATGTCTCTGTCTTCGGACAGAGTGAGTATTGCAATGTTCAGTATTTACAACTGAATGCTTTGTTTACTGGAATGACTGGCGAACTTGGTCACAGAGTAAGACTTTGCTGAATACAGTGTGAAATGATTGTCTGATTTGAACAATAGCCCCGTGCTGGGTGAGAAGGGAATAAATGCTTTAATCACCATGCTTGTCAGAGAAGATGCATACCATCGTCTCGTACAGCTACATTACGGTGGTGCGGCGGAGGACAGCATCCTTTTCTCATTTGCTTTGAAGTCTAATTTCTTGTCATGCATTAAATGAACAATATTATCAGGATAAGCCAGGTGGTTGAGGCGGAGAGGGGGTTATGGGCTGAAAGGCTGTGGGTGGTGTGAATTGGAGGCAAGTTGGAAGTCATGCGGAAAATGAAGAAAGGACTGATTGGATGGAGGGATGGGTAGCACACGTGTTCGATGAGGGAACTCGACGGAATGAACAAACAAGCTGCTGGCTGCTGTTTATAGAATGTCAAACGAGGGCTGCTAAAGCAGAAAATACCATTCTCTTCATGGCTTTAGGGGTAGCTGTTTAGGGAAGGCCTATATCTCGTGGTCCTCTGACACAACCATGATTTAAACCTGCTGTTAGGAGCACAAGTGTAAAACTGGGGTTCTGTAGCAATGCACTGAATATAAGAAACATCTGATTCTACTAATCAGTTCCCATCCATAAATTATCTTCTGCTTTATCCTCTATTAGGGTCGCGGGGGGTTCCCCATGCCCATCCAGGGGAGAATGTTTCAGGCGCTGAGCAGATACACTCAGGACAGGGCGAAAATCTATCACTGGGCACACACTCACTCACTCACACAAATGCACTCTATATGGGGCAATTTGTAGAATTCAATTGACTTGATCCATGTTTTCAGACTCTGGGAGGAAACCGGAGAACCCGGAGGAAACCCACGGGGACACGGGGAGAACATGGAAACTCCACCCAGATTGGGATTCGAACCGGAAATTCCTAGTGCTGAGAGGAGAACATGCTAACCACTAAGCCACCGTGCCACCCTCTAATCAGTTTCATCCAAGCTTATTAAAATCATATAAGGGGTTCCCCATGCCCATACAGGGGAGAACATTCTCTTCAATACACATCCCCTATATAGGGGCAATTTGCAGCAGCAGTTTTCCTTGAATCCATGTTTTTGGACTGTTGGAGGAAACTACAGAACCCAGAGGTAACCCACATGGTCACGAGGATAAGGAGAGAAAGATAGAATGAATAAATTAATACTTTATTTTATCTCAAAGGAAATTTAGCAGTTGGGTGGCATGGTGGCTTAGTGGTTAGCATGTTCTCCTCTCAGCACTAGGGATTCCCGGTTCAAATCCCAATCTGGGTGGAGTTTCTATGTTCTCCCCGTGTCTGTGTGGGTTTACTCCGGGTTCTGCGGTTTCCTCCCACAGTCCAAAAACATGGATCAAGGTCAATTGAGTTCTCCAAATTGCCCCATATAGAGTATGTATGTTTGTGTAAGTGAGTGTGTGTCCAGCGATGGGTTGGCACCCTGTTCTGGGTGTATCTGCCCAGTGCCCGAACCGTTCTCCCCTGGATGGGCATGGAGAACCCCCTGCGACCTTAATAGAGGATGAAGCGGGAGATAATGGATGGATGGAAATTTAGCAGTTATTTTTCTTAATAATTGTCTCTAAATATCAACTAATTTAAGGTTCGTAGATCTTTTCCTCGAAACCTTGAATGTGATCAGTGTGTAAGAGAGAGAGTTATGTGTTTTAGGTTGAACATATTGATGTGAGGTACAGTACAGTATATTCCATCCTCAAATGTTACTTCATCCTCCTTTCTATTGCATTTCTAGTACAATGAAGAGCTGCGGTACGTGGAGCCATGTCTGAACGGCACGCTGGTACAAGCTGACATCACCAACAAAGATGTAAGAACCAGAACACTGTTCCACCTTCAGTATGAATACTTTCTTGTTCTTAAAATGGACGTAGTATAAAATATAAAGTAAAGGGGTGGAGCAGTGATTTAGTGCTCTTATCTCACAGCAGAACATTCTGGGTTTGCGGGTTTCTTTCTTTGGCAGGGAGAACGTGTGGAACGTTCCTAATGAAAATGGATGCGTGGATTTTGGCCAAATGCTGTTTAAAAACCCCAGGGTTCATTAGAATTGCAAGTCACGAATATATTAAAAGC
Organism: Corydoras maculifer; assembly: GCA_019802435.1. NCBI lineage: Eukaryota > Metazoa > Chordata > Actinopteri > Siluriformes > Callichthyidae > Corydoras > Corydoras maculifer. Next base: position 296,824 of record JAFMOD010000566.1, on the reverse strand, counting down.
TACAAAATATATCAACCAAGTTTGATATATTGTTCTAAGTGTATGAGAACTACGGTGGCTTAGTGGTTGGCATGTTCTCCTCTCAGCACTAGGGATTCCCGCTTCAAATCCCCATGTGGGTGGAGTTTCCATGTTCTCCCCGTGTCTGCGTGGGTTTCTTCCGGGTTCTCCGGTTTGCTCCCACAGTCTGAAAACATGGATCAAGTCAATTGAATTCTCCAAATTGCCCCATATAGAGTGTGTTTGTCTGAGTGAGTGTGTGCCCAGTGATAAATTGCGCCCTGTCCTGGGTGTATCTGCCCAGCGCCCGAAACGTTCTCCCTTAGATGGACATGGGAACCCCCCCCCTCCCGAATATAGGATAAAGCGGAAGATAATGGATGGATGGATGTATAAGATCATGCATATAGCTCAGTCGTCATCTGTCCCTCTTTGCCTTAGCGTTCCGTAAACTAGAACCCTAGATCCTCTCTGATCCCCCAATAAGTGTTTGATCATTTGGAAGGTGGGGGTTGTAGTGGAACGTCTTCTGAATATTAAATAATGGATCTTTTAGAATTTTTTAATTTTAGATTTCCTTTTGGAACCAGGTGAACATTTTGCAGCCACCCTCAGCCATCTATATTTTTATTTACATTACATTTGGTCATTTATTGGATGCTTTTATCCAAAGCGACTTACAAGGTGAGCACAGAGTTAATCACAACATCTCTGGAGCAATGAGGGTTAAGGGTCTTACTCAAGGACCCACATTGGTAACTTCAGTGGACCTGGGATTTGAACCCACAACCTTCTGATTGATAGCCCAATGCCCTGACCACTGAGCTACCACTCCCAAACCATTTTTTTCCTAAAAACATTTGTGATCACTTTTAAAGTGATTTTATTAAAGTGATTTATTTTGCCCACTGCATGTACACAGAGGAATTTGTCCTTTACATTTAACCCTTCTGTGCAGTGCCTTGCTCAAGGGCACTTCAGCTATCGTACTTGGTGGGCCGGGAATCGAACCGGAGACCTTCAGATCACAAGGCTGGTTCTTTAACCACAAGCCCATGACTTTAGTTCTTAAAGGAACTTGTTAATCATACATTTGCATTACATTTGGTCATTTAGCAGATACTTTTATCCAAAGCGACTTACAAGGTGAACACAGGGTTAATCACAACATCCCTGGAGCAATGAGGGTTAAGGGTCTTACTCAAGGACCCACATTGGTAACTTCAGTGGATCTGGGATTCGAACCCCCAACCTTCAGATTGATAGCCCAACACCCTAACCACTGAGTTACCACTTTTGATCCCTGATCAAAAAGATTGATTATTTAAGATTCAGAAGACGTTCCACTACAACCCCCACCTTTCAACTGATCACACAATCATTGGTCCATCAGCGAGGGTCTAGGGTTGTAATTTACAGAACTTTAATGCTAAAAGGGACAGATGACGACTGAGCCATATGCAAGCTCTTATACAGACCACGTTCTACTGCCCCCTGCTGGTAATTAAGTTATTGTCTCGCTCGCCTGCAGAATCCAAGAGCTTGTTTTTTAGTGTTCTCACATGCAACTTTTTGTCCCGGTCAAAACCTTCTGCCTTCATCTGCTCTGGTTCTCTTGTGTGAGTCAGGGAGTGGAACCATGAGCTTAACCATTGTCAAAGATTTACAGGAAATAATCAGAAACAGTAAATCATTTGAACAAGAGACGATTTCAACAGGGGCGTCGTTACAGCTGGGCTTTCGGGGCTATTGCCCCGGGTGTTTTGTTAGTAGCCCCGAATCAAATGAGAGCTGCTTTCTCTGCAGCCTCTCCTCCAGCAGCGGGACCGAACCATGGAGTCACCATCAGCTGTTTGTGTTTCCAAGCTCTGTGTGTGTGTGTGTGTGTGTGTGTGTGTGTGTGTGTGTGTGTTTGAGGGAGACAGATTTTTTTCGCCAGTATCGGGAGTAAAGTTACCGTAATAACTGTATGTTGGCTGTAAAGAGCAGCTTCTCAGCTTTCAGAAACCGTCAGAATTTTTTCTGAAGGCGCAAACTTTCACAAACTTACGGTATTTCAAACAAAACCTTAAAACTGTCTCATCAGCGACGGACTCGTAAATCAGATTCATGCTTTTCTGCTGAAGCTCAGGTTCCTTTATTCAAAAGTTTTCAGCCAAACCATCATTCATTAGAACTGAATGTGCTCTCACTGCTGACAGACAGATTTCACATGTTATTATTTTTTTTCAATATAACTAATAAATGATCAAACTAAAGGAATGTAACAACAGTTTGTTAAATGGATAAATCCCCTTATGAAAGGGCAATTTTTAAAGAGGACAGAGGGGGAATAAGGGATCTGGGTTAAAGCCCCTGATGTTTCAAAATGCTAAAAACGCCCCTGGATTTCAGAATTAATTTAGTTTTACGTTGTAAGTGAACGGGTGGCACGGTGGTTTAGTGGTTAGCACGTTTTCCTCTCAGCACTAGGGATTTCTGGTTCGAATCCCAATCTGGGTGGAGTTTCCATTGTTCTCCCCATGTCCGCGTGGGTTTCCTCCGGGTTCTCTGGTTTCCTCCCACAGTCCAAAAACATGGATCAAGTCAATTGAGTTCTCCAAATTGCCCCATATAGAGTGTGTCTGTGTGCTTTTCTGTATGAGTGAGTGTGTGCCCAGCGATAGATTGGCGCCCTGTCCTGGGTGTATCTGCCCAGTGCCCGAAACGTTCTCCCCTGGGCATGGGGAACCCCCCACGACCCTAATAGAGGATAAAGCGGAAGATAATGGATAGATGGATTGTAAGTGAACATGGCCGTTGTCGTCACTGTACCTCACCTGCCAGAGTTTAATCACTTTCTCATATAAAATCTGAAGAAGAAGAAGAACTCCATTAAAGCAACAAGCTCTCAGCCTGCCTTCCGCCCAGCACGGCAGAAATGATGATGGAGGGAGGCGGGGTGAGGTTGGTAGAGAACAGAGGAATAAGAGGCAACAGGAGACAGGAACAGGATCAGCAGGCATTTTGAAAGCTGTAAGAAAATACCTGCTGATTGAACATTAGGACACTTTTAGCAGTTTAATTGCCTTGTTTGTGTTCCTGCTTCAGATAATAGAACTGTTTTGAAATACTTTGCACTCGTGGTACGGACATTCTGTTGTGAGTTGTATTTTAGGGAATTAGCTGTTCATTGTTTGTGATTTCCCTGTTTTTAGATTTCATTCTATTAATCCCTGCTGGGTAGAAATCACCCTCAACATGCAGACCACTGTGGTCTGGGTCAATTAGTCTCCCTTGTAAACATTAAGAGTAAAATGAGGGAGAAAGGTTTGAGGTAAGAGACCAGAACGAGAGATTAAATGAAGAGCGTGCTATTAATATATTGTTTTTTATAAATGATGGCTGCTAATAAACCAGATAACTATTATAGATGTGAATTGAAAATAAAGATCTGTGATTAAATGCAGCTGCTTGTTCAGAGTAGTTCCGGTCATTAATTCTGATTGGCTGAGTTATTCTTGCTGCGACATTATTGACAATAACACACACCTCTGAGAGCTTCACATTCATATCAATGCGTGATATACAATACTTTATAATAAATCCATTCATTCATTATCTCCCGCTTTATCCTCTATTAGGGTCGCGGGGAAAGGGTTCCCCATGCCCATTCAGGGGAGAAAGTCTCGGGTGCTGGGCAGATACACCCAGGACAGGACGCCAATCTATCGCTGGGCACACACTCACTCACATAGACGCACTCTATATAGGGCAATTTGGAGAATACAATAGACTTGATCCATGTTTGTGGACTGTGGGAGGAAACCGGAGAACCCGGAGGAAACCCACGCGGACACGGGGAGAACATGGAAACTCCACCCAGAATTATTATAAATCATGTTATCATTAAAAAAATCACAGATTAATATAAACAGTAAGCCGATTTCTGATGAGCACCAAACAGGTATCCTGTTACTCAGTGATCAACGTTCACTTTAAAAACCAGACTGCTTTTAATAAATGCGTTTATGAATTAATATTTTTCATTTATTTATTATAGTGTGTTTGTAATTATTTAATTAAAGCAATAAGGCATGCAAGGTTGTGTATTATTGTGAATAAATCACGGGAAATCTAATCTGTGATTTATTCATAATAATTCTGCCCTCTCATACCTTATTGCTTTATTATACAACCCAGTTTATCTTTACTTTATTCAGTGACATATGGTGGGGGGTGTCCCTCTTAGTTAAAATATAAGTGTCATAACTCAGAACTTCTGAAATGACTATATGGAATATAGTCATATAAAATTTAGGGGCACAATACATAATTATTGAATTCAAGTGCTTCCCTCAGTCCATAGAACACTTTGACTGATCCACACAGTGTCCTGACTGCAACCTTATCCAACATCTTTAGGATGAATGGATACATCTGATCACAGACCCACTCCAAAATCTTGTAGAAAACTTTTCTAGAAGAGTGGAAGCCATTTTAATGTAATAAAGTTAAACATACTGCGCATTAAAAGCACATAGGAGATGCTAAGGTCTTTTTCACCCGTACAGAAGTAGCTGTAATAAAAGTTGGGGAATTTAACGAATTATTTTAGGTATTAAATCATTGGTTATGCAGAAACCGTCACAGGTTAATGAGAAGATGGATTGGGACTGTAATTACAAGGCCTAAAGACATTTTAATTATAAAGTCTACAGTTGGTAGGGAACTGGTTGATGGAGATGTGCAGTGTGGGCTGACCTCTGCTGACAGCTCTGTGCTTTTAGTTTAAACCATTCCATTCCATTTCTTCAGGTCTTCAGGCTGATGTCAGAAATGGATGAGAACCTCATTAAAACACACACACACACACACACACACACACACACACACACACATACACACAATGCATCAGCAGGGGAAGGAACAGTGTGGATAGGAACATCAGGTTGATTCCATCCATCCATTATCTCCCACTTTATCCTTTACTAGGGTCGTGGGGAGGTTCCTCATGCCCATCCAGGGGAGAACGTCTCGGGCGCAGGGCAGATACACCCAGGACAGGGCGCCAATCCATTGCTGGGCACACACTTACTCATACAGACACACTCTATATGGGGCAATTTGGAGAACTCAATTGACGTGATTCAGGAAACCGGAGAACCCGGAGGAAACCTATGTGGACACGGGGAGAACATGGAAACTCCACCCAGATGGGGATTCGAACCGGGAATCCCTAGTGTTGAGAGGAGAACATGCTAATCACTTGACATGACATACACACTGTTCTTAAACTCGGGAGTTCATTTATTCATTATCTTCCGCTTTATTCTATATTAGGGTCGCAGGGGGGTTCCACATGCCCATCCTGGGGAGAACATTTCGGGCGTTGGGCAGATACACCCAAGACAGGGCGCCAATCTATCACTGGGCACACTCACTCACTCACTCACACATACACACTCTATATGGGGCAATTTTTAGAACTCAGTTGACTTGATCCATGTTTTTGGACTGTGGAAGGAAACCGGAGAACCCGGAGGAAACCCACGCGGACACAGGGAGAACATGGAAACTCCACCCAGATGGGGATTCGAACCGGGAAGACTAACCATTAAGCCGCCAACTGGGTAGTTTCGGTCCTTAAATCTGATTGGCTGAGCTGGGTCAGTTTGTCCAGCCATGAGATTATTGAAAAGAATACACACCTCTGAACATTCGTACCATCGTTAACTCTCCATGATTTCATTAAAACCTCTGTTTTTTAGCGTTCTAACATTCTGGTTTGTTTTTCTGCAGCATTTCCGTGAACACTTAGACAAACTGAACGCCAAAGGTATCGGGATGCTGGATGTGGCTCTGAGCGAGGCCTTTGAACTTCTCAATAACGTGAGTGTACACATATGCAGCTCATCTGTGTGGAAACCTGTTACACTGCAAGCAGTTTGGATTTTATTAAAAGCTTTTCAAAAAGTCTGAATAATTAACATCTAGTTTCCATCTGTCCATCCATTATCTTCCGCTTCATCCTCTGTTAGAGTCGCGGGGGGGTGAGGGGGGTGTTCCCCATGCCCATCCAGGGTAGAACGTCTTGGGCACTGGGCAGATACACCCAGGACAGGGCGCCAATCCATTGCTGGGCACACACTCACGCACACTCTATATGGGGCAATTTGACGAACTCAATTTACTTGATCCATGTTTTTTGAACTGTGGGAGGAAACCGGAGAACCCGGAGGAAACCCACACGGACACGGGAAGAACATGGAAACTCCACCCAAATAGGGTTTTGAACAGTGCTGAGAGGCGAACGTGCTAACCACTGAGCCACCGTGCCGCCTTAACATCTAGTTTATAACGCCTAAATATCAACACGCATCATTTAAAAGTGTGAATAATTAACATTGGGCGGCACGGTGCTTTAGTGGTTAGCACTAGGGATTCCCGGTTCGAATCCCTATCTGGGTGGAGTTTCCATATTCTCCCCGTGTCCCCGTGGGTTTCCTCCGGGTTCTCGTGTTCCTCCCACAGTCCAAAAACATGGATCAAGTCAATTGGATTCTTCAAATTGTCCCATGTAGAGTGCGTCTGTGTGAGTAAAAAATGTGCCCAGTGATAGATTGGCGCCCTGTCCTGGGTGTATCTGCCAAGCGCCTGAAACGTCCCCCCCCCCCCCACCCTAGTAGAGGATAAAGCAGAAGATAATGGATGGATGAATAATTAACATCTAGTTTATAATGCCTAAATATCAACATGGCTGTCAGATGGTGTCAGGGTTTCAGTTGTGTTGGGTTCTTATGTCATATTTTATATATTCTTAAGTTGTGGCTTCACACACTGTGTGTGTGTGTGTGTGTGCGCGCACGTGCGCAACTCGACCAGATCCAAGTATAAATAAAATGAATCCACTCAGAAGTAATAAACCTCTTTAAATGCTTTTTAATATTTCACTGTTTATTAATTTTCATAATGATGATTTGGTTCCACTGGAACACCCACTGGGATATTTCACAGAGCAGAAAGAAATGTTCTTTCATCAGTTTTAATAATTAAAGGTCATTAAAGTGGTGCACTGATTTGGTCTGTGACCTGCTTGCATCAGTCTCATTGTGCAGTAATAACTCGAGCTCGTCTCCTCTCATTATCTTTCACTTAATCCTCTAGTAGGACCGCGGCGGGGTGGGGGGGGGTTGTTCTAGAGCTCATCCAGAGGAGAACGTATTGGACGCTGGGCAGATACACCCAGGACAGGGCGCCAATCCACTACTGGCCGTGCACCCTCACACTATATAGGGGCAATTTAGAGCAGCCAAATCCCCTTAACTCTATGTTTTTGGACTGTGGGAGGAAACCGAGACCCCAGAGAAAACCCACATGGACACGGGGAGAGCATGGAAGTTCAATCCAGATTGAGATTCGAACCTGGTTCCCAAGCACATGAGGGACATCAAAAGACATGTCACCCCACATTTGTGAACTGTTTAAATAAATTTTCGATCCTGACCGACTGCCCCGCCTCCAACCACATGGTAAGATTATACCACCAAGAGAAGAACATAAGAGACCTTTTTGAAAAGAAGCCACCAGAGAAAAACTTATCGCACCCAATCGCACGATGGCTTAGTGGTTAGCATGTTCTCCTCTCAGCACTAGGGATTCCCGTTTCGAATCCCAATCTGAGTGGAGTTTACATGTTCTCCCCGCGTCCGCGTGGGTTTCCTCCGGGTTCTCCGGTTTCCTCCACAGTCCAAAAACATGGATCAAGGTCAATTGAGTTCTCCAAATTGCCCCATATAGAGTGTGTCTGTGAGAGTAGTGAGTGTGTGCTCAACGATAGGTTGGCTCCCTGTTCTGGGTGTATCTGCCCAGCGCCCGAAACATTCTCCCCTGGATGGGCATGGGGAACCCCCCCGCGACCCTTCTATAGGATGAAGCCTAAGATAATGGATGGATGGACTAAACTGATATCCATCCATCCATTATCTTCCGCTTTATCCTCTATCAGGGTCGTGGAGGTCCCCATGCCCATCCAGGGGAGAACGTTTTGGGCGCTGGTCAGTTACACCAGGACAGGGCACCAATCCAAACAGACACACTCTATATGGGGCAATTTGGAGAACTTAATTGACTTGATCCATGTTTTTGGACTGTGGGAGGAAACCGTAAAACCCGGAGGAAACCCACGTGGACACGGGGAGAACATGGAAACTCCACCCAGATGGGGATTTGAACCGGGAATCCCTAGTGCTGAGAGGAAAACATGCTAACCACTAAGCCACCGTGCCGCCCTGAGCTGATATACAATGTATAAATCAAAAGTATAGTGTTTTGTAATTGCTTACATCATAATGTGAAAACTGCTTTACTAAGCATATAAATCACAGTAATTACCTCAGATTAAAAATAATCTGTTTAATTCTGTCAGAGTAAATCAGTCGGCTTTTTTCTCTCCTGACCCCAATTTTCATTCACAGAGTTTCTGTCTGATAACAATGGTAATTCTCTCTGTCTCTGTGTGTGTGTGTGTGTGTGTGTGTGTGTGTGTGTGTGTTCAGTTTAATCAGACAGGTCGAGGCAGTGTGTGTAGTCAAGCCATCATGCTGGTGACTGACGGAGCAGTGGACATGTATGATGCTGTTTTTGCCAAATATAACTGGCCGGACAGAAAGGTAAAGTAAAATCTGACTTTAGATTAATTATAATCATTATAACTATAAATTAGGACCTGGTGGCATGGTGGCTTAGTGGTTAACATGTTCTCCTCTCAGCACTAGGGATTCCCGGTTCGAATCCCAATCTGGGTGGAGTTTCCATGTTCTTCCCGTCTCCACGTGGGTTTCCTCCGGGTTCTCCGGTTTCCTCCCACAGTCCAAAAACATGGAGGTCAATTGAGTTCTCCAAATTGCCCCAAATTGCAAAGTGTGTCTGTGTGAATGAGTGAGTGTGCCCAGGGATAGATTGGCGGCCTGTCCTGGTTGTATCTGCCCAGCTCCCGAAACATTCTTTCCTGGATGGGCATGGGGAACCCCCCCGCGACCCTAATATAGGATAAAGCGGAAGATAATGGATGGATGGATAAATCAGAACCCATTTTGTCCAAGTCCAGGTACTTTTTTACGGGTACAATATTCCAGGTCTTCCATTACCATCCATCTATCCATTATCTTCTGCTTTATCCTCTACTAGGGTCGCGGAATAATAGGGGTGGGTTCCCCATGCCCATCCAAGGGAGAACGCTTCAGCTGCCAGGCAGATACCCCCAGGACAGTCATGCAACACACAGACTATATATGGGAAATTTTAGAGCAGCCAATTCACCTTGAATTCATGTCTTTAAACTCTGAAAAGAAACCGTTGAATCCGGAGAACATCTACTTGTGTTTTCACGTTCGTCCTTCAGTGCCCTGAGGTTGAAATGCATTTTAAGGTGTCCACCAGGGGTGAATATTAGGATCAGATGAGTTTCAGGCTTCCGTCAAACTCGTAGCTGTTTTTCTTCCTTATATTCTCTTTATCATTGTGTTCAGTGTTTAGCAGAACGTTTTGCATTCATTGGCGTCGACTCCCTCTCTCAGTACCTCAGTGGCCCCTTCTGCATGTGCATGCTTTCATTTAAAAAATTATAATAAATAAATAAAAGCATGCAGAGTTGGCCCAGGTTGGCACCACTGACTCTATTGGAGGGCATCCATTCTCACAAAAGACATTTATCATCAGTACCTTTGGTGCTGTCTCCATGGCAACGCTCGTCTCGGCTCAGGCGGAGCATATTTTTCTAAAATTGGTGTGAATGGATTAGGATGATCCATGCTGACTTGATTCCAGCGTTTCTTTTGCCTGCACTTCTGGAGATGACGCCACATTTGCATTGGGATGCTGATGCCTTTAACAGAATGAGTCTTAAACTCACTGAAGGATTTGATTGATGGGTGGTGTGTGTTCTCAAGTTTAAGGTCGAAGTATAAATTAGAGATGTGATGAAGACTCAAAACACTTCTCATTAGAGATTAAAAGGTAAGTGTATTATGTGGTGTTAATAAATCTGATTGGCTGAGCCTAACAACACCTCCTGCCTGTGATTCATTCACAGTAATACACAACCTCTCTCCCGTTTATTGCTTTAACATTACCTAAATGCCCTTACGGTCATGATTTTAATACACTAGATTTGTTTTTTCGTTGGGGCGGCACGGTGGCTTAGTGGTTAACATGTTCTCCTCTCAGCGCTAGGGATTCCTGATTCGAATCCCCACCTGGGTGGAGTTTCCCTGTTCTCCCCGTGTCCGTGTGGGTTTCCTCCGAGTTCTCCGGTTTCCTCCCACAGTCCAAAAGCATGGACCAAGGTCAATTGAGTTCTCCAAATTGCCCCATATAGAGTGTGTTTGTGTGAGTGAGTGTGTGCCCAGCTATAGATTGCCCTTCTGTCCTGGGTGTATCTGCCCAGTGCCCGAAACGTTCTCCCCTGGATGGGCATGGGGAACCCCACTGCGACCGTAGTAGAGAATAAAGCGGAAAATAATGGATGGATGGATGTTTTTTCTTTTTATATTTATTACTGGGATTGTTGGTGGCGTAGTGGTTAGCTTATCACCTCGCAGCACTAAGGATCCAGATTTGAATCCTATCTGGGTGCTTCCATGTTGTTTTTGTGTCCTCATGGGTTTTTCTCTAGGTTCTTCGGTTTCCTCCCACAGTTCAAAACCACAGATTTAAGGTGCACTGACTGCTTTTAATTGCCTCTATACGGTGTATGTGTTTGAGTGTGTGTCCAGCGATAGATTGGTGCCCTGTCCTGGGTGGCAATCTGCCCAGCACCCAAAATGTTCTTCCCTGGATGGGCATAGGGAACCCTCCCGTGACCCTAGTCTTTAGTATATGATCAAGCATCCATCCATCCTTATCTTTATCTTTATCCTCTTTTAGGGTCGCGGTGGGGTTCCCCATGCCCATCCAGGGGAGAACGTCCCGGGCGCTGGGCAGATACACCCAGGACAGGACACTAATCTATCACTGGGCACTCACTCAATCACTTAGTGGCTTAGTGGTTAGCACATTGAGCCTCTCAGCACTAGAGATTCCTGGTTCGAATCCCCATCTGGGTGAAGTTTCCATGTTCTCCCCGTGTCCGCGTGGGTTTCCTCTGGGTTCTCCGGTTTCCTCCCACAGTCCAAAAACATGGATCAAGGTCAACTGAGTTCTCCAAATTGATTTCTCCAAATTTACAGTGTGTTTGTGTAAGTGAGTGTGTGCCCAGCGATAGATTGGTGTCCTGTCCTGGGTGTATCTGCCCAGCGCACGAAACGTTCTTCCCTGGATGGGCATGGGGAACCCCCCCCACGATCGTAATATAGGATAAATTGGAAGATAATGGATAGATGGATTATTAGTATTAAATAATGAGAGAAAATGAAATACCACCAGTTTAGAACGACTCTTTTAATGAGCTAACTCTTTCCACGAGTCTCATTCTTTCTCCTTCTGTCCGCCGCCCATCACACCTGTGTGCTATTATCTCCGCTAGCTAACATAATGACTCGTCTCCACTAATGGCTGCAGACCTCCAACATGCTTCATGCAAGACTGACCTCATGCATCTTTGTTTGCTGTGTATTTTATTTTTTTTATTTTTTTTTTTACTCACACATTAACTTTCATTATGAGTGTGTTTCAGAAATGAAGTGCCAGATTGTAATCCCTAATCCCTTTTCAGGGTTACAAGAAAGGCAGTTCTAATGTGGATGGATTATGATTGTGCCATTATCATGCATTATCTCAGACATTTGTAATTGCCTGGATTCTTTTTCTTCGGTCCGTATTATCTATCTGGAACATGGTTTATTGTTGTGCTGCCCATGGGAGGCAGAGTTAAAATCCGACTATAATTGCATGAATGCACAAAAATAGAGAGAAGTGTTCGGCATTGTATCTTTCCATTGACTCTGGAAAGCTTCAGGCCTCTGAGAGTTTACTCAATTTATGTCATTAATTCATCACAGAGAGGAAGAGAGAGAGAGGGAACGAGAGACCGAGGGGGGGATATAAAGGTTTTACTCGGTTTAATGCCTTAAAGTCAGTTCTAATCAGAAAAGGAAAGCACAAATAACACAAAGTGTGCAGCAACAGATGACCTACTGGCTCTGATTCTAGTATTGAGAACGATTCACCACCCTAATGACACCTGCTCTGTGGGGGTGCTGATCATCAGAGAGCAGAGTAAATGGGAATAACACAGTATGTCGAGAAACAGATGGACTACAGAATGGAACTGTAGAACTACAAAGGAGGTAGATGAGGAGAGCTGATCTAATGGTCACTGCGGTGTTGAGAAGCATCCATTTTGTTGTGCTGCTGATTTTTGTTATTGCTCTGTTTGTAATTTATGTTCAGAAAGTGGTATACACATCCATTTTCTACTTTTAGTTACTTTCAGGTGCAGTTGTTCCACCTTCGCGTGTTAGAATAGACTTTATTCACTGAACCTTATACTGTATTAGAAAATGGCTAGCTCTGATCCTTAAATCTGATTGGCTGAACTGTTTGTTCAGCTGAGACATTGGCACTAACACACTCCTCTGAGCGCTTTAGATTTGTATCTATGGGGTGATCTACAATACATTATCCATCCATTATCTTCCGCTTTATCCTGTACTAGGGATGCGGGTGGTGAGGAGTTCCCCATGCCCATCCAGGAGAGAACGTTTCGGGCGCTGGGCAGATACACCCAGGACAGGGCGCCAATCTATCACTGGGCACACACTCAATCACACAAACACACTCTATATTGGGCAATTTGGAGAATTTAATTGACCTTGATCCATGTTTTTGGACTGTGGAAGAAAACCGGAGAACCCGGAGGAAACCCACACTGACACGTGGAGAACATTGAAACTTAAACAGATTGGGATTCGAACCGGGAATCCCTAGCGCTGAGAGGAGAACATGCTAACCACAGTGCCTCCCTATAATACATTATTTCAAGTCATAAACCATCAATGGAAATAGAGATTCAGTTCAGAGTTAATTCAGTGTACCGTGTTTTTAACCGAATGATGATGTGGTTGTTTTTCTTTGGTGATTGGTGCCAAAGTTTTACTTTTATAGCAAGAATGCGTGTGAGGGAGATCAAAATAGAGAGACTGAGAGAGAGAGTGAGTAAGAGAGACAGCACCCCTGTGGACAGGACATAATGAAGCAAAAAGTTCCCATCTGGACCAAAGGTTTCCTAAGATTTAAAAGGTTTTGAGGTCGTGAGCCATAACACAGGTCACACACTAGAATCACTAGAGGGTCTAAGTGTGTGTGAGTGAAAGAGGAGGCGAGTTAATCATATTTTATTTTATATCATCATAAAATAAGAGTTCTGATCATAATCATGTGATTAAACAGTCAGGATTGTATTTTGTAAATCGGTTTCATATATATTTTTTTTCTGTTGTCATATATAATTCTAAGTAAAGGAAAGACACTGTGAAATAATAGGGGGCAAAAAAGCTGAATTTCACTTTTATGTAATGTCCATCATTAAGTGTATTTAACATTCAAACCCTGCAGTTTCTGTTTCTTTAATTTATTCATCATTAATAATAATAATAATAATAATAATAATAATAATAATAATAATAATGATTATTATTATTATTATTATTCATTCATTCATTTATTCCTTAATTATCTTCTGCTTAAGCCTCTACTAGGGTCGTTGACGGGATGGGGGGGGGGGTGCAGATACACCCAGGACAGGACGCCAATCTATCACTGGACTTTTCTTTAAAACAAAAGTTTTAATTAATGCAAATAAAAAATAACTGATACTGAATATTCACCATGTGTTCGTACAGGTCCGAATATTCCCTTACCTGATTGGACGAGAGTCAGCCTTCGCAGACAATCTCAAATGGATGGCCTGCGCTAACAAAGGTCTGTTTTCATTAGAATCTACTTCAGTCCACTTTAAGGAGCATTATCAGGAAAAAACATTATGCTACATTACATTTTGTTACGTTACTATACGTTACTTTACATTATGGTACATTACATTGCGTTACGTTACATTACATTACTATATGTTACTTTCCATTATGGTACATTACATTGTGTCACATTACATTACGTTATATGTTGCTTTACATTATGTATTGTTACATTATGGTACATTACATTGCGTTACGTTATGCTACATTACATTACATAAAGTTACATTATGGTACATTACATTACATTACATTGCGTTACGTTACGTTACATTACTTTACTAAATATTACTTTACATTATGTATTGTTACATTATGGTACATTATATTGCATTACGTTACTATATGTTACATTACATTATATAAAGTCACATTACGGTACATTACGTTACGTTACATTACATTACTATATGTTACTTTACATTACGTATCGTTACATTAGGGAACATTACATTGCATTGTGTTTTGTTACATTATGTTACCATATGTTACTTTACTTTACATAACATTACATTAAGGTACATTACATTGCGTTGCATTACATTACGTTACTATACGTTACATTACTTTATATTACCTAACATTACATTCTGGCACATTACACTATGTTACGATATGCCATGCCACGTTACATTACATTATGGTACATTATACTATTTTACTATACATTACGTTACTATATGTTACATTACTTTACGTTACATTATGGTACATTACATCATGTTACCATATATTCCGGACTATAAGGCGCACCTAAAAGCCAAAAATTTTCCCAGAAATCGGACGTGCGCTTTATAATCCGGTGCGCCTTATACGTGTACTGAGTTCCAAATTCTATAAAAGTATTGTTGTGCGACCGAAAATTAATTCGGAGCTTGCCGTCACTCCGGGAGGATTAAATAAAGAACTCTGACCGCTGGACATTGGCGTAAACAGGGCGTTTAAAGTAAAATTACGAGCGGCGTGGGAGCGATGGATGATAGACGGCGAACACACGTTTACTAAAACTCAGGAGGCGGCGGCGGGCGAGTTACGCCACCGTCTGTGAATGGATGGTGGACGCCTGGGCTGAGGTTTCTGCTGTAACTGTTGTCCGAGCTTTCACGAAACCCAGCATCATTGCTGAACGGCCGCCTGGCGGCGGGACTGACTCGGACATCGATGAGAGGGAACCCGGAGTGCTCGATAGTGAAACAGCTTTTTAATTCAGACACAGAAGACGAGGACTTTGATGGATTTGTGGGAGAACAGTGATTAAAGTAATGTGTTTTGTCAAGTAGTAGAATAATTTCAATTATAAATCAGCGTTTTGCATCCTTTACTTTTCTTGTAGATCGTATGTTTTAGCAAGTGGCTTATAATACGGTGCCGTACGAAATAAGTACCATACAGAAGTCCGTAATTGAAACTGCGCCTTATAGTACGGTGCGCCTTATACGTGGGTCAAATATAGAAATAGACCCCGTAATTCAGACTGCGCCTTATAATACGGTGCGCCTTATGGTCCGGAAAATACGGTACATTACGTTATGTAACCCCTTGTGAAGATAATTTAATGATAATTAATTGATAATGAGATGTTGGTATGATTGGATGTCCAGTTTATTCTGTGCATCACTTGCGGTTTCGCAGCACAAACAACCGTGTGATTTTTACATCATTGTACAAGCTGTGATTTTTTATTTTTATTTTTTTTTTTTTTTTTTGTGATCAGTGAAGCGTCCCCGGCTTTTCCTTTCATCCTCATATGTACAGTTTTGCCCAGCACAGCGATTCTAAAAATCAATTTCTGTCGACCCTGATTTTCCTCTCCGCCGCTCCCTCTGATGGCTCTGTGTCTTCTTCACTTGGGTGAACTCTGGACAGAGGACCTCGCCTGGAAAACTGATTACTAAACGAATATCTTCCATTTTCCTTCATTTTATTTCATATTCTTCTCTGATTTTACATTACAACACCGCAGAATTTCAACAGGAACGTTATTTAAACTTAAATAGGTTAAGGTTAGCACATCCACCTCTCATGCAGTGCATCCACACCCTTCAGATTGATAGTCCAACACCCTTACCATTGATCTACTGACACCCTCTGCTGTTAGTGAATCTAATAAAGTGGCCGGTGACTGTATATTCTTTATAATCAGAGGTGTATTTCTTTATCAGGTTATTTTACTCAGATTTCCACGTTAGCTGATGTTCAGGAGAACGTGATGGAGTACCTGCATGTGCTCAGCAGACCGAAGGTGATCGATCAGGAGCACGATGTGGTCTGGACGGAGGCCTACATTGATAACACAGTGAGTAATCTGATCTCTGCGCAGTCAGTAATCCAATCAGGGAACTGCTTTTAGATCATCACAATGATTCAACACCATTGGATTCCATGTGGGTTTCCTCCGTGTTCTCTGGTTTCCTCCCACAGTCCAAAAACATGGACACAAGGTGAATTAGCTGCTCTAAATTGCCCCTGTATAGTGTATGTGAATCTGTGCCTAGTGATGGACTTGGACTTGGACTAAGATGTTCCCCCCTGGATGAGGGTGGGGTGGGACCCCCCCCCCCCCATGACCCTAGTGGAACCCCCACAATGACCCTAGTCCCTAGTAGAGGACTAAGCAGAGTATGATGAGCCAACATGAACATATACAAAAATAACCCACTGTTAGTGAGCAGTGCTTTAAAAAAGAATGACAAAATGATTTAAACTGATCCAGCATTGAGTTAAAATGTAGAATATGCAACAGTACATAAAAGTGCATGCTGGGACTAATCATTATTTCACGCTATGTTAAAATCAATCATCAATCAATCATCTTTACACACTATAGATATAAATGCCCTGATCAGAACAGTGAGCTGTGACCAGATAAATTAGCTGCTCTTAATTGCCCCTGTATAGTGTATGTGCATCTTTGTCCAGTGATGGACTGGCACCCTGTCCTGGGTGCTGGCTGTATCTCCCCAGTGTCTGAAATGTTCTCCCCTGGATGAGCGTGGGACCCCCCCCCCCAATGACCCTAGTCCCTAGTAGAGGACTAAGCAGAGTATGATGAGACAACATGAACATATACAAAAATAACCCACTGTTAGTTAAAAAAGATGGACATAATGATTTAATCTGATCCAGCATGAAGTTAAAATGTAGAATATGCAACAGTATATAAAAGTGCATGCTGGGACTAATCTGGAGCAATCATAATGTCACGCTATGCTTTATAAAATCAATCATCTTTACACACTGTAGATATAAATGCCCTGATCAGTGAGCTGTGTGTGTCTGCCTGCTTTAAAGCCGAGCATCTGAAGCTCCATTTTATTTCTTTTTTTTTTTAATATCTTCCTCTTGTTTCTGCTTTGGCGTAGCTCCCTCAGGCTCAAAAGGTAATACCACGGTGTGACATCATGCCCATGCCTCGTATTCACCCGTCATTAATCTCACTTCTTACATGAACCCGTGTGTACTGAGTGTACAGCCGCATTCCATCTGTGACTGCGTCTGCGCCTTTATGAGTTCTGCTGTTTATGTTGCGATCACATTCTGCATCTTTAACCGTGTTCTCACCTAATGCCCCTCGGGTGCTCACAGTAACAACATCATAAAGATACGTGATGATCTGATCTCAGTGGAACCAGGTGGAGAACTTGCCAGTGTAAAACATACCCATTTAAAGGCTAAAGAAACTCACAAAACGCCCTGAAAATTATATTTTAGTTTCAAATCGGCTGCTCTAGATTAATCCAGGTTCTAATCCCAATCTGGGTGGAGTTTTTAAATTCTCCAGTGTACTCCCACAGTCCAAAAAACATGGATTTAAGGTGAATTGGCTGTTCTAAATCCCCACCTATAGAGTGTGTCTGCTTATCTGCTTACTGCCCGAAACGTTCTGATGGATGTTGGGAACCCCCCACCCCTGCGACCCTAGTCCCTATTATACGATTAAGATGAAGATAATGAGATGCGATGAGTTTGGCTTGTTCTTCCTGCAGTGTGGAATTTAAAAGGGCCTTCACAGGACCATCTGCGTATTTAACTGAATTATTACTATTACTTAAATCATTTTTATTACAGTCCTCTTCATTACCAAAGTAGAATAACTATGTGAAGCTCTCACACCACAGTTGTTGCTGTCAGCACCACAAGGGGGAGCTCTGGGGTTTGGAACAGGGGTTTTCCACATTCTACAGCTTCAGGATTAAAAATATGAATAAAATGTGATAATAATATTAATAATAATAATGATAATAATAATATTAATTGTAATAATAGTAATAATTATTATAATAATAATAATAATAATAATAGTAGTAGTAATAATAATAATAGTAATAATAATATAATTATTTTAAAATGTAAAAAATTATATAATATAATTATAATATAATATAAATAAATATATATTAAAAATAAGCGGCATGGTGGCTTAGTCGTTAGCACGTTTGCCCCTCAGCACTAGGGATACCCGGTTTGAATCCCAATCTGGGTGGAGTTTCCATGTTCTCCCCGTGTCTGTGTGGGTTTCCTCCGGGTTCTCCGGTTTCCTCCCATAGTCCAAAAACATGGATGAAATTAATTGAATTCTCCAAATTGCCCCATATAGAGTGTGTCTGTGTGAGTGAGTGTGTGCCCAGCGATAGATTGGCGCCCTGTCCTGGGTGCATATGCCCAGCGCCCGAGACGTTCTCCCCTGGATGGGCATGGGGAATAAATAAATAGAGGATAAAGTGGGGGGGGGGGGGGGGGGGGGGGGGGGGGGGGGGGGGGGGGGGGGGGGGGGGGGGGGGGGGGGGGGGGGGGGGGGGGGGGGGGGGGGGGGGGGGGGGGGGGGGGGGGGGGGGGGGGGGCTCGGGGCATGTGAATTTTGGACTGTGGGAGGAAACCAGAGAACCCGGAGGAAACCCACGTGGACACGGGGAGAACGTGGAAACTGCACCCAGATCGGAATTCACAACCTGGATCCCAGTGGTACAGTGGTAGGTCTAACCACTACACCACCGTACCGCTCCCTCCCCGTCTATCCTTATCCTAAATTAGCTCCGATTTTCTATGACAAGCTTTCAAAATGTTTGAATCGATGGGAAACTCTGCCCCCGTCCTCTGTATTGTGATCAAGTGTCTGAAACTCTTCAACCATAAAGTGGACGTGAAGCTTCTGCGCATTAGACCCCTTGTTTTTCGGATGTGGGTGTGATGCAGAATTAAGCTTGAGATAATAGCCTATATACTTGGAGGTGTTCAGAGACAGGAGGTGATTAATAGCTGGTGGAGTCGAGGTTCCCCTTGAGTGGAGGCTGGCGGAGCAGAACGTCCTCTAAGCTTCGTACAGAGCCTCCGAATCCTGACCGCAGCTCACCGCTGCCATCCATCATTCCACAGCAGATTTAGTTTCATCCAACCAGGATATACTGTAATAGTTTATGTGAAAAGGAAAGAAATACACCATGTGGACTAAAGTATTAGGACAAAGGTGCATCATGTCTACAGGAACTCTGACCCCCTTTGGACGGAATTCTACAAGATTTTGGAGTGTGTCTGTGGAAATGTTGCTAATACAACCTAAAGTACATTTCACACTAATGTTGAGGAACCTGACTCACAAATTCTGTTTGCTTCATGCAAAAGGTGTTGAGGTCGGGATGCTCAATGGATCAGTCAAGTTCTTCTACACCAAACTCACCCAACCACATCTTTATGGCGCTTGCATTATGTGCACTGGGGCTCAGCCATGTTGGAACGGAACAGGACCTTCCCTAAAGTGTTCCCACAAAGTTGAATGTACACCGCTGTTAAATCTACATAGCTAGAAGAATCAGAATCAGAATATCTTTCTTATATGTCATTATACGTATATATGCATATCCTTGATCCATGAGTCAGATTGTCATTATATATATATATATATGAAGGGCACGGTAGCTCAGTGATCAGGGCATTGGGCTATCAATCTAAAGGTTGGTGGTTGGAATCCCAGGTCCACTGGAATTACCAATGTGCGTCCTTGAGCAAGACCCTTAACCCTCATTGCTCCAGGGATCTTGTGATTAACCCTGTGTTCACCTTGTAAGTCGCATTGGATAAAAGTGTCTGCTAAATGACCAAATGTAATGTAAATGTAATTATACCAGGTATAACGAAATTAAGGTGTCACACACTAAAATTTACACAAACAAAGAGATTTAAAAGATAGCACTATAATTTACAATTTACAAAATTTTGAACATTTTTTTACAAGAGTGTATAAAACTGTACAAACTGAGTGAAAGTATTTGTATATTGCGCGTTGTTTTTATATTGTACGTTCAAATATGTACAGAACTGAGTGAATTGTTAGAAATGTGAAAGATTACAATGCGCCATTTAGTGCCCGAACAACAGTTGGATAAAAGCTATTTCTGAGCCGGTTTGTTTTAGTTTTTATCGCTCTGTAACGTCTACCTGATG
This sequence comes from Corydoras maculifer, assembly GCA_019802435.1. Classification (NCBI taxonomy): domain Eukaryota; kingdom Metazoa; phylum Chordata; class Actinopteri; order Siluriformes; family Callichthyidae; genus Corydoras; species Corydoras maculifer. The sequence goes on along the minus strand of JAFMOD010000566.1, from coordinate 276,434 downwards.
GTAGCAGTTCTAGGAGATGGTGACTAGATGCTTAATGTTATAGACCTGGGCTACCTGGAACGAATGAATGAAATCAATCAAATCATTTAAATTCAGTCATCAAGACACAAGAGGTGTGTCCTAATACTTATCCTGAATTGTGATTGGATGATGATTTTCTTCCAGATGTACCTCTGGGTTTGTACAGCTGCACAGACAATGCAACAAAGCTTCTACATACACTGAAACCTCTGTTTTCGTTGCTAATCCATCTGCAAACGATCAGTGAATTTCAAAATCGATGAGACATCGGTTTTCATTGAATCAGTGTAAATCCAATTTTGTTTTCGAGACTCCAAAATACATAAAACATATTTTCTAGAGAATAAATCTGGAGTTTAATACAAAATACAGAACAAAGAAATGATATATACAGTATTATATATTATTTTATTAAAAATGAATATAAAAGACTCATGTAAATAGTAAATGAACATTGAACTGCATTTAATATTCTCACCATCTAACTGTTTTTGACTGATTCTAATTAATAATAACTTTAACATATGTTTTGTAAGTGCATTAACAACTTTCATTCATACATTCATTATCTCCCGCTTATCCTCTATTAGGGTTGCGGTGGGGTTCCCCATGCCCATCCAGGGGAGAACGTCTCAGGCGCTGGGCAGATAGACCCAGGACAGGGCGCCAATCCATCGCTGGGCACACACTTACTCACACAGACACACTCTATAGGGGGCAATTTGGAGAATGCAATTAACTTGTTCCATGTTTTTGGACTGTGGGAGGAAACCGGAGAACCCGGAGAAAACCCACGCAGACACGGGGAGAACATGGAAACTCCACCCAGATGGGGATTCGAACTAGGAAATGCCTAGCGCTGAGAGGCGAACGTGCTAACCACTAAGCCACCGTGCCGCCCAACTTTCACTATGTAAATAAAGCAATGAGGTACGAGAAGGCTTGCATTATTGTAAATAACTGTAAACAACCTCACAAATATGTACAAAGAGTGTGGTTATAAATTATAATATATAATTTTATTTTGATTATTATTATTATCCATCCATTATCTTCCGCTTTATCCTCTACTGGGGGGGGGTCCCCCATGCAGACATGGGGAGAACATGGAAACGCCACCCAGAATTGAGGATACGAACCGGGAATCCACAGCACTGAGAGGAGAACATGCTAACCACTAAGCCACCATGCCGCACTATTATTATTATTATTATTATTACTTTTTCTCTTGGGATTCCCGGTTCGAATCCCAATCTGGGTAGAGTTCCCATGTTCTCCCCGTGTCCGCGTGGGTTTCCTCCGGGTTCTCTGGTTTCCTCCCACAGTCCCAAAAAAAAGGAACAAGTCAATTGAATTCTTCAAATTGCCCCATATAGAGTGTGTCTGTGTGAGTGAGTGTGTGCCCAGTGATGGATTGGTGCCCTGTCCTGGGTCTATCTGCCCAGCGCCCGAGATGTTCTCTGGATGGATTATTACTTTTTCTTACTCATCCAGGGTGGACGGCAAAGTAAAAATTTCTTTGTGCAGGGAAACATATTTCTTTACTGTGCATATGACAATAAAGCTTTTAATCTTGAATCTTGATAAATCACAGGAAAGAGGTGTTAGACTTCTATCTAGTTTCTAAAATACACAGTAGAGACAAAAGTATTGGGATGAACCTCTAAATCATTAAACTTGGGTGTTTTGTTAAAATTGTATTATTTTATTATTAAATTTGACTTTTTTTATTATAAAAAAAAATTGTTAAAATTTATTTACGCCATATCGAGCACCTAGCTGTGCATTTTAAACAACTGTATCTTCCCAACTTTGCAGTTCCATCTTGTCTGAGACCCCGTGCACACAGAACAAAGATCCATAAAGTCACAGCTGGTTGAATTTGGTGGAAGAACCTAACTGACCCACAAAGAGTCCTGACCTCGACCTCATCCAAAACGTGTAACGAACTGGAACAGAGATTCTGAGTCTGGTTCTCTCATCCAACGTCACTGTCTGATCCCACAAATGCTGTTCTGGATAGAAAGACAACATTTCCTGATTCCCAGCTACATAAACATTCACATGATTACACTTTAATAACCTTCATTTCATCCTCTCGTTACATTGTTCAGTTTAATGGGTGTTTGTTCATATCTGCTTTCTCTCTGTGCTCCTCAGCTGGAGGACAGTCAGGGTCCCACACTGATGACCACAGTAGCCATGCCAGTGTTCAGCACCAAGAATGAGACTGTGAGTCTAACTAACTAATGACGGACTGTTATTTTGGTTGGACAGTAGTTTTGATATTCTATGGTTTATTAAGGCAATAAGGTACGAGAGGACGTGCATTATTGTGAATACATCACAAGAAAGAGATTTACATGTAAACAGAGTACATGTACAATACAGTTAAACATTTTTCTCATGATTTATTAGCAATAACCCACAACCTCGAGTGACATATTGCTTTTATAAAACAGTTGCAAACACACTACGCACTATAATATAAAAATATATTAAAAAACAAAGTTTGATTTATAAATGTGTATATTGGAAATGAAATTGGTAATAATCCGGTCTTCCGTGAGGTAATCTAGTCCGGTTTTCAAAGTGAACATTGATCGCTGAGTAACAGGATACAGGTTTAGTGCTCTTCAGGAATCGGCTCACTGTTTACAAAAATAATATATCGTATATCACGCATCAATACGAATGTAGAGCGCTCAGAGATGTGTGTTACTGTCAGTAATGTCATGGCTGGACAAACGGCCCAGCCAATCAGATTTAACTACCTATTTAATCATATTAAATAATGATTATTGATTGAAATGATCTGCTGTGAAGTGACCTTCTTTCTTTGTTTCGCTCTGTCCGTCAGAAGAATAAAGGTATACTTCTTGGTGTGGTTGGAACAGATGTACCTGTATCTGAGCTCCTGAAGACCATCCCAAAGTACAAGGTACTGCGACTGAGACCAAAATAATGTCTAACTCCAGTTGTTCTTAGTGTTTTGCATTATGACTGATAAAAAAAAACTAATGTTTATTCATAATATATTATTAGGTCCATCTCCTCCGTTCCAGATGAACTTTGTAGTTCTACAGTTCCATTCTGTAGTCCATCTGTTTCTCTACATACTTTGGTAGTCTGCTATAGTATATTCTCCAACCCCCACAGAGGAGGTATTAGGGTGGTGGATGATACTCAGTACTGCAGTGATGCTGACACGGTGGTGGTGTGTTAGTGTGTTGTGCTGGTACGAGTGGATCAAACACAGCAGTGCTGCTGAATAGAGTTTACTGTTTACATACTTACTAAGTGTTAACTGTGTACTGTCTGTTGCACTGTTCCCTCCCCATTACTTGGATGTTTATGGTATTGTGTTGTACTGTATTTATTGTGATCCTTGTGTTTGCACACGTGAACTTTGTTGGTTGTATAGTAGCTGTTATGTGTAGCACCTTGTTCCTGGAGAATGCTGTACAGTAATTTATATTGATGGAATGACAAATAAAACACTTTAATACTTGAATAGAACAGTCCACCAATCAGAACATACAGGTGTCTGATCCACTCGTACCATCATCCACCACCCTAAGAATACATGCACTGTGGTATCTGATCATCAGAAAACAGAGTAAAGCAGACTAACACAGTATGTAGAGAAACAGATGGACTACAGAATGGAACTGTAGAACTACAAAGTCCATCTATATAATATGTTTTTTTTTATTTTAATTAAAAAAAATTTTTTCTCTCTCTCACCACTAGGAGGCCACCTGCACTGTTACCTATCCACTTAATGTTGCTGTTAACAAACTCACTCGGTTTACTTCGTACCATTACTTGGATGTTTATTGTACTGTGTATTGTCCTCTATTTGTTGTGATCCTTGTGTTTGCACACGCTCATTGCACACATGCACTTTATCTTAGTTGTGTAGTAGCTGTTATGTGTAGCACCTTATTCCTGGAGAACGCTGTCTCGTTTCCACATATACTGTGTGATATATATATATATATATATATATATATATATATATATATATATATATATATATATATATAATTCTTGTGAACACACAATATGCTGAACCTAATAAAATGGCTGGAAAGAGTGAGAAAAAGAGAGAACAAGACAGACCATGTCATTTTGTGTGTCTGCACTAGAGATAAGCTCTATTGGGAGGTAATGATTTGGGGAGCAGAGCAGTGGGAGGGACAGGATATTAAACAGAGCTGAAGATTTGATATTATACAGATAATAGAAATGGACAAACGTATAAACAAATTTATATTACTTACTGAAATTAGAGTTGTCTTTGAAATGATACAATTCTAATATGATTCTCTCTCTGTGTGTGTGTGTGTGTGTGTGGGTGTGTGTGTGTGTGTGCTGGCTTCACAGCTGGGCATTCATGGCTATGCATTTGCTATTACAAATAATGGCTACGTTTTGACCCACCCGGACCTGCGGCCTCTGGTAATTTAAAACTTTTTAGTTTGTATACACAGATACAGATATACTGCATGATATGATATGATATAATATAATATACAGTATATAGCAAAACACACACACAGATTTCACCTGGATTTTAAAACCTATAACATGGTATGAAGATTCAAACTATTATGAAGGTAAAGTTAAGGACCCACCTAAAAGCAGTTGTTTAGAACAAAAACAATAAAAATAGAAGGTTTTGGAATCTGCAGAAATGTCCACAAAGAGCAGCAGTGCACTGATAGACTCCTGATATTAATTATATTCTTAAATTCATTTTAAAAATTATTCTTAAATATATTATGTGGCTTAGTATTTAGCATCTTCTCCTCTCAGCACTAGGGATTCCCGGTTCGAATCCCTATCTTGGTGGAGTTTCCATGTTCTCCCCGTGTCCGCGTGGGTTTCCTCCAGGTTCTCCGGTTTCCTCCCACAGTCCAAAAACATGGATGAAGTCAATTGAATTCTCCAAATTGCCCCATAAAGAGTGTGTTTGTGTGAGTCAGTGTGTGCCCAGCGATAGATAGGAGCCCTGTTCTGGGTGTATCTGCCCAGCGCCCGGAACGTTCTCCCCTGGATGGGCATGGGAAACCCCACTGCGACCCTAATAGAGGATGAAGCGGAAGATAATGAATGAATATTCTTGCATTCATTTTATATTCTGTATATACATATATTTATATATTATATTTATAGTTAAAATATTCTATATTATAGTTATATTTGTAGTTGTATATATTATATATATATATATTCATAGCTGTATATTATTATATTTTACATATCTATATGCTGTATTTTGGGCATCACGGTGGCTTAGTGGTTAGCACGTTCGCCTCTCAGATCTAGGGATTCCCGGTTCGAATCCCCATCTGGGTGGAGTTTCCATGTTCTCCCCGTGTCCACGTGGGTTTCCTCCGGGTTCTCTGGTTTCCTCCCAAAGTCCAAAAACATGGATCAAGTCAATTGAGTTCTCCAAATTGTGTGTCTGTGAAAGTGAGTGTGTGCCCAGTGATGGATTGGCGCCCTGTCCTGGGTGTATCTGCCCAGCGCCCGAGACGTTCTCCCCTGGATGGGCGTGGGGAACCCTAATAGAGGATAAAGCGGAAGATAATGGATGTATATATGCTGTGTTTTTGTATTAAAATATATATATATATTCTCATTTTCTTCTATAAAATTTAAATTTAAATTATAACTTCAAAATTACAGGGTGATCGGGGTCAGTGACCCATAATTTCGTTCTTATCTCATGTACCACATGTGATATTAATAATAATAAAATTTTCTTGAATCTTAATATTGTTTATTAGAGCTGAAGAGAATTGATTCAAATAATGATTTAAAACACAGGATGGCTAAGACTGCGTGGTTAGCATGTTTTTCTCTCAGCCCTGGGGATCCAGGTTCGAATCCCAATCTTGGGAGTTTCCATGTGCTCCCTGTGTCTGCGTGGGTTTTCTCTGGGTTCTTCGGTTTCCTCCCACATTCCAAAAACATGTATTCAAGGTGAACTGGCTGCTCTAAATTGCCTCTGTATAGTGTGTGTGATACATTGGCGCCCGGTCCCGCGTGTTTCCACCCTGAACATGAACATGAGACGTAGATAGGTGAAAAGTTGAAGGCATGTCTGCATTGTGATGAACTGGTGACCTTCCCCTAGATGGTTCCTGGTGTATTTACCTATGAGCATAAGGTTCTATTGTATATCAGCACTTCTGTACATTTAAAAGACAGAACTTTAAGTAACTCAATAATACAATGTTGACATGATAAACATATTCTCTCTCAGCTTGTAAATCCCAAATTTATGTCATTTGGCCTTTTTTCCCAAACACCAGTGCTATTTTAAAGGGAGAACGAGAGTTCTGTTCCTTTGTGGTGTTTAAGGACACATTAATGATCAGATGCTGGAGGCCATGTGGTCTTTTCGAGACAGATGGAACAGTGGACGATTTATTCCTCTGTAATTATCAGACTGAATAAAACCTTTTAAAGCAGTGAACCTTAACAAACAGTATGTTGTCAGAGGGAAGCGAAAGTACAAGTTGGAGTCACAGTGGACAGCACACACATTGTCCTTTAGCACAGGGGAATTCAGACAACAGCTTGACCGGTGTGTGAGAGAGGGTGGAGAACTATTGTGTTTGTGTGATTAGGGTGGGGTACTACTAGAGTAATACAGGGAACTCCTAGAGTCACATGATCATCCAGAGGAGAATATTTTGGGCGGCGCTGGGAAGATACACTCAGGACAGGGTGCCAATATATCACCACACACACACACACACACTATACTGGGGTCATTTAGATTTAAGTAAGTTCAGCCAATTTAATTAAGTTCAAGTTTAAGTAATTTATTTTTATTGCGCTTTTTACAATAGTACATTGTCACAAAACTGTTTTGTAAGCCTTTAAACCCCCAAAGAGCAAGCCGAAGCAACAGTGGCAAGAAAAAACTCCCTGTTCTGTTGTTTTTTTAATGAAGAAACCTTGGGAGGACCAAGATTCAGTGGGGGTCTCATCCTCCTTGAGCGGCCAGGCAGCAGCAACAGTGTAGAACAGCCATGTACAGAGTGTGTGATGATCAGATGACACGCATTTAACAATCAAAAACTATATAAGTCCATTGAGAGCGTCCTGCAGGATGGACAGTCCAATAAGAATCCTGGTTCCATTCATTTACCCATTTACCTTGAATGGTAACCTAATGAAAACTCCACCCAGATCCGGATCCGAACCTGGAACCCCAGTGCTGAGTGGAGAACATACTAATTACTACGGCACTTAAGATGGCAAAAAACATATTGTGCATGAGGATGTTAATAAACGTATTCGCAACATCCACTAGAGGGCTCTCTTCACCTCTCAAACCCGTCATCAGTATTTAAGTTCAGGAACACAATGGCACATTTTTTGGATGTAACATCACCAAGTCATTCAGATCATTTTCATTACATCACACAGTCGTACTGTAAAGTTTGGAACTGCCTGCGTTCACTGATGTTCGGAAAATCAGTGGCCACTCCCTGCACCCTCCACAGGACGTAACCTTCAGCACGGTGTTCTACCCAGCTGCTGTTCAGTTCATGAATCAACCATGAATTAAACATCTCAAACCTACAAGTTAATATTAATAATTAATATTGTTATTCACAATGGACGGCGGTACAAACGTCAGCACCACATCTGTTTTTTTAAGCAGGAGTACATCACACCGTATGATGTCCTAACTTCAGTAATTCACTCTGCTTTTTATATGAAGATGCAAATAGAAAAGAACACGTTTTGTTCTGATGTGTGGTTCTGCGTTTTCAGTATGAGGAGGGGAAGAAAAGGAAAAAGCCCAACTACAGCAGCGTGGATCTGTCTGAGGTCGAATGGGAGGACAAGGAGGATGTGGTTGGTTGTTCTCTTCAGTTCTTTTCCTTCATTCTCATTTACAGATTCTAAGTTTGGACTGCCGGCTTTCAGAAGCAACAAAATTAAGTTTAAATCCCAATAAGCATACGAAGTCAATATTTTGTTAAATGATTGATATCTTTAGTAGTTAACAGTATAAACTGTGGGGTTTAGTAACAGTCATCTGGACTTTACTGTAAAATATCAGAACTAAAAGAATTATAGTTCATGACAAATATATAATAAAATATAAATGTGTTATCAAAGAGTTTTACTGTAAATTTACCTCTTCAAGTAGAGAATTAATTTCAAATAAGAAAAATAATAAATTATCGTTTGCAGACATTACTAAGACTTTATTAATTTAATAGTTAAATGCATCAAATTAATATTTTAATCTGTTAAAATAAAGAAAGCTAAATATTTGTGCATTGGGATATAATATATGCATCTATTAATTATTGATGCAAGAAAAAAAAAAAGGCATTACGTCACTTTTTCCTAACGTTTATTAAATGTTTTTATTTGTGTATGTATATAACTGTTAATTATTATTGATATCATTTTATCTTTGTAATTAATTTCATTCTACTTTCTTTTGCACATGATTATTTTTAAATGTTAAATGTAAATGTTTTTATTATGTATGCTTTGTACAGTGTCCTTGGGTGTTTTCAAATAAAATGTATTATATATATATATATATATACACTTGTTGTTGTTGTGGGTTTTAGCTCCGTAATGCCATGGTAAACAGAAAGACTGGAACGTTCTCTATGGAGGTGAAGAAGGCTGTTGATAAAGGGGTAACTCAGCATTCACTCAGAACAACACTGATCACTTTAACCATTTACAAATAAAACATCACATTTTATACAGAATTATCAAATTCCAAAAAATAAAACAAATTAGTTTATTCATAAACAATAAAATAACTTTATTACAGTACATATTGATTTAAAATTACATATATTAAGAATAAAAAGCTAGCAACTCTTATGGACAATAAATCCCACCCCATGTCCCATATATGAGACTCTAGCAGCACTGGGCAGCACCTTCAGTGACCGGCTGCGTCATCCGAAGTGTGTCGGGGAGCGTTACCGCAGGTCCTTCATTCCTGCTGCAGTTAGACTCCCAGTCATCACTCCAAACCAAACTAAAAAGAACTGTACAATACATGTATCATTGATCCTGCAATACATTTCAGTCTGTGTGTAATACCTGTCTGCTGCTTAATCAGATACCAAACTTTACCATATGTGCAATATTTGTTTAGATTTTATTCCTGTTATATGTCTGTACATAACTGAAAATTAGAATTTATCATTTGTATAAATAGATTTCTATTTATATTGAAATTTTCCTAGTTTTTTTAATTTCTTTCTAATTGCTAAATATCTTTTTCACATTTTTTAAATGTAACTTGCTGCTGAGAATGGGATTTTTTCCATTGTGGACAAATAAAGGTCTATTTTATCTTATCTTATCTTATCTTAACAATAAGACAGTTAAAATGAGGATGTGGTTCTTACTGTCATTTTGTTTTGTATATTAAAACATGGATTTAAGCAGGATGGATGTGTGTGTGTGTGTGTGTGTGTGTTTCAGAGACGGGTGCTGGTTTTGCATAATGACTACTACTACACAGACATCAAGGGAACTCCCTTCAGGTAGCAGACTTTTTAAAAGCAGATCTGAGACGTTCATCGTTGGTTACAGAGATTAAAAATCGTATTTATTATTTTTATTAATTATTATCATCAAATTTAATAAAGAAAAAAGTATTGAATTTTATTGCATTTGATTTGATTTGAAATCAAAGTAAAAAGAAAATAATTGTATAAAAAATTATAAATAATCCCGATTTTTTTTTTGGTATAAATCTTTTTTAATTAAAATGATTTTATTAGATCAGGATTTAATAAGTTTCAAAAGCTAATTAATCCGGAATGCTAACATGTGCATTTGTTTTGGATTGAAAGCCAGATGTTTCGAATGTCGGATTAAATGTTCTAACAGGATGTTCCGTGTGCTTTCTCCGTATGAGAGCCTCGACTGGGTGGTGGACTCTGGGTTCTTGGGTTCTTGTCCCTCCGCCTCTTTGTTTAGCCTCAGAGTGTTTTTGATTTGGTTCTTTGTTTATCTTATCTCCTTATCTTCTTAACCTTAAACTAAGGACTAGAGTCGCGGGGTGGGGGGATGGGGGGGTGGGGGTGGTTTTCCATGCCCAACCAGGGAAGAACGGTTCAGCCTCTGGGCAGATACACTCAGGACAGGATGCCAATCCATTACTGGGTACACTCACTCACTCACTCACTCTCTCTCTCTCTCTCTTAGACACACATAATATATAGGGGCAATTTAGAGCAGCCAAACCTTGAATCCATCTTTTTGGACTGTGGGAGGAAACCGGAGAACCTGGAGGAAACCCACATGGACACGAGGAGAACATGGAGACTCCACCCAGATTGGGATTCAACCCTTTTATATTTAATTTTAAGTTCTTTGTTGTTCCTACCAGCATGTCTATGAAATGTGGAAGGAAACCCACACATGCATGAGGAGGACATGCAGACAGTTCCGAAAGTACCTGGAATCTTGTTGCTGCTGGTTTCTGCTGCCTGGTCCTTCTGCTGTCCGATGTTTATCCATCTATTATCTTCCGCTTCTTCCTCTTTTACAGTCGGGGGGGGGGGGTTTGGGAGAACGTCTCGGGCGCTGGGCAGATGCACCTAGGACAGGACACCAATCTATCTATGGGCACACACTCACTCACTCACACAGACACACTCTATATTGGGCAATTTGGAGAATTCAATTGATTTGATCCATGTTTTTGGACTGTGGGAGGAAACCAGAGAACCCACAGGAAACCCACGTGGACACGGAGAATGTGGAAACTCCACATTTAATTTTAAGTTCTTTGTTGTTCCTACCAGCATGTCTATGAAATGTGGGAGGAAACCCACACAGGCATGAGGAGGACATGCAGACAGTTCCCAAAGTACCTGGGATCTTGTTGCTTCTGGAACCTTTCTGCTGCCTGGTCCTTCTGCTGTCCGATGTCCATCCATCTATTATCTTACGCTTTATCCTCTATTACAGTCGTGGGGGGTTTCCCATGCCCATCCAGGGGAGAACGTTTCGGGCGCTGGGCAGATACACCCAGGACAGGACGCCAATCTATCACTGGGCACACACTCACTCACACAGACACACTATATATGAAAAAATATATATATTCGGAGAATTCAATTCACCTTGATCCATGTTTTTGGACTGTGGGAGGAAACCGGAGAACCTGGAGGAAAACCACGTGGTCACGGGGAGAACATGGAAACTCCACGCAGATTGGGATTGGAACCGGGAATCCCTAGTGCTGAGAGGAGAACAGGTTAACCACTAAGCCACCGTGCAGACCTGCTGGCCGATATTTTGTCTCTAAATCTATTTACGCAGAACACTCACATATAAACACACTGAATGAAGTGGGAACACGTGCCTGGAGCGGTGGGCAGCACTACACAGCGTCCAGAGAGCGATTAGGGTTAGGTGCCTTGCTCTATTTGGGTACTGTACCTCATTTTTTCACATCCATCATGAACCGGTCTTGAGGTCTTTCTGCTGACAGTCCTACAGACTGACTGATCACCGGCGTCCTGTATCGATTACTAAATAATATGTTCTTTTCTCTGTAGCTTAGGCGTGGCGTTGTCAAGAGGACACGGGAAATACTTCTTCAGGGGAAGTGTCCGGGTGGATGAAGGTAACTTCCCAGTGAAGCTTATTAAAGCTGGAATAAAGCCATTTTCTTGTGCTGAGAAGCTTTTCCTCGCTTTTTCCTCTCCCCACCCCTCTGCAGAACCATGCATGTTAATATTCATTTGCATAAGTCCGTGCGCACATTCCTAAACACTGCTACCATTTAGAGCCACGCGTTCATGACTCGGCATTTCCTGTGATGCTTCGTCCTGTCGACTCGGATAGAAACCGGCATTTTTCATCGGGTCCAAAAAGCTAATGCATTATGAATGAACGGAGGGAACCCGGGCGTTGGGTGGCTCCAGGGGTCGCCCGTCAATTCGCCCGTTGATGCCGGTTATTAGTGAGGGAGGGAGGGAGGAAGGAAAACACAGAGTGTGTATTTACGTTGTCCTCAGGTCCTTTCATCCACCGGATCGGAATTGTAATTATGTGGACTTTATGCTAATTCCCTGCATGCAGTTCAGTTTAGGCGAGGTTTTTGTCAGCCGCTGATTTTAAACACCCGTTCTGCAGGTTAGAGCTGACGTCCTCTTTATTTTGGATGAGAACACAATGCATACAAATAAGAAAGAGCATAATAATAATTATTATTATTTTTATTATTATTATTATTATTATTATTATTATTATTATTATTATGGGGCGGCACAGTGGCTTAGTGGTTAGCATGTTCTCCTCTGAGCACTAGGGATTCCCAGTTCGAATCCCAATCTGGGTGGAGTTTCCATGTTCTCCCCTTGTCTGCGTGGGTTTCCTCCGGGTTCTCCAGTTTCCTCCCACAGTCCAAAAACATGGATCAAGTCAATTGAATTCTCCAAATTGCCCCATATAGAGTGTGTCTGTGTGTGTGAGTGTGTGCCCAGCAATAGATTGGCACCCTTTCCTGGGTGTATCTGCCCAGCACCCGAAACGTTCTCCCCTGGATGGGCATGGGAAAACCCCCCCCCCCCCACACACACACACAACCCTAGTAGAGGATAAAGTGGAAGATCATGGATGGATGGGTTATAATAATAATAATAATAATAATAATAACTGAATATTAGTTCTGAGTCACTAATATCAGTCACTAATATCCAAATCAAAACCAAACTCGGATTGTGTTTTTGCACTGTTTCATGGCATTTGGAGATCCCAAGCTAAATGCCCCACCCACTAACTATTGCTTACATAATATAATACAAGTGATATTTAAATGGGGTGTTAGAATCCTGATCTGGGTGGAGGTTCCATGTTCTCCCTGTGTCTGTGTAGGTTATGGATATAAAAAATATGAATTTAAGGTGAATTGGCTTTTCTAAATTTCCCTTATATAGTGTGTCTGTGTGTGTTTGTGTCTGTGCGAGTAAGTGTGTGCTCAGTGATGGATTGGCACTCTGTCCTGGGTGTACCTGCCCAGCACACAAAATGCCCCCCTCCTCCAACCCTAATAATAGGATTTATTCGTCCATTATCTTCCGCTTTACCTCTATTAGGGTCGCGGTGGGGTTCCCCATGCCCATCCAGGGGAGAACGTTTCCGGCGCTGGGCAGATACACCCAGGACAGGGTGCCAATCTATCACTGGGCACACACTTACTCACACATACACATTCAATTTGGAGAACTCAATTGACTTGATCCATGTTTTTGGACTGTGGGAGGAAACCGGAGGACTCAGAGGAAACCCATGCAGACACGGGGAGAACATGGAAACTCCACCCAGATGGGGATTCGAACCGGGAATCCCTAGTACTGAGAGGAGAACATGCTAACCACAAAGCCACTGTGCCGCCCTAATAATAGGAATGTGATAGATTATGGATGAATACATATTTGATGTAGACATTTGAAACAAAACTCTTTTATTCTATGCAAAAAAGCACACAACACTTATATAATCTATAAAGTGTAGTCATCTTAAGCAGTGAGTGGGGGGGGGTTCCTTGAAGAGGGTTCTGATCACAGTGGTGTACTTTACTACATTAACACCACAGTATTCAGCGGCAAGCTCACACAGTTGGTCATTGCATTCAGTTCATAAGCAGTCGTTGTCTGCAGGTCCATCTCGAGGCATTTGGTTAGTTTGCCCTGTTACACTGAGCATGTACACACACACACTCACACACACACACACACACACACACACACACATTTCTATTCAATCGGAAGAACTTTTATTTGCAACATGTTGGATAAAGGTTCAGCTTACCATCGCCGTGCGCTCTCAGTGTGAAAGGCCTCAGCGGGGTCAGGGTTGGGGCTCCTGCAGGCCCCTGATGTTCATCCACACAGAATCCATCAAACCGCAGGGGTGCAGATGAGCCGGAACCAAAAACAGACTTGACTTTAATTATTGCGGCAAAAGTTGGACGTAGGTATTTATATAAGATGGATTTATTTGCTGTTATAAAATGGAAGAAGATAAAAGGTTTGTTTTCACTTTCCGCTTCATTTGATTTCTTGTGTTTCAGGACTTCATGACCTGGAGCATCCTGACGTGGCGCTGGCAGATGAATGGTAGGAAATGAGCTGTTTTATATTTGTGAATGCACAACTTTATATTTGACTTTTCAGGATGTTTGGACAAGTGGACAGATCATTGCAGGATGTTAAGAAAATATACAGTCCAGTGCAGCAGTGCAGGTAAATGCGGCGTATGTCACTAAAGTTTGACCGAAGCTGCAAACAGCGAATGAAAGACATTTAGTTATTTATTAAAATGTGCAGGAACGGAAGACTTCGCTTATTACACTTAGAATAATTAACAACATGGGATTTAGTCATGGTAGGCACGGTGGCTTAGTGGTTAGCATGTTCTCCTCTCAGGTCTTAGGTCTCCAAATTGCCCCATATAGAGTGTGTCTGTGTGAGTGAGTGTGTGCCCAGTGATAGATTGGCGTCCTGTCCTGGGTCTGTCTGCCCAGCACCTGAAACATTCTCCCCTGGATGGGCATGGGGAACCCCACCCGCGACCCTAATATAGGATAAAGCGGAAGATAATGGATGGATGCATGGATTTAGTCAGGGGCAGCACGGTGGCTTAGTGGTTAGCATGTTCTCCTCTCAGTGCTAGGGATTCCCAGTTCGAATCTCAACCTGGGTGGAGTTTCCATGTTCTCCCCGTCTGCATGGGTTTCTGCTCCAGGTTCTCCGGTTTCCTCCCACAGTCCAAAAACATGGATTAAGGTCCATTAAATTCTCCAAATTGCCCCAAATAGATTGTGTCTGTGTGAGTCAGTGTGTGCCGAGTGATAGATTGGTGCCCTGTCCTGGGTGTGTCTGCCCAGTGCCAACGTTCTCCCCTGGATTGGCATGGGGAACCCCACAACGAACTTAGTAGAGGATAAAGTGGAAGATGATGGATGGATGGATTCTGATGGATGGATGGATGGATTGATGGATGGAAGATGGATGGATGGATTCTGTCAGGGGTGGCATGATGGCTTAGTGGTTAGCATGTTCTCCTCTCAGCACTAAGTATTCGAATCCCAATCTGGGTGGAGTTTCCGGTGGGTTACCGCGTGGGTTTCCACAGGGTTCTCCGGTTTCCTCCCACAGTCCAAAAACATGGTCAATTCTCCAAATTGCCCCATATAGAGTGTGTTTGTGTGAATGAGTGTGTGCCCAGCGGTAGATTGGTGCCCTGTCCTGGGTGTATCTACCCAGTACCCGAAACGTTCTCCCCTGGATGAGCATGAGGAACCCCCCGCAACCCTAGTAGAGGATAAAGCAGAAGATAATGGATGGATGAATAGATTCAGTCAGGGGAGAACATGCGTTTACCTTCAGCCCTCAGCAGTCTATCACAGAGCAGACACACAGACGCCTCTCAGAATCCTAATGTTCTCGCTGTGTCTGCAGGGGTTTCTCCAGGTTCCTTCCACAGTCCAAATACATAGATTCAAACTACATTGGCTGCTCTAAATTGTCTCCATATAGAGTGTGTCTGTGTGAGTGAGTGTGTACCCAGCGATAGATTGGAACCCTGTCCTGGGTGTATCTGCCCAGTGCCCGAGATGTTCTCCCCTGCATGGGGAGAACTCATCCCCACCCTCTTTGAACCTAGTCCTTTATATAAGATCAAGTGGAATATAATGAGATTAGATTTTAATTAAAGATTTAAACGTTCTAAATGTCTGATGGGGTTTATTTTTTTAATTTGCACTGTTACTGTTCCTCAGGACGTACTGTAACACCGACGAGCACCCAGAACATCATTACCTCACACAGACTGAAGCTATTAAACTCTACCTAGATGGAGGAGAACCTCATCTTAAGTGTAAGTTCCTTAAAGAACACAGGAATCGTATCCCATCCTTATGGTTTAATTACATTTATTTAGATGCTTACATCCAAAGTGACGTACAGGTGTCTCATTGTTGGGATCAGAACACAGGTTCTTGCTCAAGGACCCACATTGGCAACTTGGGATTCGAACCCACAACCTTTAGATTGATACCCCAAGACCATAACCACTGAGATACCACACCCTGTTTATGTGCACCACCACTAATCCTAGCTAATGTTAGCACCTGGGTGGAGTTTTCATGTTCTCCCCGTGTCCGTGTGGGTTTCCTCCGGGTTCTCCGGTTTCCTCCCGCAGTCCAAAAATATGGATCAAGTCAATTAAATTCTCCAAATTACCCCATATAGAGTGTGTCTGTGTGAGTGATTTTGACCAGCGATAGATTGGCGCCCTGTCCTGGGTGTATCTGCCCAGCGCCCGGAACGTTCTCCCCTGGATGGGCATGGGGAACCCCCCCCCCTCATCATGACCCTAGTAGAGGATAAAGCAGAAGATAATGGATGGATGAATTGTGTAAATTGTACACTGTCTCTGCATTTGGAACATCTGCATTCATATCACACTCTGTAATGTTCTTGTGTTTTATTAGGTGACAAAGAGTTAATTCAGGAGGTTCTGTTCGATGCTGTGGTGACTGCACCGATCGAGGCGTACTGGACCAGTCTGGCTCTCAACAAATCAGAGTACTGCTCTCAACACCACACAAAACCTTCACCTCACCGTGACATCAACTGAATGCTCTCTCAGGACACCATGCGTTACCACGGAGATGCCTCTGAAATCTGAATGAACACACTGAGGGTTTCAGACCCTGAATATTTTCCCAGTCAGTGAATCTGTAGATCAGTTAACACATCGTCACGTCCTGCTTAGTTTCCAGTAGATGTCACTGATCCTCGTCCATACTGTACCTTCAGTGAACCTGCACCTGGATTTCCATCCATCCATCCATTATCTTCCACTTTATCCTCTACTAGGTTCGCGGGGGGGGGGGGGGGTTCCCATGCCCATGCCCATGCCCATGCCCATCCAGGGGATGGATGTAGACTCCATGTTTTCCCCATGTCCACATGGGATTTCACTGGGTTCTCTGGTTTCCTCCCACAATCCAAAAACATAGATTCAAGGTGAATAGGCTGCTCTAAATTGCCCGCATATAGTATGTTGGAGTGTGTGCCCAGCGATGGATTGGATGGCCGTAAGGGAACTGCCCCACAACCATAATCCCTAGTACAGGATTAAGAGGAAGATAATGAGATGAGTTCAGACCTTATTAGATACCTATATTAAATGACTTTTCCATTATGTCATAACTTTCTTTTTGATGATAACGTTTTTTCTTTTTTTTAAGGAACTCTGATAAAGGCGTGGAGATTGCTTACCTCGGCACTCGCACTGGTCTTTCCCGGATCAACATATTTGTGTTGCCACACCAACTAAGTAATCAGTAAGCAAGATATTTTATATGTATAAATATATATATATATATATATATATATATATATTCCCCATGCCCATCAATGGGGGGTGGTTTCCCATGCCCAGATACACCCAGGAGAGGGTGCCAGTCTATTGCTGGGCACACACTCACTCACACAGACTCACTCTATATGGAGCAATTTGGAAAACGTAATTGACTTGATCCATGTTTTTGGACTGTGGGAGGAACCCGGAGGAAATCCACGCGCACACGGGGAGAACATGGAAACTCCACACAGATTGGGATTCGAACTGGGAATCCCTAGTGCTGAGAGGAGAACCTGCTAACCACTAAGCCACCGTGCCGCCCAACATAAGATTTTCATTACACTTAATACTACACACTCTCTCACCTGCATTGAATGGAAGCGAGTGGACAAAGATTCCTGGAATGTATAATATGTATATGTGTGTGTGTGTGTATATATATATATATATATATATATATATATATATATATATATATATATATATATATATATA
>JAFMOD010000566.1:221223-240854 GCA_019802435.1 Corydoras maculifer | reverse complement strand
ACACACACACACACACAATCACATACACAAATACACAAACACACACACATGCAGAATCGAATGAGTTGCACTGTGGGTATCTCTGCTCAGAACTGGAGCTCTTATTAGCTTCTGCACTTTCTGACATCACATCCTGATGACAGGGGGAGAACAGGCAGTACAAGCCTCCAGCATCTCTCTCTCTTTCTCTCTCTCTCTTGTTCTGCCTTTCTGTTTCCCTCTCGTGCACACAGACTCACACATGCCTCGAGCGAAACGGCTTCGGTGTTGTGGAGATATGAGGATTAACACTTCACAATATGCAGGAACACATGCACGGTTCTAGCAGAAACGCAACGATTCAGCTCGTTCTGTCTTATTTAATAAAACGTTAAACGTTGCACATCAGATCTGGAGAGGCGTCTGGAGAACAGACTGCAGCAACCTGATGGGCTGCAGGCTGAAACATGGTCCTTATTATAGAACAGAGAAATAATACCATACTGATTATATTATCAAATCAATCTGGTTCTCTAACTTCTGACTCTGTGTGTGTGTGTGTGTGTGTGTGTGTGTGTGTGTGTGTGTGTGTGCACCCAATGAGAGAGTGGCAAAATGTGCTGGGTGTATCTGGTTGGCGCTGGATTGACATGGGGAAACATCCTATGACCCTTGTAGAGGGTTAAGCCTAAGATAATGAGATGAGGAAGCCTGGAGATATTAAGCTGATGCTTGATCTGAATGTGTATGTGTTTCTGACCATCACCATGTCTCACCTCATTAATGACCCCCATCACAACCAGCAGATTACAAAATGAATGGTTCCCATATTCATTAGTCAATGGAGGGGGGCTAAGGGGTTACATTTGTTTTGGAATTTATGGGGTGTGAACTCCTGTACTAGTAAAGCATCTTTATAATCTTAAGTCCATCGATTCTGTTTAATCCTTTAGCTGGGTTTTGGTTAAGATGGGATGTTATTTTCATTCCATCCATCTATTGTCTTCTGCTTTATCCTCTATTAGGGTCGCAGGGGGGAAGGGGGGGGGGGTTCCCCATACCCATACCCATACCCATACCCATCCCCATCCAGGGGAGAACATTTCTGGCGCTTGGCAGATACACCCAGGACAGGGTGCCAATCTATAACTGGGCACACACTCACTCACACAGACACACTCTATATGGGGCAATTCGGAGAATTCAGTTGACCTTGATCTATGTTTTTGGACTGTGGGAGGAAACTGGAGAACCCGGAGGAAACCCATGCAAAGACGGGGAGAACATGGAAACTCCAACCATGTTGGGATTCAAACCGGGAATCCCTAGTGCTGAGAGGAGAACATGCTAACCACTAAGCCACTGTGCCGCCCCAGATGTTATATTAGATTTTTAAAAAAAAGTTCCAGTTCTTCAATGACTCAAATTTTCTTTTAATGTTCATCAGCGACAGTTTAGTGATTCTGTAAATCCATTCATTCATTACCTTCCGCTTTATCCTATATTAGGGTCACTGAGGGGTTCCCCATGCCCATCCAGGGGAGAACATTTCGGGCGTTGGGCAGATACACCCAGGACAAGGCGCCAATCTATCGCTGGGCACACACTCACTCACACAAACACACTTTATATGGGGCAATTTGGAGAACTCAATTGACTTGATCCATGTTTTTGGACTGTGGGAGGAAACCGGAGAACCCGGAGGAAACCCACACGGACACGGGGAGAACATGGAAACTCCACCCAGATAGGGATTCGAACCGGGAATCCCTAGCGCTGAAAGGAGAACATGCTAACCACTAAACCAATAAGTCATACACATTAAATATCAGCGTCATGTAAAAGCTGAACAACAACGATAACAGAATTAGAACATTAAATTAGAAAATAAATTAAGTAAAAATCCTGCTGAAGAATAAAAAATAAAGCCTACAAGAAAATCGAAGGTGTTATGTCATCGCAAAACGCCGACTCGTGATTCACAACTTTTCATTCGAAACCTCGTGACCTCGTGAGTTTGGTGTATGATGCAACAGATGGAATAAAGATTGTAGGAGTCTTCGTAAAAAACACACACAGTGTCTATAGCTGAAAAAAAAACCTCCGCAGGATCAGGATTATGTTGTCTGACTTACACTTCCCATGAACCCATCCTCCATACTTTCCACTCCATTTTTAAAATACTACTGATGTTCTGCAAGGTTTCCCCTGACAACCTAATCCATGCCATCTCCCTCCCTCGACCCTCTCTCTCTCTTTTTTCCCCCCAACATGCACCTTGGAAAAACTCTCTCCTCCATGGACAGCAGGAATATCTTTCTGTCAGTGCTGTCATGCTCGAGCAGTTTATTGCTCTGCGATTCATAATCGGCTCTCATAATTCTAATCCTCGCCGTGCCTTTTTTTTTAAAACTTGGCCTCGGACCGCCGTGTCATGGAATTGGAGTGAGACAGTGGACGGTCTAGCACATTAACTCTGAGCGCGATCCGCAGTGCCGCATGTTGGCTGAATGACCAGCATGTTGCGAGAGTGTGGAGTTACCCATCTCCCCACATATTAAAAATGATATTTTGAAAATGTCGTCTGCAGCACTTCAGATCAGGAGAAATAAACCGGTGAGAAAACAATCAGGAAAAAAAAAAAAAGCACATGCGTGATATTTTATGACCTGGATATATATATTTATAAATATATCTATAGACCGAGGCTTCATTCCAAACCACATGCTAAAAACTGGAGTCAAAATAGCAACACGGTCGGTCAGCCGGTCGGTCGGTGCTGTTTTGACACACCAGTCGGATGGTATGCGGTTTGAGATGCAGCCTTTTTTAAGACCTGTGTATTTTGTTAACTGCTATGGCAACCTGCCCGTTCAAATAGTTCAATTAAATTAGGGCCTTAATCTGTCCGAGCCAAACGAAATGTATGTTTAGAACGTGTTCACAATGTACAGACAGAACTATAAAACTATAAAACATAATCACAGTGAAGCTGCTGCTGCAGTGAACCTGAGCGTTCTTCCTCTAAATCCTCTACAAGAGAGTAGAGGCATGGGGAGGTCAATAGCCCACCAAGGGCAGATTGTTTAATGTAGTGTCAATCCATCTTTGGGCACACACACACTATATGGGGCAATTTATTCACCTTGAATCCATGTATTTGGACTTTGGGAGGAAAGATTCCAGATTCCAAGCTTTACATTTACATTACATTACATTTGGTCATTTAGCGACTTACAAAGTGGGGCGGCACGGTGGCTTAGTGTTTAGCACGTTCTCCTCTCAGCACTAGGGATTCCCGATTCGAATCCCAATCTGGGTGGAGTTTCCATGTTCTCCCCGTGCCCGTGTGGGTTTCCTCTGGGTTCTTCGGTTTCCTCCCACAGTCCAAAAATATGGATCAAGTCATTTGAATTCTCCCAATTGCCCCATATAGAGTGTGTCTGTGTGAGTGAGTGTGTGCCCAGTGATGGACTGGCGCCCTTTCCTGGGTGTATCTGCCCAGCGCCTGAAACGTTCTCCCCTGGATGGGCGATCCTAATATGTAGAGGATAAAGTGGAAGATAATGGATGGATGGATGGACTTACAAGGTGAGCACAGGGTTAATCACAACATCCCTGGAGCAATGAGGGTTAAGGGCCTTGCTCAAGGACCCACACTGGTAACTTCAGTGGACCTGGGATATGTACCCCCAACCTTCTGATTAATAACCCAACACCCTGACCACTGAACTACCTTTCTTTATTGTCATGTGCACAGTAAAGCAACATGTTTACCATCACAAAGAAATTCTTACTTTGCCATCCACCCTGGATGAGTAAGAAAAAGTAAGAAGAATAATAATCCATCCATCCATTATCTTCCACTTTATCCTCTATTAGGGTCACGAGAGGGTTCCCCATGCCCATCCAAGGGAGAACGGGCACTGGGCAGATACACCCAGGACAGGACGCCAATCTATCGCTGGGCACACACTCACTCACACAGACACACTGAATATGGGGTAAATTGGAGAATTCAATTGACCTTGATCCATGTTTTTGGAATGTGGGAGAACTGTGGTTTTCCTCCGGGTTCCACAGTCCAAAAACATGGATTAAGGTCAATTGAATTCTCCAAATTGCCCCATATAGAGTGTGTTTGTGTGAGTAAGTGTGCGCCCAGCGATACATTGCCACCCTGTCCTGGGTGTATCTGCCCAGCACCTGAAACGTTTTCCCCTGGACGGGCATGGGGAACTCCCCCGCGACGTTTCAGGCGCTGGGCAGATAGACCCAGGACAGGACGCCAATCTATCACTGGGCACACACTCACTCACACACACACTCTATATGGGGCAATTTAGAAAATTCAATTGACTTGATTCATATTTTTGGACTGTGGGAGGAAACCAGAGAACCCGGAGGAAACCCATATCCTAGTATAGGATAAAGCAGTAGATAATGGATAGATGGATGGATTATGATTTTAGTATGATTTTCTTCTTTGGTTTGTTCCCTGTGCTGTCACATGACCATCACCAGATGAACATTCTATAGCTTAGTGAACGTCATATCACGCCTGTTACTGTTTCCACTGTTAGTACTAGTATTAATGTTACTCACTACTAACAGCACTGCTATCACTGAAGACATTTACGTACCAGAACTGCTGTCTGTTAGTGAGCAGCAGCTGTGGACGCAGTTTATTACTGACACATGAAGAAATAAAATTAGGCCGATCACTTTAGGGGATGTTATCAGTAAAGTTTGATTAAAGAATGCTTAACTCTGTCTTTTTTGGAAAGATCCTTCGAATCTGTCATTGCATCTGAATTTATATCAGTGCAGCTCCGTAAACCGAGCGGCTTTTACAGCGTGGATTTATGTCTTTCAGCTGTAGGCATACAGATGAAGTTGGAGTTTTTTCAGAGGAAGTTCTGGACAGCCAGCAGACAAGTAAATACCCTCAACATGCATTCACATATACTGCACGCACGCGAGAGCCGAGAAAAATCCATTTCTCTTCACAGCCCACTTTTTATTAGCTGCCGGTGATGAAGGCATCTACAGAGAATCCGGCGCTTCCTCACATTCACTGCTCAGTCCACAGAGTGTACTTTAAACAGTCACTGAGATCAAATCCAGACCGAGACGTCAGTCAGAGACTTCAAACAGAGAGAGAGATGTGCACTCAGCTCCGAAAAGAGGCTTTTAACTGAACTCGAAGGCAAATAAGTTTTGATTATGTTTTGATAATGTTTGATTTAAAATTAACAGAACAGTTCCTACCAAAGATCCTTTATAGTATAAAATAGTATTGTATAGTTAAGTGTAATATAGTAAACTGTTTCTGCTACATTGGAAAAATTATTAAAATAGTTACAATAATAATAATTATCTTATTATATTATTAAAAAAGAAAATTATCTTATTATATTATAAAAAAGAAAATATTATATTTGTAAAAAGTTATTGATGTATGATGGATAAAGTAATTAAAAGAATGAGCTTAAATTAACCAAAAGTCATAAAGTTTTAAAATAAAATATAAAATAAGGCTTTTTGTATAATTATATACGCGCACACACACACACACACCATTTATATATATATATATATATATATATATATATATATATATATATATATATATATATATATATATATATATATATATATATATATATATATATATATATATATATATATATATATATATATGTGTGTGTATGTGTATATATATATATATATATATATATATATATATATATATATATATATATATATATATATATATATAAAATTATGAGTTGTAATATTGGCCTGAATCCCAAAGAACAAGCAGGGAGTGACTGACAAAAAAATAAATAAAAACTCCCTGTTATAGTTGTATTTTAAGGAAAAAACCTTGTGAGGACCGAGGCCCGTCGGGTTTAATATGGGGATGTGTGTGTAAGTGTGTGAGTGAGATAGCAGTATGATGTTATATCTGAGTTTGTGTTTTTTTTTCTCTAGTGTGCAGCTCTGGATGGAAAATGCTCGATCAGCTGTGATAACCATGTGAGTGTTATTTCTTTATCTCACTGTTATCCTGAATTCTTAATCATGCAGATTTAAACAAAGCACGTCTTATGTCAGTGACATCATCTCCTCATATTCATATTTCTTTTCTTTTTTTTTTTACTTCAGGATATAAACTGTTATCTAATAGACAACAATGGTTTCATCCTTGTGGCTGAGGACTCTTCTCTGGTAGGTTCAGAATGTATTTAATTTTAATTTCTTATGTGTGTATATATATATATATATATATATATATATATATATATATGCAATATAAATCTTTAAGTACTAATTTTTGAGTGTAAGTGCATGAAGACTGAACATTTTAATATACACACATGATTTATTAACTGATAATCATAAAAATAATGCATTAATAAATTAAGTGTAGTGAGTTCACAATTCGTAATATATCTAATAACATGAAAAACATCTGCCCTGATTAATTACAATTACCATTTTTAAAAGTGCATGTGCGTGTGTGCGCGCGTGTGTGTGCGTGTGTGTGTGTGTGTGAGTGCACGTGCACGCGTATGTATTTGTGTGTGTGTGGGGGGTGCTTTTGTCTTTTTAGATGATTTTAATGAATGACGTATATTTTGTACCGTCAGTCACGTGGTTTATTCCTCCTGCTCTGTGAGTTTTATAAACTGAATCATGTTATGTGGCACACGGAGGTTTTGATCACTGTGAGACTCTGTGTGTGTGTGTGTGTGTGTGTGTGTGTGTGTGTGTGTGAGTCTTTCTCTGTCATGCTCATGCATGAAGCTTCCATGTGCCTCGTCCCTATTAGTTCATGTGTCAGTGAGGATCTCTTCATTCCTCAGGCCGTATTAGAGAGCTCTCTCTGTCTCTGTCTCTCTCTCTCTCTCTCTCTCTCTCTCTCTCTCTCTCACACCCACTCTAACCCTCTTTCCGCTCCTCTTCAGACGGGAGTGTTCTTCGGCGAGGCTGAGGGAGCTGTCATGAGTAAACTGCTGTCCATGGGCTCCTTCAGAAGGTCAGTGATGAGGCTCCTTCAGTGTCAAAGTGTAAACAGAATCAGAAGTTAAAAAATCCTTTATTAACCAAATGTTATTCTTCATTTAATTAAAATGATTATTTTAAAACAACTCCACACAAAAAAATATTGTTTACAAATATATCTAACTTTCTAATGAATATTTAATACATATTACATATACATATCAGTAAAAGAATTAAATGCAGCCTTTAAAAAGTGAATGTATTTATTTTATGAACTTTAATTCACTGAGTCACTAACTGAAATAAACTCTGCAGAGACAAAAGTAATGGAACACCTTCAGATCCTGCGTACTGGAGCTTTGTACAAGCATAGCTCTATAAAATAAAACTATTATTAAGAAATTAAGATTGTGTGCGTGCATGCATGCGTGTGCGTGCGTGTGCGTGCGTGTGTGTATGCCCGTGTGTGTGTGTGCATGTGCGATTGCATGTGTGTGTCTGTATCTCTTTGTGTCTGTATCTCTGTGTGTCTGTATCTCTGTGTGGGTGTGTGTGTATGTCTGTATCTGTGTGTGTCTATATCTGTGTGTGTGTGTGCCCCCCCCCCCCCCCCCCCCCCCCCCCCCCCCCCCCCCCCCCCCCCCCCCCCCCCCCCCCC
The DNA here is from genome assembly GCA_019802435.1 of Corydoras maculifer. Classification (NCBI taxonomy): domain Eukaryota; kingdom Metazoa; phylum Chordata; class Actinopteri; order Siluriformes; family Callichthyidae; genus Corydoras; species Corydoras maculifer. Next base: position 233,206 of record JAFMOD010000566.1, on the reverse strand, counting down.
CCCCCCCCCCCCCCCCCCCCCCCCCCCCCCCCCCCCCCCTGTGTGTCTGTATCTTTGTGTGGGTGTGTGTGCGTATGCCCGTGTGTGTCTCTGTATGTGTGCATGTGTCTGTCTGTGTGTGTGTGTGCATGTGCGTGTGTGTATGTCTGTATCTGTGTGTGTCTGTATCTGTGTGTGTGTGTGCCCATGTGCGATTGCATGTGTCTGTATCTGTGTGTGTCTGTATCTGTGTTTGTGTGTGCGTGCGTATGCGTATGCCCGTGTGTGTGTGTGTGTGTGTCTGTGTGTGTGTGTGTGTTTGCATAAACTAATAATTGCCTCATCCTCAGTCCAATATTAATCTGTAGAAGTTCCTTTGAAAGCCAAAGATCTTTAATCTGAGAGTCGGACTTTCTGAGCAGCTTAACGTCGGATGATTAAAAACACTATAAATAAATAAAGCAATAAACAGAAGCGGAGCTTATCAGAGCGCTCGGCTCTCAACAGAATCCATCACAGCGCTGCTCATTTGTGCCTCCCCATGATGGAGGATGTGGAGGGTACACATGAGGACAGCGACGGGGATGAGGCTGGATTTGGCCCGTGCACAACAATGTTTAGGAAATTAGTGCAAAATATGGAGTAACGTTTAAGGAACGTGATCGGTGAACGTCGTAAACACGGCACTCCGGCTCAGTCACATGAAATGCTTCTGAAATATGTTTTAAATATTTGCTCTATAAAATAAACGCTAAAGACAGTGTAGACTTTTGGATCCCAAATATCCCTTTATGAGTGCCCCCCCCCCCCTCACACACACACACACACACACACACACACACACACACCCGATATGCCGGAGCTCAGGGGCCTCTGCGCTACGCTGTGGGATGGAAACGCCGCAAGCGATGGGCAGTGACACGATTAGCTGTGATTAAGTGTGGAATGTGAGGAGGTGGAGGAGGAGGTGGAGGAGGAGGTGAAGGAGGAGGTGGATGGAGGGTGATGTTACAGAGCTTTAAATGCACGCTGCTTTTCTCACGTGCCGGCTTTCCTGACTTCGTCTTCAGCCTTAAACTCAGAACTTAGTGTGTGTGTTTCTGATTGTGAGAGTGTGTGCCCACTGATGGATTGGTGCCCTGTCCTGAGTGTCTGCCCAGGTTCTCTGGTTTCAGTTGAAAATATATGGATTTAAGGTGAGCTGTCTGCTCTAAATTGCCCCTGTATTGTGTGTGTGTGTGTGTGTGTGTGTGTGTGTGTGTAAATGAGTGTGCCTAAGTCTGCCCAGGTTCTCTGGTTTCAGTTAAAAAAATATGGATTCAAGGTGAACTGTCTGCTCTGAATTGCCCCTATATTATGTGAGAGTGTCTGCCCAGGTTTTCCGATTTCAGTTAAAAAAAAATATGGATTCAAGGTGAACTGTCTGCTCTGAATTGCCCCTATATTGTGTGAGAGTGTCTGCCCAGTTTCTCAGGTTGCAGTTGAAAAATATGGGTTCAAGGTGAACTGTCTGATCTAAATTGCCCCCATATTGTGTGTGAGTGTGTGCCCTGTAATTAATTAGTGCCCTATCCTCAGTGTCTGCCCAGGTTCTCCAGTTTCATTTGAAAAATATGGATTCAAGGTGAACTGTCTGCTCTAAATTGCCCCTATATTGTGTGTGTGGGATTAGTGTGCCCAGTTGGTGCCCTATCCTGAATGTCTGCCTAGGTTCTCTGGTTTCAGTTGAAAAATATGGAATCAAGGTGACATGTCTACTCTAAATTGCCCCTATATTGTGTGAGTGAGAGTGTGTGCCCAGAAATGAATTGGTGCCCTATCCTGAGTGTCTGCCCAGGTTCTCCGGTTTCAGTTGAAAAATATGGATTTAAGGTGAACTGTCTGCTCCAAATTGCCCCTATATTGTGTGAGAGTGTCTTCTCAGGTTGCAGTTGAAAAATATGGATTCAAGGTGAACTGTCTGCTCTAAATTGCCCCTATATTGTGTGTGTGAGAGTGTGTGCCCAGAAATGAATTGGTGCCCTATCCTGAGTGTCTGCCCAGGTTCCCCGGTTTCAGTTGAAAAATATGGATTTAAGGTGAACTGTCTGGCTAAATTGCCCCTATATTGCGTGTGTGTAAGTGTTTGCCCAGCGATAGATTGGGGCGTCTTTGCCCAGTACCCGAAAACATTGGGTGTCTTTGCCCAGTACCCGAAACGTACTCCCCTGCATGGGCATGGAACCACCCACCAGCCCTAATAGAGCTTTAGGTGGTAGATAATGGCTGGATGGATATTTATAATTAAATAAACATTGAAAGTCAAGCCGAATGAAAAATCATTTCCAGAAGAGTCCACCACTTGTCACTGGGTGCGGCCGAAGCCAAGCGAGGGACTTAATTCCATCAGTTCTGAGGGATTACCCATAATCCCATCTGCACACTCTCTTCCCGTTTGCACGTCTCCGGTGGCGGCTGCTCGGGGTCGGACCCTGGCCTCGGGCTGTGTGTACAGCGGTGCGGAACTCCGTCTGCTAACAGCTCAGACGCTGCGCCCGCGTACGCACCGACTCACCTTTGTATCCTTCAAAAGCCCCCCAAATCCCCTCCATACACTCTCCCCGTCACTCACTCGCATCAGATGTGCTCACACATTCGCACGCTAACACTCGCGCTCGGATAGGAATGCAATGCAGACGCACTCATTATAGTTCAGACGGAAACAAAGGGCTGCACACCTGACTTTCACTCCGACACACTAATGCACACGCATGCAGACACCCGGCCCGGCGCGCCCCGCCTGCAGCTCGCTAACCAGAGGACAGCCCACAGCGAGCTCCTCATCCACCTGCGGCTTCCATCATCACCTCTCATTCCGCTTCATTCACGGCATTGTGGGAGCTGAATCGGGTCTAGACGGCGCGTTTTGGTCCTCGTCTCTTCATGGGTTCAGACTAAGAATTGTCTTCTTAATGGCTTTTGATTGTGTTCATCACTTCACACCTCGGAAGATAAAATATCCCATAATGACTGCAGGTCCATCAGGACTTCTCATGATGGATAAAAGGGATAACGTGATTTGTGGAGTTAGGAAAACACACATACACACACACACACACACACACACACACACACTGAGTGAAGTGAGCACACGTACCCAGAGTGGTGGGCAGCCCTGTACACGACACGTGGGCAACAATTGGTGTTGGGTGTCTTGTCCAACGGCACTTCAGCCATAATGCTTGATGGGACTGGGAATCAAACCGGGAACCGTTAGGTTGCAAGGCTGGTTTCTTAACCCCAAGCCCATGACTGCCCATTGATCTCTGACCCATCCATCCATCTATCTTTCCATTATCTTCCACTTTATCCTATATTAGGGACGCGGGGGGGGGGGGGGGTTCTCCATGCCCATCCAGGGCGCTGGGCAGATACACCCAAGACAGGGTGCCAATCTATCAGTGGGCACACACTCACTCACACACACAGACGCACTCTAAATGGGGCAATTTGGAGTTCTCAATTGACTTGATCCATGTTTTTGGACTGTGGGAATAAACCGGAAAACCCAGAGGAAACCCACGTGGACACGGGGAGAACATGGAAACCCCACCCAGGTTGAGATTCGAACCGGGAATCTCTAGTGCTGAGGAGAATGTGCTAACCACTAAGCCACCATGCCGCCCCTGTTCATTCATTCATTCATTATCTTCCGCTTTATCCTCTATTAGGGTCGCGGGGGATTCCCAATGCCCATCCAGGGTAGAACGTTTTAGGCGCTTGGCAGATACACTCAGGACAGGGCGCCAACCTATCGCTGGGCACACACTCACTCACACAGACACACTCTATATGGGGCAATTTGGAGAATTCACTTGACTTGATCCATGTGGACTGTGGGAGGAAACCGAAGAACCCGGAGGAAACCCACGCAGATACGGAGAGAACATGGAAACGCCACCCAGATGGGGATTCGAACTGGGAATCCCTAGTGCTGAGAGGAGAACATGCTAACCACTAAGCCACCGTGCCGCCCTTTTTTTTTTTTTTTTTTTTTTTTTTTTTTTTTTTTAAATAGCCATCTGGTTATAGCGGCCTCTTCAGACACTGTAATTAAACTTTACACTCGGTAAGACACAGTGGCAGGCTGTGTGTTTCGCACCTAGGCCTTTAGTAAATACTTAGATTGCATTAATCCACCTGCCTTACAGACGGGATAGGCTTCTGCACCTTGCATGATGAATAATAAAGGAAAATAAAACATGGCGTTTGTTTTTATTATGGATTTCTTTTATGTTTTGACCAATGCAGAGTGACTCTGTACGACTACCAGGCCATCTGCAGGATCTACACTGAGACGAGCCACGCTTCAAGAACTCGGTTGGATGTGAGTATCAGGAGAACGCTAGAACACACTGTACATCCTGTACATACTGTACACACTGTCCATCCTGTGAACTGTTATTAAGTGTCTGAACAGGAATCACTGCCCTTCTCCTTGTTTTAGCTTCTTCCACACGTTCTCTTTCCTTCTGCTTTCCATCTCTCTCGTTCTATCTCTCTTGGGTGGTCCGACCCACACAGTGATGAAGGGCAGCCACATATATGCAGCGGTAGAAACCTCCCCCAGTGATTGTGTGTGTGTGTGTGTGTGTGTGTGTGTGTACTATCCCACTGTATTTCCTGCATCTTCAGTGCATCTGACTGATTGTCACCTCTTGTTTTTTATTTTGTATTTCCTTTCGCAGCCCTACTTCACCTTCTACTCGACTTTTAAATGGTTGCTGACTGAGCTTATAATGTAAGAATCCACTTTCACCTAACTTTAGAATGAGCGCTATGTGGACAATCATATTGGGACTCACCTTTAAAGTGATAAAGTGATCTATTTTGCCTAACGGTGCTTACACTCAGAGAAAAACCCAGACCAGTGGGCAATTTTGCACATGGCACTCGTGGAGCAATTGGGGTTAAGTGCTTTGTCCAAGGACACTTTAGCTCTGGTAGTTGGTGGGACCGAGAATTGAACCAGGGTGCAGGTCACAAGACTGGTACCTTAACCACAAGCCTACAACTGCACCTTTATCCCTAAATTTAATAAAATTGTGTATATATATATATATATAATATTAATTAAAAAAAACAGAAGAGAAAGCTGTTATAGCTGTTATATAAAATGATAAAATGTCCCCACACTTTTGTTCATATGGTGTATAATATAGACTGTTGCTGCTGTTGGTTGATTTAATCAAATGTGTTTTATTATATATATATATATATATATATATATATATATATATATATATATATATATATATATATATATATATATATATATATATACACATATATATTTATATATATTAATAAAAATATATTATGTGTGTGTGTATTTTATATATATATATATATATATATATATATATATATATATATATATATATATATATATATATATATATATATACAATCAAATATGTTGATATAATGTTAATTATATAATTATGTGCTTATAATATAATATTATAATATAATTTCACACACAATGAAATATGTTTATATATATATTTATATATAAAGATATATATATAGATAGCACTAATTAAAATTTTTAAAGTTCTCATTTCTCAATTCACAGATTTTTGCTGGAGTTTAATCTGTACAGCTGGTGGAGTTCGGATTTTACAGCAAAAGGTGGGTTACATTGTGTGTTGTCCGTGTGTGTGTGTGTGTTTTATATAAATATGGTATATATGGCACGACGGTGTAGAGCTTAGTGCTGGGGATCCAGGTTAGAATCCCGTTCTGAGTTGCCATACACACAGCGTCCACACAGCATACACACAGGTCTGAGAAGAAATGCTGCAATATTCTCACATCCTCTATTTAATACCATGGACCTGGTTCTGCCAAGAAAACACTTAAAGCAAAAACACTTTGAGCCTTGACTTATTACACCGCGTGGTTCCAGACTCGCCCTCGCAAGACTGTGAGTTACTGTCCTGAAGCCTATCCCTCCTGTAAATAAAATAAATCAGAAACACACACACACCATATTTAATAAGGCGTTTTTAGATTCCTGAATGAGTAGATCGTCACACTGCAGGTCATTGACACTTTGCGAGAGTTGAATGGACCTGGAACTGCAGATCATTAATAAGAAGCAGCGGTGGAGAGTAACGGTCTGTACTTGAGTTAAAATCTAGGTAGTTAAAGACGCAATTTGGAAGGAAAAGAACCGATCTGGAACGAAGGAACCCTCGTGTTATTAGTATGTTCAGGTCTGGGTCAGAGGGCCGCTGAGGGGATGCTGGGGGAGAACGGGGCTGTTAGTTGCATGGACACATTTCGGTGCTGATAGAGTTGAAAGTCATGAGCCAGAAAATAAATAAACCTTTTTATAACTGCAGATTATTAATAATAAGCAGCGGTGGAGAGGGACGGAAGGGCGGCACGGTGGCTTAGTGGTTAACACGTTCGCCTCTCAGAGCTAGGGATTCCAGGTCCGAATCTCCATCTGGGTGGAGTTTCCATGTTCTCCCCGTGTCTGCGTGGGTTTCCTCCGGGTTCTCCGGTTTCTTCCCACAGTCCAAAAACATGGATCAAGTCAATTGAGTTCTCTAAATTGCCCCATATAGAGTGTGTCTGTGTAAGTGAGTGTGTTTTTGTTTTTGGACTGTGGGAGGAAACCGGAGAGGTAGCCGTGGTGACCACTGTGCCACCCAAAATGACTTGTGATATATTAAATGTACATTTAAAAGCCTTTAAATTAAGCAGCCAGTTCTTCTTATGTTTCAGAATTTAGTTAAAGATTCCGCTTCAAAGTGCAGCACGGTGACTTAGTGGTTAGCATGTTCTCCTCTCAGCACTAGGGATTCCCGGTCCGAATCTCCATCTGGTTGGAGTTTCCATGTTCTCCGCGTGTCTGCGTGGGTTTCCTCCGGGCTCTCTGGTTTCCTACCACAGTCCAAAAACATGGATCAAGTCAATAGAGTTCTCCAAATTGCCCCATATAGAGTGTGTCTGTGTGAGTGAGTGTGTGCCCAACGATAGATTGGCGCCCTGTCCTGGGTATATCTGCAGAGTGCCCGAAACATTCTCCCCTGGATGGGCATGGAGAACCCCCCCACGACCCTAATAGAGGATAAAGCAGAAGATAATGGATGGATGAATGGAGAGTGATGGAGAATGTCAGGTCTGTACTCCAGGAAAAATGAAGGAGCTTGATTTCTTGAGGTTCTCGTCCTTTAGATTCTTTGGAATTTGCTGCTCGATACTTTTCATGTAACTGAGATCAAAGAAACATTACATTAGAGGAAGAAGCGCCAGCTGCAGAGTTGTGGATCAGAACTTTAGCATGTTCTTCCATTTGCTCCAATCATCGTTTTAATATGAGCAGCTTCACCTCTAGCAGCTACCACAGGAACATGATACCCTTCTATTCTATTCTATTCTAGAATGTTCTAAAAGATTTTCAGGTCTATGTTTATAGTGGGGAGGCACGGTGGCTTAGTGGTTAGCACGTTTGCCACTCAGCACTAGGGATTCCCGGCTCGAATCCCCATCTGGGTTTTCATGTTCTCCCCGTGTCTGCATGGGTTTCCTCCGGGTTCTACGGTTTCCTCCCACAGTCCAAAAACATGGATCAAATTGAGTTCTCCGAATTGCCCCATATAGAGTGTGTTTGAGTGAGTGAGTGTGTGCCCAGCGATGGATTGGCGTCCTGTCCTGAGTGTATCTGCCCAGCGCCTGAGACGTTCTCCCCTGGATGGGCATAGGGAACCCCACCGCGACCCTAATAGAGGATAAAGCGGGAGATAATGAATGAATGAATTAATGTTTATAGTTCTTTACTGTCGTCTGAACTGAACTGGCTTCTTAAAACCCAACAAGTCAAACTCCCCGGTTTCCCGAGCACAGCCTGCTCTGGTACGAGGAGCCCGGATTCCACCGTGGAATTTGTAAAGCCGTAACGTGAGCCTCATTCTGCTTTTCGACTCCGTCCATAAAACCTATTTAGGCCACCTGTAATAAAGTGAAAACAAGCTTCAAAAGACCTGTTTCTGAGAAGTTTACAGACTGTAAATAAGTTATGGGCTTGTTTGCTACACCCAGAGGTGATAAAGCCCCTAATTATTTCATGATGTGTTTGCATTCTTAGCAGCTCGCCCTCAGAAGAGTATAGAATGAGTATGAACCCTGAGTATGAAAACTGTGAACACTAGGTGGCGACAGAACTAAACAAACAGATACAGATGGGATGGGATGTACTTTTGCATGATCCTACTTTCAAGTGTGTGTGTGTGTGTGTGTGTGTGTGTGTGTGGATTCCTCTCCAGCTCAAGGAGAAGGTCGGACCACGCTGGTTCCATGCGATACAGAATATCCAGCCTTCATCTCAGAGAGAACCATTAAGGAGACCATGGGGAACATCGACTGTGAGGACTGTGTTAAGTAGGTAGAACTGTGAACACACTCAGCAGAACTGACTAAGCATTGGGGGGGGGGTGTCCCTATGTCTATCTAAAGGAGAATGTTTTGGGCGCTGAGTAGATCCATCCAGGACAGTGTGCACACACACACACTATATGGGGGAAATTTAGAGCAACCAATTCACCTTAAATCCATGTTTTTGGACTACATCCCCATGCGGCCCACATAAGAAATATCCAACTGCACTATGGTATGGAGCTTTTCCTGAGCGTGGTTCCGCGTCCTCGTGCGTTCACATCCAGTTACAGGAATTAGCTAGAACTGTTTAAGGTCGTCCCCCGTGATCTCAAACCCGTTCTGCTGATCTATTATAGACTCCAAACCACAAACATGGCCTGCTATTCCTCCTGTCTGCACACATGGCTTCCCACTTAAAACACGACACCTCAGCCGATACCACATAATACACCCAACAAGCCTTTATTAACTCGCCTTGACGTTTCAATTGCCAGCGAGGGCCAGCACGCCGAAAACAAAGGCTTTATTTAGAGCGCAGACGCAATAAGAACTGTCCGATCATGTCCGAGCGCAGTCCATTATTCATCCTAATGCTCCGGCTGCTCACGGACTCGCAGAACCCAGACGTGCAGGGGAGAGTTCACCGGATGATGAAAAGATGCAATTTGGAAGGAAAAGAACCGATTTGGAACGAAGGAACCCTCGTGTTATTAGTATGTTCAGGTCTGGGTCAGAGGGCCGCTGAGGGGATGCTGGGGGAGAACGGGGCTGTTAGTTGCATGGACGCATTTTGGTGCTGATAGAGTTCAAAGTCATGAGCCAGAAAATAAATAAACCTTTTTATAACTGCAGATTATTAATAATAAGCAGCGGTGGAGAGGGACGGAGGACGTCAGGTCTGTACTCGAGGAAAAATCGAGAAACTTGATTTGTCGAGGTTCTTGTATTTTAGATGCTTTTAAATTTGCTGCCCAATACTTTTCATCTGACTGAGATCAAAAAAATATTACATTAGAGGAAGATGAGCCAGCTGCAGATTTGAAGATCAGAACATTGGTATGTTCTTCCTTCCACTCCAATAAACATTTTGAAAGGAGCAGTTTCACCTATAGCAGCTACCACAGGATCGTTTCTGCACTGGACAAAAATATTGGGACACCTCCCCATTACTGTTTCTACTATTCTAGCACGTTCTACATTTTAATGTGTTTGTGGAGACGTTTGCTCATGTCTCCAGAAGAACGTTTGTGAATGAACTGACCGGGCCTTCCCCAAACTGTTCCCACAAAGTTGCAAAAATACTGCTGTTCAAATAGATGACAAGGTGTTTCAGGTTTATGGGAATAGGACTGAATCAAATACCTAAATGTGCTGATTAGGAGGTGAGAGTTCCAATACGTGTAATGTCTATATTTTGCATCAGTCAGAGAAACAAAACATTTTTTCGTTTTTTACACAAAATAAATTTTACATTTAGGTTTTCAGTTCATTTAACCTTTTAACTGCCAAATATATTATTTAAAAAACTATAATAATAATATAGTAATAGTAAATATAATATAAAGAATATATATTATATATTAATATATGTATAATATATAAGTATATATAATTATATATAATAATAATATAGTATAGTAAATATAGTAAACTATAATAATAATAATGTATAAATATAAGTATAAAGAATTGTTTTATTTTTATTATTATTATTATTTGTATTTTTATTATTATTATAAATATAATTTTTATATTATTATAAATTTAGATTCATCTACTATTATACTATATTTTTACTGTACTTTAGTGAGAACACTACATTTATTTACATTTTTAATAATCATAACTATCCTGCTGTTTTTAATAATGCTTTAAATAATGCTTATTTTAATTTTAATGTTTTTTTTTTATTTTTTTATTTTTATTTTGTTTTTAATTTGTTTTCTTTCTTATTTCTCTCTTTATCATTTATCAGATTTTCCGGTTTAAATAATTTTATAGTCATTATTAGTTTGATTCTTTTTGGAAATGACATTTACAAACATTTATTATTTATTAGTATATTATTAACTATTATGCTTTATTAATAATAATTTAACACTAAATAAATACTTCCTGTAAATGTAAGAATTTTTTATATTAAAAAAAATTTAAAAAACATAAAAGTATTGAGCTGCTAATAATAATACTACTACTAATAATAAAAAATAATAATAATAATTTAGAGAACAAACCTTTGAAATCTTTTTATTTGTTGTTTTTGCAATATTTATATATTTTTTATTAAATATAATGTATTAATATTTAGATGGGGGTTTAAACAGTGGAGGTTATAAGGTTCTCCACATCCTGCAATTAAAGAAGTTGGACGTTCTGTACTTTATTTCTGAGATCAGTGTCATTATTAGAACTGTTATACAAAACAAAGAGACGGTGCAGGACTGATGAGTGGAATTAAAGCAGTAACCCTGACAGGGAACCATCGAGGTCACGTAAGAACAACATTAATTCAGTCACTGGGACAGTTGTAGGCTTGTTGTTCTATAACCAGCCTTGTGACCTGAAGGTCCTTGGTTTAATCCGTGGCACATTAAATACTATGGCTGAAGTGCCTTTGGGCAAGGCACCTAACCCTAATTGTCCCCTGGGTGCCGTGTACAGGACTGCGCACCACTCCAGGTGTGTGTATGTGTGTGTTTTACTGCATGGATGGGTTCAAAGTGAAGGGTTAGTTCCTCTGTGTGGATGCACAGAGATCACTTTATCACTTTTTATTACTTTATCACTGAATGTGGTTCCTCTGTATTACAACTCTAAAGAAATCAGTAGCCGTAACCTGGTTTGTGACCCAGAGAGTGATTTTGTCGTATCCATAGTAACAAATTGTAGCAGTTTTCTGATGTTAAGAATGAACAGGCTGTTATCGACCAATCAGAATTGTGTATTTAGTAAAAGAGTTGTTTATTTCACACAGCATGAGTGAGTATATAAAGTGTTATTACTACTTCTACTATTACTACTACTACTACTACTTCTGATAATAATAATAATAATAATAATAATAATAATAATAATAATAATAATCATTTCGAGAAAAAACCTATGAAATCTTTTTATATAATGTTTATTGGAAATATTTATATTTTTTATTAAATATAATGTAGAGGTTAGAGGTTCTAAGAAGAGGTTCTAAGGTTCTCCACATCATGCGGTTACTTTTTTTCTGAGATCAGCGTCATTATTAAAACTGTAATACAGAAAGAAGAGACGGTGCAGGAGTTCATTCATTCATCCATTATCTCCCGCTTATCCTCTATTAGGGTCGCGGTGGAGTTCCCCATGCCCATCCAGGAAAGAACGTCTTGGGCGCTGGGCAGATAGACCCAGGACAGGGCGCCAATCCATCGCTGGGCACACACTCACTCACACAGACACACTCTATATGGGGCAATTTTGAGAATTCAATTAACTTGATCCATGTTTTTGGACTGTGGGAGGAAACCGGAGAACCCGGAGGAAACCCACGCAGACACGGGGAGAACATGGAAACTCCACCCAGATGGGGATTCGAACC
>JAFMOD010000566.1:171509-213536 GCA_019802435.1 Corydoras maculifer | reverse complement strand
AGAAACACATCTGCACACACACACACCTGCAAACACCTCCACATGCACATCTGCTCACACATTCACACAAAGAAAAGTGCACACACACACACACACACACCTGCAAACACCTCCACATGCACATCTGCACACACATTCACACAAAGAAAAGTGCACACACACCCATACACATACACAAACACACCTGTACACACACACGCACACTTACACAGAGAAACACATCTGCACACACACACACACAAACCTGCAAACACCTCCACATGCACATCTGCACACACATTCACACAAAGAAAAGTGTACACATACACATACACAAACACACCTGTACACACACACACACACACACACACACACTAACACATGAACAAGTTTACACAAATTCACACAAGTGCACACAAACACGTACATAAACACACCTGCCCACACACACACACACACACACACACACACACATCAGCATACATACACACAAAAACACATCTGCACACATGACCTGCACAAACACACACAAAGAAGAGCACACACACAAACGCAAATATACACAAACACATCAGCAAAGGCCTACATACACATTCACACACACATCTGCACACATGACCTGCACACACACACACACACACACACACACACATATATATATATATATATGTGTGTGTGTGTATATGTGTATATATATATATATATATATATATATATATATATATATATATATATATATATATATATATACATACACATGCACACGCCTGAAGTTTTTTTCCCCACTATTTAAAATAATAACAGAAACAATCTCTTTAGACTGAAGATAAACTCAGTGACATTTTTTAAATTCATACATAAAATAATTCCTGTTAAATGTTCGTTGTGTTTCTGGAGTTCCTCCTCTTTTAGTTCCAGCAGCAAGAATTATGGGTCAAGTGGGTTTGTTTAGTGAAGAACTCCTATTTTATTGTCTTTAACCTTTCAGAGTGTGCGAGAGAGAGAGAGAGAGCGAGAGAGAGAGAGAGAGCCGATACTGTTGGAGCTCTGGAGAACCGCTGATGTACATCGCAGTCACACACCTGTGCACTTTGTTGTCTCTCTTGCAGTGAGAGGGGGATGTGGGTGGTATATCATCAAAGTGCCTTTTTACAAGGAGTATAAACTTTCAGTTCCAGCCACCGGGCCCCCATCAGCATGATATACATCAGCCCTCCACCAGCAGCATTTACAAACCTGATTTAAGTGCACTTAAAATTCAGAGGAATGTCGAGAGACTCCACATTCCCCGCAATCCTCCAGCTTCTGGTCCAGTTCCCGACATCATCCCCACACTTCTGCTGTGTACTGTAAAACTGAGGATCCAGTGGAATTCTGGGGCTTGGTGGACGGAGCGACCCCGACCAAACGTTGTTTGCACTTTTTACCAAATCATTTAAAATTCCTTATTTTTCATTTCTTGTGGGGTGTTTCTGAAGATCGGCTGCTCTGCCCCGGAGGGTTCCACTGATCCCTCTGTATCCATCAGCTTTTTAATCACATGGACCAGTACGTGTGTGCCCAGTGATAGATTGGCGCCCTGTTCTGGGTGTATCTGCCCAGCGCCTGAAACACTCTCCCCTGTATGGGCATAGGAAACCCCACCCCCCACCCCCCACGTTATAATGGATGGATGAATGGATGGACCAGTACGTACCAGATGGGGTATTTAACATAAGTGAGCCTAAATTAACCTGAACTGACAATATCTTTATCTTTAGCTCATTGACTAGGGTCATGTGGGGGGTTCCTTTTGCCCATCCAGGGGAGTTGTTCCAGGCGCTGGGCAGATACAGGACAATTTATCACTAGAAACACATAGCAAATTAGATCTAGCCAATGTAGGGGCGATTAAGATGGGGAAAAATTAGAATGGACATTTCACCTTGAATCTGTGTTTTTGGACTGTTGGAGGAATCCGGAGAACCCGGAGAAAACCCACACTGACATGGGGAGAACATGGAAACTCTGGCAAGAGCTGGGCGTTATGGCGGGAAGGGATAAACACAATTTCCGCTTGAGTGGGGAATGGCCCTGTTCTCCAAAAGAACACACACACACCATTCAGTCACGTTAACGATGGCTAACTCACCAGAAGTAGGTGAGATGGAGACAGCAGTGTTTTAATGACATCATCAGCTCATAGTCGGGCTTTAACTGTAACCCGGGGGCGCACCTCCACCTCCCAGCACTGGGGATCCAGGTTCCAATCCCAATCTAAGAGGTGGAGGTGTGCCCCTGGGTTACAGTTAAAGCCCGACTATGAGCTGATGATGTCATTAAAACCTGCTGTCTCCATCTCACCTGCTTTGGCTGAGTTAGCCATCGTTAACGTGACTGAAGGGACCTGGAGCCGTGTGAGTGTTTCTCCCGGTGTGTATACAAATCTGTGTGTGTGTGTTTTCTTTTGGAGAACAGGGCCAGTCCCCACTCAAGTGGAAATTGTGTTTATCCCTTCCCGCCAAAACGCCCCGCTCTTGCCAGAGTCTCCATCTCTGCTTTATATCGCCGAAGAAGTTGAACTTAATCAGCCTTTTTTGTGTGGTTAAGCTAAACTTGGACTGCTGCAGATCCAAGTGAACCAAAAAGCCCGAGCTGAATCACTGGTTGCTGGGTATCAGGACGTATTACTTACTGAGAAGATTGTTCGAGTAAATTGAAAGTTGAGCCCGAGAGAAAATGGCCCAACGTTACACCTAGGTCAAGTTATTGTTGGATGATGCTGAGCTGTGGTTGCTGCTTTGGTCTGGGGTTGTTGGATGAGATTGAACTCTTGTTTGAGGCCCTAACATTTACATTTAGTCATTCAGCAGACGCTTTTTATCCAAAGCGACTTACAAATCCCCATGCCCATCCAGGGGAGAAGGTTTCGGGGGCTGGGCAGATACACCCAGGACAGGATGCCAATCTATCGCTGGGCACACACTCACTCACACATACACACTCTATATGGGGCACTTTGGAGAACTCAATTGACTTGATCCATGTTTTTGGAGTGTTGGAGGAAACCGGAGACCCCCGAGGAAACCCATGTGGACACGGGGAGAACATGGAAACTCCACCCAGATTGGGATTCGAATCGGAAATCCCTAGTGCTGATAGAAGAACGTGTTAACCACAAAGCCACCGTGCTGTTCTGTAGTGCACATAGTCCAACGTATTGTACAGAGTGAATTAAAAATGTACAAAATGAAAATACCTATTATGCACAAGAATTAAAAGATGTGCAAATAGGAAAATTTAAAATATAGAATAAAAAATGAAGTAGGCTAAACATTATGTACAGGGTTAAGTTCATTTTCCGCTTTACCCTATATTAGGGTCGCGGGGGGGTTCCCCATGCCCATCCAGGGGAGAATGTTCCGGGCGCTGGGCAGATACACCCAGGACAGGACGCCAATCTAATGCTGAGCACACACTCACTCACACAGACACGCATGCATACACACTCTATATGGGGCAATTTAGAGAACTCAAGTGACTTGATCCATGTTTTTGGACTGTGGGAGGAAACCGGAGAACCCAGAGGAAACCCACGCAGACACGGGGAGAACATGGAAACCCCACCCAGATGAGAATTCGAACCAGGAATCCCTAGTGCTGAGAGGAGAACGTGTTAGTTGTGCAACAAAAAATTAAAACAAGGAATAAAACATTAGGTGCATAATGGTGGCAGGGTGTATCGTCTGAGGTGTGTTAGTGTGGGAATGAATAAATGAATGAATGAATGAAAGCGGCCTAGTCTCTGTCCCTGCTCAGGGTATGGATGGCTTATTATAGAAGCTTATCTCATTTTGTTGCTTGCGCTGGGCAGATACAGCCAGATACACTAAATGGAGGCAATCATTTCACCTTAAATTCATGTTTTTGAACTGTGGGAGGAAACCAGAAAACCTGGAGATAACACAGACACACACACAAACACACTATACAGAGTCTATTTAGAGCAGCCAGTTCACTTTGAATCCGTGTTTTTGAATTGTGGGAGAAAACTGGAGAACACAGAAAAACCCACGCAGACAGAGGGAGAACATGGAAACTCCACCCAGATCAGGATTCGAACCTGGATCCCCACCGCTGAAAGGGGGATGCGCTAAACACTACTCCATGGTCTTCCCTAGTTGGTCCCTGAGATAATGAGATGTTCTAGTAGATCCTACTTAATCCAACACACTGCACTGTTAAAGGGCTTTGTGCTGATTGAGGTAGTGATGGAAATGATGGCTCACCAGAAACAGAAAATTATAAAGTTAACAAACAAACAAGCTTTCTTCAGAATCCAGAATTTTTTAGGTCTGGAACTGTATAATAAACGCCCAGCTGTCCATGAAGCGTACAGTACAGCAGAGAGGCTTCAATAATGATATATATTCAAAATGATCCATCTGAAACATGACTGCTTCCATCTGCAGGATGTGGGGGTTGGGGGTGGAGTGGGGTTGGGGGGTCGCTGGGGTCAGGAGCCCTTCAGATTTATATTTACAGCATTTAACAGATGCTTCTATCCAGAGTGACTAGCAGAAGTCCTTTGTAGTTTTCAAATATCTTGGTAGCCGTCCTTTAGAATCCATTCCTTATCTTCCGTTTAACCCTCTACTAGGGTCTAGGGTGGTGTGTGAGGTGCCCCTTGCCCATCCAGGAGAGAGCATTCTGGGCAGATACACTCAGAATAGAGCTGCAATCCATCACTGGGCACACACTTACTCACACAGACACTCACCCGCCATATAGGGGCAATTAAGAAAAGCCGATTCACCTTAAATTCATATTTTTGGATTGTGGGAGCTCACTGGGTTCAGGTTGCTTATTCTTATAACAGAGGATTCTGAAGTTCCAAAATCCTGCAGACAAGCCCCCTCTTTTGAATAAGCCCCCCCCCCCCCGCCCAACATTTGCCCCAGATTACTCAGACTCTGTGTTTAAAGGGTGATGAAGTTAAAACTTGAGTTGTTGAATATTATGGGTCATTTAGAGTCAGCTGTAATTTAATTGGTTTAAAATTCAAAAGGTAAAGGTTCTCGTCTCGAAGTCTGAGAAAATCTGAGATGGCCCAAAGAAATGGGATGGGTCCAATCTACCGTTTGTTGTAATAGAAAGCAGAATTTAAAAGATCAGACGGATGCCTGCGAGAGTCAGAGCCTCGCAAACATGTCACGCAAACTCATTCAAGGATTAAATATTTACCTCAAACAAGCCAACGTTGGGTTTCTGTATAAAGTGTTCTGTTATTATTATATTCATCTCGAGACAGCTGATGGAAAGCAGCATCAGATAAAGTCAAAACCCTTCAGAGACAGCGACAAGTGGGTGTTTAGGGTTCGAGCCCCAGCTCTGCTAATCTGCCACTTTGGTTCTCTTAGCCGGATCCTTAACCTGCAGACCTTACAGAACTGTGGAACCACCTCAGAACGGAGAGAAATGAGAGTCAGCAGAGGTTTTTATGGTGACCTGGTGCACTGTGGTCCATGAGGGGAACTCAGCAGTATTTAAAGATTTATTTTATTCAGCTCTAGACTCCGGAGAGTTCATTCTGCTCAGTTTAAAGTACGTTGTCTGTAGGTTACTTTTAACGCAAGTGTTGGTGACGGAACTCCATCCATCCATTATCATGCCCATCCAGGGGAGAACATTTTGGGCGCCAATCTATCACTAGGCACACACTCATTCACACATACACATTCTATATGGGGCAATTTGGAGAACTCAATTGACTTGATCCATGTTTTTGGACTGTGGGAGGAAACCGGAGAACCCGGAGGAAACCCACGCGGACACGGGGAGAACATAAAAACTCCACCCAGATGGGGGTTCGAACCGGAAATCCCTAGTGCTGAGAGGAGAACGTGCTAACCACTAAGCCACCGTGCGTGTTTGTGACAGAACTCTCAGCAAAAATCTTGTTTAAATTTATGAGTTCCATCATGGGTGGCTTAGTGGTTAGCATGTTCTCCTCTCAGCGCTAGGGATTCGGGATTCCCGTTTGAATCCCCATCTGGGTGGAGTTTCCATGTTCTCCCCGTGTCCGCATGGGTTTCCTCTGGGTTCTCCGGTTTCCTCCCACAGTCCAAAAACATGGATCAAGGTCAATTGAATTTTCCAAATTGCCCTATATGGAGTGTGTCTGTGTGAGCGAATCTGTGCCCAGTGATAGATTGGCGACCTGTCCAGGGTGTATCTGCTCAGTGACCAAAATGTGCGCTCCCCTGGATGGGCATGGGGAACCCCCCCACCCTAGTAGAGAATAAAGTGGAAGATAACAGATGGATGGATTGAGTTCCATCATGAAGTCCTTTTCTTTTGCTAAAAATTGAGTCGTTTTTCTGGCAGATGTTTTAATTTGCTGAAAATATCCGTAGCCTCTCTGACTGTCCAATCAGAGGGCGAGAATATCCTGACATAACATACGCCTGCTGGAGGCCCTTGGTATTGAAGCCGACACAGGTTGACCGACACCGTTTTTATGCTACCAGGTCGCAAAACTGATACTAAAGCCCTCAGGCAGATTATTTGACCCTGGCAACAAACGATGCTGAAATGTGATTGGTTAAATGCTTTAACAAAATAAACGTCTGGGAGCGGCGTAACCGGGGGAAACATTATGAAAGGAACTGGACAGACCATTTGGAATAATTTATGAAGTCTTTCTAGACAAAATCTAATTACCATCCCGATATTTTCTAGGCCAGCAGGGAAGGCACCGGTGACATAATCTCTCCAGAGGTCATCTGTTTTGCACTGTGTGTTCCATGTTGTACCATGGTCCTGGAGAAGCGTAATTCCGTTCCGCTGTGTACTTGTACTGGGATGGAATGCCGATAAAAGCCACTTGACTCGATAAAGATGTAATTCCAAATCGTCCGTCCCGGGAAAGAGGCTCGGGACTGAGAGGAGGGGATAATGGCGTCACGCTGCATGAAAGGGTTAATCAAGGCCACATGTGTCGCGAGTCATGCACTGGGGACATTCAAGAGGGTGGATCTGGGACAGATTGAGTGCGTCTGCGCCGAGGTCCTAGCTAAGCGAGTGTGCGATGAACCGCCGCACGGGCACGGCCGTAAATCAGCCGAGGATGGAGATAAAGAATGGAACGAAGATGGAGATATATATATATATATATATATAAAAAGAGAGAGAGAGAGAGAGCTCATCCTGTCTGCCTCTTTCCTTCTCGTGAGTCTGGCAGGGGCGTGTAAATCAGAACGCTCCGAATCCATCTGCACAACCTATAAAAAAAAAAAAAACCTTGTTTAAAAGAATTCGGAGTGTGGTTCCAATTTGTCCACCCCCGCCGCCCTCCTTTCGAATGCTTTATATTTTGCAACACTTCATCGGCCAGGCTTTGGCTTCTCTCTGTGAAGTTTGATTAAAGTGGTGAGCGAGGATGAAACAATGGCAGCACATCTGGCAGAAAAACGCCAAAGGATGGAGACTTCGCTCCACTCGGCCCATGCAACCTCATTAATAGATATACAAATCACACCCTCACGATATCCACACTGCCGCGTGTGTACGGGTGAGAGGGCGAAACTGAGAGATGAAGTGGTCCGGGACGGTTCTTATCTCCATTCTGCGTATCTCTAAAACCTCTTACGGTCCGAGGAGCCTCGGGAATTTGATGGATGCGCTGTGGCAAAAAACGCACACATCCCGATGCTCTCATGCCCCGGAATCCATCTTTAACCGTTTAATTCTTCTTCTTTCTCCGTCCTCTTCAGGTCCTTCGTCATCCAGCAGATTCCCAGCAGTAACCTCTTCATGGTGGTGGTGGACAATAAGTGTCATTGTGAGGATTTTGGACCCATCACCATGGACCCCATCGAAATCATGTATATCCTTTTGCGCAAAACGAAACGTGAGCCTGAAAGTCAAGTCCTCATAAGTATGTGCTCCGCTCCATCATGTCACGTTGCCTCGGCCTGAAAACCTGTCTTGTTTTATTTGGAGCTGAAAGGACGTGCTTAAGCGCTTAGGTCCGTACTTTGATCCGGTACGCCTTCATCCTCAGGTGCTCGTGTAATCATTTATTTCTGCGCCGATTAATTACTCAGAAGCTTCAAACTCAGATAGGTTTTGTTTTTTTAAGACGGTTGTACTGGGTGGCGATCATATTCCGCTGAACTGTGTGAACTCGTCTCGTACGGGGTAGTAACAAGTACAGGAACTATTACTTACCGAAGGGAAACATGGAGAACATGCTAAACATACATAGGTGTCTGCCGAGCGCCTGAAATGTTTTTTTTTTACTGAATATTATTGCAGACTTCTGAGGTTATTCCATCCATCCATGATCTTCCACTTTATCCTCTATTAGGGTCATGGGGTGGGTTCCCCATGTCCATCCAGAGGAGAACAATTCGGGCGCTGGGCAGATACACCCAGGACAGTGGGCACACTCACTCACACAGACACAAACATACACACTCTATATGGGGCAATTTGGAGAATTCCATTGACCTTGATCCATGTTTTTGGACTGTGGGAGGAAACCGGAGAACCCGGAGGAAACCCACACGGACACGGGGAGAACATGGAAAGTCCACCCAGATTGGGATTTGAACTGGGAATCCCTAGTGCTGAGAGGAGAACATGCTAATCACTAAGCCACCATGCCGCCCTTCTGAGGTTATTGTTATTGATTTTTTTTATTATGTGGCTATCTTCCGCTTTATCCTCTGTTAGGGTCGTGGGGGGTTCCCCATGCACATCCAGGGAAGAACGTCCCAGGCGCTGGGCAGATACACGCAGGATAGGACACCAATCTATCGCTGGGCACACACTCACTCACACAGACACATTCTATATGGGGCAAATTGGAGAATTCTTTTGACATTGATCCATGTTTTTGGACTGTGGGAGGAAACCGGAGAACACGGAGGAAACCCACACGGACACCGGGAGAACATGGAAACTCCACCCAGATTGGGATTCGAACCGGGAATCCCTAGTGCTGAGAGGAGAACATGCTAACCACTAAGCCATCGTGCCGCCCCCACCTCAATTTAGTAAGATTTAATTAAACTCACAAGTGTTTTTAATCTATTTTAAAGATGGGAAGTGATTCCGAATCAGAGTTCAGCTCATAACCCCACAGCTCGGATATCAAGAGATCCGAATCATCTGGCTCTGTGTGTATTGATCATTTATTAAACGCAGTCTAAACTCGTCCTTGATGTTCGGTCTTGCACCGATCTCCCACGTTGGTCCTCGTCTCCGGCTCGTCCAGTAAACCCCCGAGGTGCCAGGCGGGTCGCTGAACTCGAGCCGAACGCTGAAAAAGCCGGGGGTTTGAAGGGAATCTGGAAATCCATCTCAGGGCAGAAAGTTTATTTGGTCGCATTGTTTGCACAGCGCTGAAAAGCGCCGGAGATGTTTGGACGTTTCCACGTCCACGATGCCGAGGCTTCGCTGTTTGTTCAATCCATTCGAAAAACAAACCAAAACAAAAGGAGGGCTCGGGACATCGGGTTTCACGCTGACCCAGATCGTGATCAACACCAGACGGAGGCGTCCGGAGGAACCTTCACATGGGTCCCGGCGAGGTTCTGGGACGCAGGGGCTGACAGCATCGTTTCCTAGCGCTGCTTTTCGTCAGCGTCGGGACGAGTGTGTCGTACGAGGGACCGGGGGATGATAAATACGCGCGCGTAATCCGAGCTGAATTAAATTACTCGCTATCGTCCGAGTTAGCAAACAACCTGTCATTTTCGGACGCAGCTGCTTTCTCTCAGAAATGCATCGGCGGAATGGAGTTTGGACAAGCGCAGAAGTGGAACGCTGTGTTTTCCCATCTCTCTCTGTGAAGTGTCTCCTGCGTGTTTATTTTTCTTAACCTCAATGCACACAATGAATCACTGAAATGTGAGCGACTGAAGCTGCAGAAGGACAGGAGGCGCCCCGACACATGCCACCCCTTTCACCCTGAGGTAATTCAGCCTGGGCCTGATTGGATGCAGGATGAGGCCTGATGCACCCAGGACACTCACATGGACTATCCATCCATCCTTTATCTTCCGCTTTATCCTCTATTAGGGTCGCGGGGGGGGGGGGGGTTCCCCCAATGCCCATCCAGGGGAGAACGTTTCAGGCGCTTGGTAGATACACTCAGGAAAGGACGCCCATCTATCGCTGGGCACACACTCACTCACACAGACACACTCTATATGGGGCAATTTGGAAAATTTAATTGACTTGATCCATGTATTTGGACTGTGGGAGGAAACCGGAGAACCTGGCGGAAACCCACACAGACACAGGGAGAACATGGAAACTCCACCCAGATGGGGATTCGAACCGGGAATCCCTAGTGCTGAGAGGAGAACATGCTAACCACTAAGCCACCGCGCCACCCCAGACACACACACTATATAGGGGCAATTTAGAGCGGCATATTTACCTTGGTAAAGGGTGTGGTAGCTCAGTGGTCAGGGTGTTGGGCTATCAATCTGAAGGTTGGGGGTTCAAATCCCAGGTCCACCGAAGATACCAATGTGGGTCCTTGAGCAAGAGCCTTAACCCTTATTGCTCCAGGGGTGTTGTACCAATCCTGTGCTCTGACCCCAACCAAGTTGGGATATTTGTAAATCACTTTGGATAAAGGCGTCAGCTAAATGACCAAATAAAAAAATATTATAATTTAATGTACCTTGAATGCATGGTTTTGAACTGTGGGAGGAAACCGGAGAACCCAGAGAAAACCCACAAGACACAGAGAACTTGGGACCATCACTCAGATCAGGATTTGAAGCTGAATCCCGGCCGATGAGAGGCGGATGTGCTAACCACTACACCAGCGTGCCGTCCAGTTTGATTTCACTGTTTAAACATACAAATACAAACGAAATCAAAGGAAGGAACTGAGGTTCAGGTCCTCTCCTCATCATGTCTGACCTCACAAAGGCTCTTCTGATTAAATCAGCACATCTTCCCACAGACGCACCTGAAGACGTTATAGCTACAAACTCTGATGTAATCTCCTGTAGGTTAACATGGAGGTGTCCACATACTTTTGCTTATAGATCTACATGGAGTTTTTCTTCAACATTATAATGTGTATTTTTCCTTTTTGTTTGGGTCATAAAAATGCTATAATGTCTCTATCCACCTGTCTGTCTGTGTGTGTGTGTGTGTGTGTGTGTGTGTTTGTGTGTTTGTGTCTCTGTCTGTGTGTGTGTGTGGGGGGGGGGTTTGTCTCTGTGTGTGCTTATGTCTCTGTCTGTCTGTTTGTGTGTGTGTCTCTGTCTGTCTGTCTTTGTGTCTGTCTGTCTGTGTGTGTCTGTCTGTCTGTCTTTGTGTGTGTGTGTCTATCTGTCTTCTGTCTGTGTGTTTGTGTGTATCTCTCTCTCTCTCTGTCTGTGTGTGTGTGTGTGTGTATCTCTCTCTCTCTGTGTGTGTGTCTGTCTGTCTGTCTTTGTGTCTTTCTGTCTGTGTGTGTCTCTCTGTCTTTGTGTCTGTCTGTCTTTGTGTGTCTGTCTGTCTGTCTGTGCATGTGTCTATCTGTCTTCTGTCTGTGTGTCTGTCTGTCTGTGCATGTGTCTATCTGTCTTCTGTCTGTGTGTGTGTGTGTCTCTCTCTCTCTCTCTCTCTGTCTGTGTGTGTGTGTGTGTGTCTCTCTCTCTCTCTCTCTGTCTGTCTGTGTGTGTGTCTCTCTCTCTCTGTGTGTGTCTGTCCGTCCATCCGTCCGTCTTTCTCTCCGTCTCTTTTTCAGGAGAACTCGATGGAATGCGGTCGAGCAGCGATCCTGTCTCCGTCTCTCAGGGTAACCCTCCTTACCGTGTTACTGGTGCTGTTTCCCAGGTGACGAGGACAGTGCGGCCCCCGGCCCCAGCCCTTGGCCCCGCCCACCCGGCATGCGACATGACGAGCACCTGAAACAAAACAAAGAAACGTAAGCGATGAAAACTAATCACAGGGACATTGGTGCAGGGTCCTAACGACCTCGGTGTCTTTTTGCGTCAGTGTTATCTGGTTTCCGTTCTTCATTTATGGGTTCTTTTGGGTTGTGATCGTTTTCATGGACAGCCGTGTATAGAACATAGAACAGGAAATCTAGGAATGATGTTTAAAGATCAATAAGTAATCAATAAGTGATCGGATGGATTACCGCTGAGCTGCTTGTTACGTCCACAGAACAGAAAGCGAAATAAGACTCAAGATTCATATAGACATTTAAAAGAGAAAACTCAGTAGATAGGTGGCGTTAGAGTGCTAACCATACGTCTGTGATACTGGACTGTGGAGTGGTTCTGTGTGAGCTTCGCTTTACAATGAAAGAAATGCGTCCTGTTTGTGTACTTTTGGAATAAAATGATCTTTCAAGTTCTGTAAAGCATTCTGGTTATTGGGGGGGGGGGGTGGAGTGGGGGTGTCCGCACATGTGCCTTCACCCAGTCTACAATGGGGACTTTGCCTCAGAGTGTAGAAGATGTTGATGGCTCCACGAACATCTGTAATCCATTAGAGCGCCGCGAGACAGACAGACGTGACCCATGTTGAGAAAGCGATGTTCTTGTTCTGCGCTATACAAAGAATTAGTGTCTGCGCTCATGTGAACGGCACAAACGCACAACACGGAGGCTCGCTGAACTCTGTGGCTCTTCGCCAACGAACAATTTTATCTTTGAACATTTAAACAATTTGAAAGACGTGGGTCCTGAGTGTTCACGACGTGAGATCTGGCGTGAACTCACACCCTCGTGTTGGATGAGAAGACCTGGCTCTCAAGCTCCGTCAAGGTGGATCAGGTGGATCACTCAAGTTCTTCAACATCAAACACCAGCTTTTAATGAATGGATTTTATGGCCTTCCCCAAAGTCCTCTCACTATCGTCCACCTAATCCTATACTAGGGATTGGGGTCGTGAGGAGGTGGGGGGGGTCACCATGCTCAACGTTTTGGGGACTGAGCAGATCCCAGGACAGGACACCAATCTATTGGTGAGCACACACTATATGGGGCAATTTAGAGCAGCCAATTGACCTTAAATCAATGTTTTTGGAGAACTGTGGGAGAAACCAGGAACGAACCAATGTGGAGATGAATTGGTGATTCTGAATTGCTTCAAATGTGAAGTGTGTGTGTGTGTGTGTGTGTGTGTGTGTGTGTGTGACCACCTGCATGCATGTCTGCCTTGTGATAGATTCATGTCCTGTGCTTGGTGTAAATTGGCTGCTTTAAATTGCCCCTATATGGTGTGTTTAAGGACGTCACGGTGGCTTAGTGATTAGCATGTTCTCCTCTCAGAGCTAGGGATTCCCGGGGGGGGGGGGGGGGGGGGGGGGGGGGGGGGGGGGGGGGGGGGGGGGGGGGGGGGGGGGGGGGGGGGGGGGGGGGGGGGGGGGGGGGGGGGGGGGGGGGGGCGACTCTAGTAGAGGATAAAGCAGAAGATAATGGATGGATGGATGGTGTGTGTGAGTGAGTCAGCATTAGATATCCACTATGTTGGATGTATTTTCCTAACGCCCAAAACGTTCTCCCCTGGTCCCTAGTCGAGGATTAAGCCAAATATAATAAAATGATATAATAATAATGAGAAGAAGAACTACATTTGTATTTCCTGAAGGTGATGCTGTGCTCATGAAGGTGTTAAAATGGCAGCTTGAAAATTCAGAATCAGAATTCTTTATTAAACCCCGGGAGGAAGTTGCAGTTTTTACAGATGCTCCATTAGACGTGTTTATATCTACAAGAGGGCAAATAAAAAATTTACAATAAGCGCAGTAAAATAAAACTAAAAGTACTAAATAAATGCAATAAAGTAAAAGTAAAGTGGCATGTACAGTATGAATATCCATTCATTATCTCCCGCTTTATCCTCTTTTAGGGTCGCGGGGGGTTCCCCATGGCCATCCAGGGGAGAACGTCTCAGGCGCTGGGCGGATACACCCAGGACAGGGCGCCAATCTATCTCTGGGCACATACTCACTCACACAGACACACTGTATATGGGGCAATTTGGAGAATTCCATTGACTTGATCCATGTTTTTGGACTGTGGGAGGAAACCGGAGAACCCGGAGGAAACCCACATGGACACGAGGAGAACATGGAAACTCCACCCAGATTGGGATTCGAACCGGGAATCCCTAGTGCTGAGAGGAGAACATGCTAACCACTAAGCCACCGTCGTGTGTGGCAGATAGTAGAATAACATAATATTACACCTTTGAATAATTATCCTGAATAAGTTCCATCCATCCATTATCTTCCGCTTTATCCTTTATCCTCTATTAGGGTCGCGGGGGGTGTTCCCCATGCCCATCCAGAGGAGAACGTCTCAGGCGCTGGGCAGATACACCCAGGACAGGGTGCCAATCTATCACCGAGCACACACTCACTCACACAGACACACACTATATGGGGCAATTTGGAGAATTCAATTGACTTTTGGACTGTGGGAGGAAACCTGAGAACCCAGGGTAAACCCACATGGACACGGGGAGAACATGGAAACTCCACCCAGATTGGGATTCGAACCGGGAATCCCTAGCGCTGAGAGGAGAACATGCTATATAATAACAATAGAGGCCCAATAACAAGCCCTCTAATAAAGGGAACTAGACTATATGTCAACAAAAAAAAAATGAGTGTGCAGACTTCATCTTCCGTGCGCTGCTGTAATCAACACAACCGAACCCTCCACAATACATCTGTCAGCACATTTAGGTTCTACACAAACCAATTGTCACTCTGCAGACATTTTTCCCAGCGGCGCCTCGTTCATCATGCCGTAATGCCTCCGCCGAGGCCCGATGGCTCTGGAGTTTGGAGGACGAAGCCCGCGAGCTGACACTTCCAGTCGATTTTCAGTAATGGATCTTTTAATAATATGACTGGAGTTTGGAATCCCCTCGGGGCCCCGGCGGTCCACGGTGACATGCGAGTCGCTTTCATCCCTCGTTCCGTCGATGCCACTCTGGCTCCCAAACAAACAAAAGCTGCAGAAACCACAGCCACGCCGTCATGTAATATACACTCCCACAAATATACAGTCTGACTGCAGCGCGGGCCGCACCGACGCACAACGCCGAGCCTCTCGGAGGCCGGGTTCTCGACAACAAAAGCCGTGATGGCGGAGCGACAGGCGTCTTTGATTATACGGTACGTGTGATTGATTCAGCCGGGCTTTTATTTCGGGTAGTGGCATTTCTCCTGGAGGCCGAGCGATAAGCCAAACCCAGCGGCGGGGCGGCGTTTTCAAGACAAATTATGCAGAAATACAAACAGAGCAGCAGCAAACACAACTGCACCGGGGAGATTCCCTCACATGCCAGAGTTTAACCTCACGTACTAATAGAACTAGAACACTGTGGCGCTCTTTCTGCGCGTCTATTTCAGTAAAGGCCTCTGGTTCACATTCTTGTGGCGCCGAACGTACAAGCGGAGAACGCGAACTGGGTTACAATGGAGTTCAGCGAGTGCGTCTGCACAGAACCTGCGCTGACCGCACGGCTCGCCGAATGAAACTTATTTCCCCAGTGTTCCCGAGCGTTTGATTTGGGCTGGAGCGCCACCGAGGAACGGCGAGCACGTTTGTTATTGGTCGTGCGAGTGTTGTTCTAGCCGAGCCTGCAGGAATGACGCCTCGGGCTTCGTGAGGTTTCGGTGGGCTTTGGAAGGAGGTGGTCAGCGCAAGGTCATGCCTGGGGTTGCTGCGGCGCCGTGGTTACCGGAAAAGGGTTATGACATCATCGTTAGAAAAAGTTGGTTCCGTGGGTTGGAAATGAGATGATATGGGACCACACGCGCACACACACACACACACACACACACACTTACACACTTAGCTCATTGACACTCATTGACAGACCATTCAAATTGTTGTGAATGGTGACCTATAGGAGGACGGCACGGTGGGGTGGTGTAGTGCTTAGAACGTCCGTCTCTCAGTGCTGGGGTTCCAGGTTCGAATCCCATGTCCTTCCTGTGTCCGTGTGGGTTTCCTCCGGGTTCTCCGGTTTCCTCCCACAGTCCAAAAACATGAATTCATAAATTCATCCATCTATTATCTTCTGCTTTATCCTATATTAGGGTCATGGGGGGGGGGGGGTCACTATGCCCATCCGGGGGAGAACGTTTTGAACACTGGGCAGATACACCCAGGACAGGGTGCCAATTTATCACTGGGCAAAAAATATGCACCTCCAGGGAAGAAGGTTTTGGGTGCTGGGTAGATACAGCGCCAATCCATCTGTGGGCACCCATTTACTCACACAGCCACACACACACACCACCTAGGGGCATTTTAGAGCATTTATACATCCCTCTATTATCTTCCGCTTTATCCTCTACTAGGGTCGCGGTGGGGTTCCCCATGCACATCCATCGGGGAACGTTTCAGACGCTGGGCAGATACACCCAGGACAGGACGCCAATTTATCACTGAACACACACTCACTCACACAGACACACCCTATATGGGGCAATTTGGAGAACTCAATTGAACTCGATCCATGTTTTTGGACTGTGGGAGTACACCGGAGAACCCGGAGGAAACCCACGTGGACACTGGAAGAACATGGAAACTCCACCCAGATTGGGATTCGAACTGGGAATCCCTAGCACTGAGAGGAGAACATGCTAACCACTAAGCCAACATGCCGCCCCACTTTACTTTTAATTCTCAGTAAATCCATGTTTTGGACTGTTGGAGGAAACCAGAAGACTGGCGGATGTGTTGAAAACTCTGTTATATATCGCATGCGTTGATTTGTCTTCATTTCATGAGACACCACAGTATTGAGTTTCACTCCAGGAAAGAGTTTGGAAATCCTCAGTGCTTTCAGAAGGACACCGGGATCAAGGTCTCCTTAACAGGGTTCTGTATGAAGGAGACCCGGCTCTCTGGAGAAGCTGTGGGTCTGATCGAGTTCCGCTCAGTGAACACAGAACAATGTAAAGACAGGAAGCCCTGGGAGCCACACTGAGCCATTTGGAAAGAAGGACCGAGATGTTTCGCAACATTGGAGTGGAAGAGCAGACCTGATGAGACGTGACCTGAAGAAATGGAAGCCTGCTCTGTGACGAGGGCGAGGGCTGGGAGAACATGACTGCTGTTAGTGCAGGTTCCTCCGCTTATTAAAGCCCACTGACGGCTCCGATCGCTTTTCCAGCCTGAGCTCCAGATGATTGATCTCCGTATTCAGTAAAGAAATGAAAAATAGTCTGCGGTTCGGCGTTTACTATTATTTTAAGTGAACGCTGAATTGCGCTGGAAGTGCGAATCAGACGCTCTCGTATGGATCTGGTTCAACCTTGTAAAAACATTTCCAGCATTTCTTTGAAATTCAATTGTTGGGCGCTCCACGTTCACAGAGCCGTCTTTCCAGCAGTTCAAATGGCTGTGATTTATGTTATTACGCCTAAATCATGTAGCCTTTACTTATGGAGACCTCAGACCTGCTCCGTCTCATTCGCTGATCATCACAGGAGCTTGTGAAACAACCTACTTCCTCCGTCTCATTCAGGATGGAGGGGCTGTGGTCGGATTTGACAAGTCCATTTTTTCTACCCAAGGTCGAGGTTTCATGGGTTCTGTGGTTAGTTCTCTCTCCTCACAAGCAATATTCGCCTCCCAGTAATAGCAGACAGGGGTCGTTCTAGGTGCGGTTTGCATGTTCTCCCTTGGTCTGGATGGGTTTTCTCCAGGAGTTTGGTTACCTCCTACAGTCCAAATCCTGACTGAAGATGTCAGTTGTTTTAGATGTCACTATGTGATAGACCACATTCACCACAACCCCATCAGTGTAGGTGAGTTAGACAGTGAGAGAATGTTCTACTGTTACATTTCATCCAAACCATCCATTATCTTCCGCTTCATCCTATATTAGGGTTGCGGGGGGTTCCTCATGCCCATCCAGGGGAGAACGTTTTGGGCGCTGGGTGGATAAACCCAGGACAGGGTGCCAATTTATCACTGGGCACACATTCACTCACACAGACACACTCTGTATGGGGCAATTTGGAGAATTCATTTGACCTAATCCATGTTTTTGGAAAAACCCGGAGGAAACCCACACGGACACAGGGAGAACATGGAAACTTCACCCAAATTGGGATTGGAACCGGGATTCCATAGCGCTGAGAGGAGAACATGCTAACCACTAAGCCACCGTGCCAACCATCTATTCATTATCTTCCTCTATATCCTATATTAGGGTCGCGGGGGGTTCCCCATGCCCATCCAGGGGAGAAGGTTTCGGGCACCAATTTTTTAGGTTTTAGAGCGCCAATCTATCGCTGGGCACACACTCACTCACACAAACACACTCTATATGGGGCAATTTGGAGAATTGAATTCACGTTGATCCATGTTTTTGGACTGCGGAAGGAAACCAGAGAACCTGGAGGAAACCCACGCGGACACGGGGAGAACATGGAAACTCCACCTAGATTGGGATTCGAACTGGGAATCCCTAGTGCTGAGAGAACATGCTAATCACTAAGCCACCGTGCCGCCCGAGTTTTGACATTTTAAATTAAAAACATTTTTGGCGTGGGTGTGTGTGTGTGGGTGTGTGTGGGTGTGTGTGTGTTTGTGTGTGTGTGTGCACCATGATGTATGATTTAGATTTAGACTCTTATTTTGCTTGCTGGTCTTAAGCCTGGAGCTTTTAATTTGACATGACCTCAGGTCACCTGCTCAGCTGAAGATGGCTTCCTCCACCTGATGAACAGTCTCAGGTAGACAATGAAAGTTGGTTGGTGAATGGTTTTAAGTGCTATTCGTTTTTTTTTTTACTAACATTTTCATTTATACTTAGTTAGAATTTGAAAAACTTCTTTTAAAACTTTAAACTTTTAAAAAGCTTTGGATGGATCCTCTTCTTTGTGGATTACAAACAATTTGGATTTACTCCTCTGTTCACCACCTGCCTGCCTTTCACCTTCCTCCCTCCCTGCTTTGCCGACTGCCTGCCTGCCTTCTCCATCATCTCAAACCCAGGTATGACCCCCAGCTGGACATAATGTTTTAAGATTGTCGCGTGATAACTGCACAGCATCTACATCATGCGAGGTTTGACCTCATCAGTGTTAATAATATGGATTTCATTCATTCATTCATTCATTATCTTCCGCTTTATCCACTATTAGGGTGGCGGTGGGGGTCCCCATGCCCATCCAGGGGAGAACATTTCAGGCGCTGGGCAGATACACCCAGGACAGGGCGCCAATCTATCGCTGGGCACACACTCACTCACACAGACATACTGTATATGGGGCAATTTGGAGAATTCAATTGACTTGATTCATGTTTTTGGACTGTGGGAGGAAACCCACGCAGACATGGGGAGAACATGGAAACTCCACCCAGATGGGGATTCGAACCGGAAATCCCTAGTGCTGAGAGGAGAACATGCTAACCACTAAGCCACCGTGCCGCCAATTATATGGATTTCTTTATTATAAATGTTCTGGTGTCACATGGCCGTGTCTCACGTCTTTGGAGTGTGAACCATGATCTGTTCCAGCACGAGGCGTTAGGTTCACTCCAAAACATAATCCCTCATATAAGTGAACAGGTCAGCAGGATGTGTACGCACCGCTGTATGTTCTGCAGGTCAGCAAACGGTCAGCTGAATCCAAACCAGAGGTGTGAGTGCGCAAGCTGCTGATTCTCATGTACGAGTGCTAAGTGCATGGAGAAGTCACATGACCTCCCAGCTGAGCATTTCCATTCAGCCAGGCACATTCAGATCAGATTCTTATCTGATTCCGAACCACATGTGGACTCCGGTGAACTCGGTGAACATGTCTGAGATGAATTGGAACTGCGTTTTAATAATGGTGTCATGGCTTTACCTCACCTGTGCTCTTCTGATTGGATAAGACAGTTGTGAGCGAATGTAAGAAATGTGTGTATGATTTTTTTTTTTTAAATGAGAAGATACACCCAGGACAGGGTGCACAGAACCCGGAGGAAACCCATGTAGACACGGAGAGAAAATGGAAACTCCACCCAGATGGGGATTCAAACCGGGAATCCCTAGCGTTGAGAGGCGAACGTGCTAACCACTAAGCCACCGTGCCGCCCACACACACACAATATGGGGCAAATTCGAAGCAGCCAGTTCACCTTGAATCCACGTTTTTGGACTGTGGAAGGAAACCGGAGAACCTGAAGAAAACCCACACAGACACGGAGAGGACATGGAACGTCCACAAAGATTGAGATTCAAACCTGGATCCTTAGGGCTGAGAGACGGATTTGCTAACCACATATAGCCACAATGTTCTAGGGCGTGCTTTCTGTTTGTGACATCATTACCTCATCAGATTTATTTCCATTAGCATTATTTATTCACTCTAATAATAATAATAATAATAATAATAATAATAATAATAATAGGGGGGCATGGCGGCTTAGTGGTTAGAACATTCTCCTCACAGCACTAGGGATTCCCGGTTCTAATCCCAATCTGGGTGGAGTTTCCATGTTCTCCCCGTGTCCACGTGGGTCTCCTCCAGGTTCTCCGGTTTCCTCCCACAGTCCAAAAAGATGGATCAAGTCAATTGAATTCTTCAATATAGCCCCATATAGAGTGTGTGTGAGTGAGTGTGTGATAGATTGGCGTCCTGTACTGGGTGTATCTGCCCAGCGGCCAAAATGTTCTCCCTTGGATGGACATGGGGAACCCCCCCGCGACCCTAATATAGGATAAAGCGGAAGATAATGGACGGATAGATTATTATTATTTTACTGATAATATTACTGAAAATAATGGTAATCAATCATTATAGTTTCCTTCCATCACTTTATATGTAATACAAACCTGAAAAGTGTGAGTGTGTGTGTGTGTCAGTGTAAAGTGGATTAATGCTGGTCAAATATATTAAATATCACCTGCTAAAAGGTTGGGATATTTGTTGCTCCCTCTTTCTTGCAGTGTCTGTGCAGAACACTGAGCAGAATCGGGAACGGCTCTCCCGTCCCGCTGCATGTCCTCACTTCTCATTTCGAACCCGTGTTTACTTAGTTTCAGGCTTCAATAAATGTGTTCGTAAGTTACGATTGAAATTCTTTCTCTCTGTCTGCTTCACTTTCTCACTTCTCTCCTTCCTCACTTTCCATCCTCTTGGCAGTTGTGGTGATAATGAGCAAAGCCATCCCCCTACAGAGAAGAAAATCAAATAAAAGCAAAATGACAAATTCGCCCCACGGGTGCCAGTGGAAACAGAGCAGCCTGTCAGTGTTCACACACACACACACACACACACACACACACACACACACACATACACACAGTGTGGAACAGCGGCCCACAGACTCCTCACTGAGCTGCCGGATCCTACCACCAGCTGTACTAACACTCTCTCTCTCTCTGTGTGTGTGTGTGCGTGTGTGTGTGTGCGCACGCGTACACGTGTGTGTGTGTGTGTGTGTGTGAGAGAGAGGCGAGAGCCTAGCGTACAGTAAAAGGCGAGTCTGAAACACTTAGAAGTAAACATGTAGCCTGGCTGAGGAAGGTTCACTGAACCATCAGATTATGTAGAGCGGGAGTGTCAGTGAGTGTCAGTGAAGAGTGTTTATCTGCAGTATTTGTTCCACATTACTCTGAAAGTAAACTCTCTTACTGTATGTACAGTGGCACAGGCCTCCATCCCGGGACCCGGACCCATTTCAACACTTCTGAAATACCTGATCACACTTGCCTGTATAAACACCGAGCTCGTCAGTAATTCAGCTCCTCATTTCGTAACTCACTGTCTCAGGCGCTTCCAGTTTTCCGAGTTCCATCAAACCGAGCCGTGAGGTTCAGAGCCGCAGCTAATGATTACAGTAATGATGGAGTGAAGGCTCGATCACTTAAATTACAACATTAATAAAAGTCAAATGAATATTATTAGAAGGGCGGCGCGGTGGCATAGTGGTTGGAGTTTAATCTAAACTAGGGATTAGGGTCGGGGGCGGGGGGCGGGGGGTGGTGCTCCACGCCCATTCAGGGGAGAACAATCTGGGCGCAGGGCGAAAGCATACAGGGCGGAGTGCCAATCCATCACTCACATACAGAGACACACACTATATATGGGTAATTTAGAGAAGGGCAATTTAGAGCCGGCAGAAGGTGGGAGGAAACCGGAGAACCCGGAGGAAACCCACGTAGACATGCGGAGAACATGGAAACTCCACCCAGATCGGGATTCAAACCTGGATGCCCATCGCTGAGAGGAGAACATGCCACCCACATACCATTATCTGTCGCTTTATCCTCTATTAGGGTCACGGGGGGGTTCCCTATGCCCATCCAGGGGAGAACGTTTCGGGCGCTGGGCAGATACACCCAGGACAGGGCGCCATTCTATCACTGGGCACACACTCAGTCACACAAACACACTCTATATGGGGCAATTTGTGGATTTCAATTGACTTGAGCCATGTTTTTGGACTGTGGGAGGAAACCGGAGAACCCGGAGGAAACCCAAGTAGACACGGGGAGAACATGCAAACTCCACCCAGATTAGGATTCAAACCTGGATGCCTATCGCTGAGAGGAGAACATGCTAACCACTAAGCCACCGTGCCGCCGTCATACCATTATCCATCCATTAACTTCCGCTTTATACTCTAATAGCGTCGGGGGGGAGGGGGGGGTTCCCCATGCCCTTTGAGGGCAGAACGTTTCGGGCACTGGGCAGATACACCAGGAGAGGGCGCCAATCTATCGCTGGGCACACACTCACACACATAGGCACACTCTATATGGGGCAATTTGAAGATTTCAGTTGACCTTGAGCCATGTTTTTGGACTGTGGGAGGAAACCGGAGAACCTGGAGGAAACCCAGGTAGACACGGGGAGAACATGGAAACTGAGAGGAGAACATGCTAACCACTAAGCCACCATGCCGCCGTCATACCATTAATGTTACTAATAATGTGGCTTTTTGTAATTGGAGCATACAGGATCCCACAAATAAGCCCCGCCCTCACCGTGATGTATGTAATGTATGGAACTTTAACGATAACGAAACCTGGAAACGAGCTGCGGCTCAAAACCTCGTTCCCTGAGCCAAAAGCCGCACATGCTCACGATTTCCACACTGAATTAATGAGCCCAGCGTTGTTTTGCATATTCTCCACGTGTGGCTGTGCCGACCATTGCATTAAGTGTAAACTCTACATGCCCCGGCTTTCTTCTTCTCAGCTTCGAGTTGAACTCGAAAGCCGTCTCGTCTCGTCCAAATCGAGGCCCATTAGCCGATCCTCCGCATGCTCTACCCAGATGTGCGGTCCGGCCGGAATTAATGGCTCTTTGATTGGCTGAAGCTTTTGAATGTTTAATGGGTGCATGTGAGAGCTGCTTGAGGGTCAGGGGATGGAGGGGGGGGGGGCAAGGTTCACCAAGTCTACATTTAAAGTCTCCTCCTCTGTTTTGTTGCCTGGCTCTGGCTCGCAGGCCCGTGTTCCACGTTTATTCAGGAGATATACGGTGTATGTAGAATAACACGTGTTTAAGTCATTGAAATGTGAAATGAGATGGAGGAGACCGGAGAACCCAGAGAAAACCCAACTTGTTAATTAAATTATTAATTAATTCATTCATTCATTCATTTATTCATTATCTTCCGCTTATCCTCTATTAGGGTTGCGGTGGGGTTCCCCATGCCCATCTAGGGGAGAACGTCTCGGGCGCTGGGCAGATAAACCCAGGACAGGGCGCCAATC
The DNA here is from genome assembly GCA_019802435.1 of Corydoras maculifer. Lineage (NCBI taxonomy): Eukaryota > Metazoa > Chordata > Actinopteri > Siluriformes > Callichthyidae > Corydoras > Corydoras maculifer. Next base: position 189,859 of record JAFMOD010000566.1, on the reverse strand, counting down.
CATCGCTGGGCACACACTCACTCACACAGACACACTCTATATGGGGCAATTTTGAGAATTCAATTAGCTTGTTCCATGTTTTTGGACTGTGGGAGGAAACCGGAGAACCCGGAGGAAACCCACGCAGACACGGGGAGAACATGGAAACTCCACCCAGATGGGGATTCGAACCGGGAATCCCTAGTGCTGAGAGGAGAACATGCTAACCACTAAGCCACCGTGCCGCCCCCCCAACTTGTTAATTTAGTTATTATATTAAATTATATTATATAAAAATTGGCGGCACGGTGGCTTAGTGGTTGGCATGTTCTCCTCTCAGCACTAGGGATTCCCGGTTCGTATACCCATCTGGGTGGAGTTTCCATGTTCTCCCCGTGTCCGTGTGGGTTTCCTTCGGGTTCTCCGGTTTCCTCCCACAGTCCAAAAACATGGCTCAAGTCAATGGAGTTCTCCAAATTGCCCCGTTTAGAGTGTGTCTGTGTGAGTGAGTGTGTACCCAGCGATGGATTGGAGCCCTGCCCTGGGTCTATCTGCCCAGCGCCCGAGATGTTTTCCCCTGGATGGGCATAGGGAACCCCCCCGCGACCCTAATAGAAGATAAAGCGGGAGATAATGAATTAATATTATATAAAAATTGGCGGCATGGTGGCTTAGTGGTTAGCATGTTCTCCTCTCAGCGCTAGGGATTCCTGGTTCAAATCCCCATCTGGGTGGAGTTTCCATCTTCTCCCCGTGTCCACGTGGGTTTCCTCCGGGTTCTCCGGTTTCCTCCCACAGTCCAAAAACATGGCTCAAGTCAATTGAGTTCTCCAAATTGCCCCATACAGAGTGTGTCTGTGTGCGTGAGTGTGTGCCCAGTGATAGATTAACGCCCTGTCCTGGGTGTATCTGCCCAGCGCCTCAGACGTTCTCCCCTGGATGGGCATGGGAAACCCCCCCCCCTCCCCGGCCCTAATAGAGGAAGATAATAAATGAATGAATATTCTATAAAAATTTATATTCATAATTGAATGCAAGTTGGGCTTAATCAGACCAGTGATAAGGGTCATGGCAGGCACTGGATCCTATCCCAGCACTGACAGGGTATAGTGTTAAGGTCTCACTTCACTTCTGTAGGTAACGGGGGCGACGTTTTGCAGACGTCCCATCAACAGCAGGTTTAATGATGAGACTTTTCCATAAACCTTGTTTTTTTATTTGTCCTCTCTTTTTAAAGTCTACATTTAAAGTCTCCTCCTCTGTTTTGTTGCCTGGCTCTGGCTCGCAGGCCCGTGTTCCACGTTTATGCAGGAGATATACGGTGTATGTAGAATAACACGTGTTTAAGTCATTGAAATGTGCTCGCTCGGTCTGAAAGCCAGTGATTGGTGTGCAGACAGTTTGTGTCTGGCTGATTTATTCCTCATCCTTATACTAACACGTAGCAAAACCACACGGTAACACTGGCAGTTTAATTATACAGGTTTAGAGGAAACACCTTTGCAGAAAGTGCTGCCTGAAATTTACTTTGGCTTCGGGAGCTCTAAAGGTTCCCAGCTGCCATCCGCAAGTGTCCGTGCACCGCTGTGAGGCCGGGGGTGTGTGGCTATCAGAATATAGCCAGTGCATCAATCACCCCAAGCAATATTATTATCACATCTCCTTTATCTGCCACTTAATCCTCCACTAGGGTGGGGGGTGGTGGGTGGCGGGTGGGGAGTGGGGGGTGGGGGGGTTCCTTATGTCGATTCAGTGGAGAGCATTTCGGCTGCTGGACAAGGCACACACACACTCACATAGACACAAACACCATATAGGAGCAATTTAGATAGGGGCAGGTGGACGATGGCTTAGTGGTTAGCATGTTCTCCTCTCAGCACTAAGTTCGAATCCCCATCTGGGTGGAGTTTCCATGTTCTCCCCATGTCCGCATTGGTTTCCTCCGGGTTCTCCGGTTTCCTCCCACAGTCCAAAAACATGGATCAAGTCAATTGAGTTCTCTAAATTGCCCCATGTAGAGGATTGGCGCCCTGTCCTGGGTGTATCTGCCCAGCGCCTGAGACGTTCTCCCCTGGATGGGCATGGGGAACTCCCCCGCGACCCTAATAGAGGATAAAGTGGAAGATAATGAATCAATGAATAGATGGGGGCAATCTTGAGTCCATGTTTTTGGACTGTAGGAGGAAATCAGGGGTGACACAGTGGCTTAGTGGTTAGCATGTTCTCCTCTCAGCGCTAGGGATTCCCGGTTCGAATCCTCATCTGGGTTGAGTTTCCATGTTCTCGCTGTGTCCGCATGGGTTTCCTCTGGGTTCTCTGGTTTCCTCCCACAGTACATAAACATGTATGAAGTCAATTGAATTCTCCAAATTGCCCCATATAGAGTGTGTATGTGTGAGTGAGTGTGTGCCCAGCGATAGATTGGCGCCCTGTCCTGGGTCTATCTGCCCAGCGCCCGAAATGTTCTCCCTGGATGGGCATGGGGAACCCCACCGCGACCCTAATATAGGATAAAGTGGAAGATGATGGATGGATGGAGGAAACCGGAGAAAACCCACAAAGACACAGGGAGGACATGCAAACTCCACCCAGACTGGGATTGGGACTGGATCCCCAGCACTGAGAGGTGCCACCCGCGATATTATTAATTGAATGCAAGTTGGGCTTAAACAGTCCAGTGATCCTGATAAGGGTCACGGCAGGCACTGGATCCTATCCCAGCACTGACAGGTCTCACTTCACTTCTGTAGGTAGCGGGTGCGACGTTCTGCAGACGTCCCATCAACAGCAGGTTTAATTAGAGCACATTTCAAATGAAGAGACTTTTCCATAAACCTTGTTCTTTTTTTATTTGTCCTCTCTTTTTAAATGCAGTCTCTCTGCAGCATGGCCTCACAACCCCACAGTCTCTAAACCCAAAAGTGATAAATAAAAGCAGATTACATTCAAAACTGAAGAGACCAGGAGGACGGGGGGGGGGAGGCTGAGGAGACGTGTGCGGTACAAAGTGAATAGTTAAGTGAAGCGAGAGCAAACAAAGAACGAGCTAAGAAAGAAACAGCATGCTACTGATTTCTTTTCAAGGCTTTACGGGAGAAATATGAAGAGTGAAGTGGAGAATAATGATTCATGGGTGAATAATGTTTAACAAGATCATTACAGACTTTCAAAAAGACACCACATGAAGGAAAGACCCAAGAACCGACAAACCGGGGACAACGATCCACATTCGCTTGATCGTTAGAAGTTGAAATTCATATGTTACAAAGAATTGAATCCCAGCACACCCACCCTCACCCCTACACTGACCCTCACCCCCAACCTGAACCATTCATCCATCCATTATCAAGTTCAAGTAATTTATTTATAGAGCGCTTTTTACAACAGTACATCGTCACAGAGCAGCTTCACAAAATGAAAGCCTTTAAACCCCCAAAGAGCAAGCCGAAGCGACAGTGGCAAGAAAAAACTCCCTTTTATGTTGTTATTCAAGGAAGAAACCTTGGGGGGACCAAGACTCAGTGGGGGACTCGTCCTCCTTGAGCGGCCAGGCAGCAACAACAATGTAGGACAGCCATGTCCAAATATTAAACACAAGGAAAAACTAAAAACTGGAAAACTATATGTGAGTCCATTAGGGGGCGTCCTGCAGGACCGCCAGTCCAATTAATATTCATTATCTTCTGCTTTTTCCTCTATTAGGGTTGGGGGGGGGGTTCCCCATGCCCATCCAGGGGAGAACGTCTCGGGCGCTGGGCAGATACACCCAGGATAGGGCGTCACTCTATCTCTGGGCACACACTCACTCACACCGACACACTCTATATGGGGCAATTTGGAGAATTCAATTGACCTTGATCCATGTTTTTTGGACTGTGGGAGCAAACCGGAGAACCCGGAGGAAACCCACGCGGACACGGGGAGAACATGGAAACTCCATCCAGATTGGGATTCGAACCGGGAATCCCTAGTGCTGAGAGGAGAACATGCTAATCACTAAGCCACCGGGCCACCCCCACCCAAAAAAAAAGGTTTGTTTTTTTAAGTGTTTATTAAAAAACTAAATTGTTAATAATCTGATCTTCTGCAATGTAATCTAGTCTGTTTTTTAAATTGAACATTGGTCACTGAGTAACAGGATGCAGGTTCAGTGTGCTCTGTTTATATTAATCTGTATTTCTGCTTATAATACGTGATTTCTAATAATGGGTTGTATATTACGCTCTGATACGGATGTGAAGCGCTCAGAGGTGTGTGTTATTGGCAATGATGTCAGGGCTGAACAAGAGGCTCAGCCAATCAGATTTCAGGATGGGATCTACCTGTTTTATAATGATCCTTTTATATGAGAGTAACTGTTACTATGAGGTTTTAAACTTCTAACTTTTCAAAATGATCTGCAGGACCCGGCTCACAAAAACGTTCTGAATAAAAGTGAGGTATTTTCATATTGAGGTTTTAAAAACGCGGAACGTGGTGGTGCTTGTGGATAAACGTGTTTGACATTGTTTGCATGTGAGATGAAAACCAGCAGTGTTTCGATGAAATCTATTTATTTTTGGATCTTTAAAGTGTTTTGGTAGCTGTTATGTATTTGGGATTTGAACTACATGGACCTGACACACACACGCATACACACATCCGTACACACACACAACCATACATGCATATACACACACACACACACACACAACACATCCGTACCCATACACGCTTAGACACATACACACACATCCGTACACACACGTGTACACATACACATGCACACCCACACACACATGCGTACAGACGTGTACACATACATACACACACACGCAAACATCCGTACACACACACAACCATGCGTACATATACACACATACACACACACACGCAAACATCCGTACACAGACACAACCATGCGTACATGTACACATACATATACACACACACACGCACACAAACATCCGTACACACACAACCATGCGTACACGTACACATACATATATACACACACACGCACACAAACATCCGTACACACACACACAACCATGCGTACACGTACACATACATATACACACACACACACGCACACAAACATCCGTACACACACAACCATGCGTACACGTACACATACATATATACACAAACACACAAACATCCGTATACACACACACACACGCACACAAACATCCGTACACACACACAACTATGCGTACACATACATATATACACACACACACGCACACAAACATCTGTACACACACATATACACACACACACATCTGTACGTACACACATGCGTATACATACATATACACACACACATATGCATACATACACACATACATGCATACCATGTATTTGGGATTTGAACTACATGGACCTGACACACACACAACCATACATGCATATACACACACACACACACACACACAACACATCCGTACCCATACACGCTTAGACACATACACACACACATACATCCGTACACACACGTATATACATACACATACACGCGTACACATGCACACCCACCCACACATGCGTACAGACGTGTACACATACATACACAGACACGCAAACATCCGTACACACACACAACCATGCATACATCTACACATACATACACACACACACACGCAAACATCCGCACACACACACATCCATGCATACATCTACACATACATATACACACATACACACACACACACGCAAACATCCGTACACACACACAACCATGCGTACACATACATATATACACACACAAACATCCGTACACACACATACACACACGCACACAAACATCCGTACACACACACAACCATGCGTACACATACATATATACACACACACGCACACAAACATCCATAAACACACATATACACACACACACACGCACACAAACATCCGTACATACACACAACGGTACACACATGCATATACATACATATACACACACATATGCATACATCCACACATACATGCATACCATGTACCTACACACACACTCACTCAAAAATACATACACATAAGTAAAATAAAAGGTCGTGGTAGAAAACATTCATTTATAAAATACCTGTGTGTGTGTGTGTGTGTGTGTGTGTGTGTGTGTGTAGTCATTTCTCTTGGCTATTTTTGCACCCTGACTCTTTCAGTGTTCCGCAGTGAAAGGAAGGATCAGGGCCACATTCAGTGTCTGGAGCCGTTGCCTGAACGTGATTGTTATTCAGCACGGAGCCCGTTTCCAACACACACACCCATTAAATCAGTTGTTTTGAAATACTGCCTGTCTTTAGTCATGTTCTCCTGAACATACTCATTTCAAGTTAATTGAAAAACCGCAGGAACTTACATCATCAGGAAATGATGTCAGATGTTTTCAGGTGCCGTTGGTGAGGTAAATGGGGTAAGGGAACATGCACTGCGGCGGAGCGCTGACCTTTACAATTTGGGACAGACGCCTGAAATTCTCCATCACGGTTTCTGTAGCAGCACAGCTCCTAAATCACATCATCATCATCATCATCATCATAACAGTAATAAAGAGGCACGTTGCATTGGGATTAATATAAACACACACACACGTACACACACGTACATTCACACACGCACAAACATCGTACACACACGCATACAGACGAACACACATGCATACACATACATACACACATCCGTACAGACACGTACATTCACACACGCACAAACGTTCATACACACACGAAACCATACACGCATACAGACGCACACACATGCATAAACATGCATACACACATACGTACACACACGTACATTCACACACGCACAAACATCTGTACACACACGAAACCATACACGTATACAGACGCACACACATGCATACACACATCCATACACACACGCACAAACATCGTACACACACGAATACAGACGCACACACATGCATACACACACGTACATTCACACACGCACAAACATCTGTACACACACGAAACCATACACGTATACAGACGCACACACATGCATACACATACATACACACATCCATACACACACGTACATTCACACATGCACAAACATCTGTACACACACGAAACCATACACGCATACAGATGCACACACATCCATACACACACGCACAAACATCGTACACACACGAATACAGACGCACACACATGCATACACACACGTACATTCACACACGCACAAACATCTGTACACACACGAAACCATACACGAATACAGACGCACACACATGCATACACACACATACACACGTACATTCACACACGCACAAATATCCGTACACACACGAAACCATACACGCACGCACACACATGCATACACACACGTTCACACAAACATACATACACACACGCACAAACATCCGTACACACACAAAACCATACACGCACACACACATCCGTACACACACGTTCACACAAACATACATACACACACGCACAAACATCCGTACACACACAAAACCATACACGCACACACACATCCGTACACACACGTTCACACAAACATACATACACACACGCACAAAACCATACATGCACACACACGCATGCGTACACATACACACACACATGTGTACACGTACAAAGACATATATATGTGTATAAATGTACACACATACACATCATCATAACATTAATAAAGAGGCACGTTGCATTAGAATTAATATAAACACAATGTAAACACATGAGGCTCGGAGTCCTGATTCATCCCAATCAAAACACTTCGGAGAACGCTTCGGGCGCTGGGCAGATAAACCCAGGACAGGGCGCCAATCCATCACTGGGCACACACTCACTTACACATACACACTCTATATGGGGCAATTTGGAGAACTCAATTGACTTAATCCCTGTTTTTGGACTGTGGGAGGAAACCAGAGAACCCGGAGGAGACCCACGTGGACATAGGGAGAACATAGAAACTCCACCCAGTTTGGGAATCGAACCGGGAATCCCTAGCGCTGAGAGGAGAACATGTCAACCACTAAACCACCGTGCCTCCCCCAATCAAAACATTTCAACAAAATATAGAAGCAACAGCCCAGCGATGGATTGGCGCCCTGTCCTGGGTGTATCTGCCCAGCGCCCGAGACGTTCTCCCCTGGATGGGCATGGGGAACCCCACCGCGACCCTAATAGAGGATAAAGTGGGAGATAATGAATGAATGAATGAATAGAAGCAACAATATTACAGGGTTTGATTTAATTAATGGCTCGTTTTTCATACTAGATGTGATGGGCTTTGGCACCTCCATTACACCACCGGTCATAAGTTTTAGAACATCCCAACTTTTGCAGTTGTTTATTACAATTCAAGTTTTAAATTTGTAGTTTTAATTCAACGCCAGGGCGGCACGGTGGCTTGCTTAGTGGTTAGCACGTTCTCCTCTTAGCACTAGGGTTTTCCGGTTCGATTCCTAATCTGGGTGGAGTTTCCATGTTCTCCATGTCCACGTGGGTTTCCTTCGGGTTTTCCGGTTTCCTCCCACAGTCCAAAAACATGGATCAAGTCAATTGAGTTCTCCAGATTGCCCCATATAGAGTGTGTTTGTGTGAATGAGTGACCCAATCACCCAATCAGCGCCCTGTCCTGGGTGTATCTGCCCAGCGCCTGAAACGTTCTCCCCTGGATGGGCATGGGGAACCCCCCCCCCCCCGCAACCTTAATATTACATTACATTACATTTACATTTGGTCATTTATTGGACGCTTTCAGCCAAGCGACAAAGGTGAACACAGGGTTCATCACAACATCCCTGGAGCAATGAGGGTTTGCTCTTGCTCAAGGACCCACACTGGTAACTTCAGTTGGATTCGAACCCCCAACCTTCAGATTGACAGCCCAACACCCTAACCACTGAGCTATCTTGCCCCTAATATAGGATAGAGTGGAAAATAATGAATGAATGAATATTCAGAGGTGCACAAACGTTTGTAGTTTGTAGGTCTGAATGGGAAACTTAAATCCATGTCTCATTTTTAGAGCCGTTAAACTATGACCTCTGTCCCGGAACCCGTGGGTGGAGGAATAAATCACGGAGACAAAAAGAAAGCAGAAGGTAGAATGCAGACCAACCCACGAGTTGTTTTGACTGAGGATGGTGTTGCATTGTTTCGATCAAAGCAGATTTTTGTGGAGGTCCTAACCTCTCATCACTGCACTTATTTCATTATGATCACACTGAGAAGGAGCTTCTCCTGCGCAGACCAACCTCTTCTCAACATGCCTGACATTCCTTCCTCTTACCCACAAATATGTTGGGTTTCGAAACTCTCACTCTGTGTTTACTTACCTGGCTTTCACACATAGGACATAAATTACAGCCCTGCTGAATGTTTAAAGAGAGGTGTTCCTCTGCACTGCGCCGCTATTGAACTCTGCCTCCCAGTGTCTGTATGCCTTTATCTGTCTGTCTGTCCTGTGATGGACTGGCAGCCTGTCTGAGGGGTTTCTGGTCTTTTATCTGCTGCACTGCAATAAATATGTGTCACAAAATAAAAAAAACTAACACTTTTATGAAGAGTGCTTAGCATGTTCTCCTCTCAGCTCTGGGGATCCAGGTTCCAATCCCGATCTGGGTGGAGTTTCCATGTTCTCCCCGTGTCCACGTGGGTTTCCTCCGGGTTCTCTGGTTTCCTCCCACAGTCTAAAAACATGGATTCAAGGTGAATTGGCTGATCTCAATTGCTCCTATATAGAGACCCAACAGATTCCATGTTCTCCCCGTGTCCACGTGGGTTTCCTCCGGGTTCTCTGGTTTCCTTCCACAGTCTAAAAACATGGATTCAAGGTGAATTGGCTAATCTAATTTGCCCCTATATAAAGACCTAATAGTTTTCATGTCATCTCCGTGTCCACGTGGGTTTCCTCCGAGTTCTCCAGTTTCCTCCCACAGTCCAAAAACATGGATCAAGGTGAAGTGACTTCTCAAATTGCTCCTTATAAAGTATGTTTGTATGTGTGAGTGTGTGCCCAGTGATAGATTGGCGCCCTGTCCTGGGTGTATCTGCCCAACGCCCGAAATGTTCTCCCCTAGATGGGCATGGGGAACCCCACCGCGACCCTAATAGAGGATAAAGCGGAAGATAATGGATGGATGTATGGATAGAGACTCACATGGTTCATTTATCCATCCATTATCATTCACTAAGTCCTAAACGAGTGATGCAGGGCCTGGGGCGGGTCGGGGGGGGGGGGGGGGGGGGTTCCTTATGCCCATTCTGCCCATCCAGGGGAAAAAGTGGGCAAATTCACACAGGACAACATGCCAATCCATTTCTCGGCACACCCTCACTCACACAAACACATGGACTATATAGGGGCCATTTAGAGCAACCACTTCACCTTGAATCTACATTTTTGGACTTTTTTGGAGGAACCTGAAGAGAACCCACAACAGCACGGGGGGGACATGAAAAATCCACTCAAATCAGAATTAGAACCTGGATCTTCACCACTGAGAGGAGAACGTGGTAACCACTACGCCACCATGCCGCTTAGGTCACATGGTAAAGATGTAGAAATGATCCCCATGGTTGCTGGTTACATTCGAACCACAGATCACACATTGCGTCACGGCCTACGTTTCCCAGAGTGCCGTTGATGAATAGTGCAGCGACGACGTGACGCACTCTCTCACTTCACCTGGACGTTCTTCATTCAGAAGGGCTTTAAAGGTAAACAAGTGAGATTTATAGAAAGCTCTGCAAAGCGCCGGCATTTTCCACCGTTCCAAAAACACAAGCGCTCGTCCTGAATCCAAACAAACTTCACAGGGAGGAGGGGGGAGGGAACCCAAAGGTTTGGGAGAGGCGTCCAAGAGGGCCTCACGAAGCTCAGTGTCCGACGTGAAGAAGAACAGAACTCTGAATAATGCCTGGAAAAACTGAGTGTGTGTGTGTGTGTGTGTGTGTGTGTGTGTGTGTGTGTGTGTGTGTGTGTGTGTGTGTGTGGGAAGGCTTTTCAGCACTTGCACAGTGGGGTTGTGTGTGGACACGGGTCAAGGAGAATGTTAGAATTAAGGATATTGCATGAGGGCACTATTTCTAAAAATGGTAGGTGATTAGTGTTGGGTTTTTATAATTCTATCATTTTAAAAAAGGTAATTATGCTGCAAAGATTTGTAGCATTTGCATGTTCTCCCTGTGGGACCTTTTTTCCATACTCCAAAACATGATGGCAGAAGAACTGGAGATGGTAATGCATTCGATCTAGGTGGTGTTTTCATGTTCTCCCCGTGTCTGTGTGGTTTCCTTCAAGGTGAAATGGCTGTGCTAACTTGCCCCTATGCAAATATGGTCATTTCTTTGGTGCGAGCACAGGGTGGGCCACAGCGCCCTCTGGACTTCTGCGGTTTGAAACCGCAACCTTCAGATTGATACCCCAACACTCTTACCGGGGGGGGGGGGGGGGGGGGGGGGGGGGGGGGGGGGGGGGGGGGGGGGGGGGGGGGGGGGGGGGGGGGGGGGGGGGGGGGGGGGGGGGGGGGGGGGGGGGTGGTGTGAGTCTGTGTGTGCAGTGATGGATCGGCATCCATTGGAGAACGTTTCTCTGCGTCTCTGTCTGTTATATTTTTGGTCTTTGATGATGGGATGCCCCCCACAATGACTGCCTTTTCTTAGTTGTCCCATAACTCATTTCCATCCTGATAAACCTTCAGATCGATACCCCAACACTTTTACCACTGAGCTACCACACCCATCCATCCATCCATCATCTTCCGCTTTATCCTATATTAGGGTCGCGGAGGGGGAGGGGGAAGGGGGGTTCCCCATGTCCATCCAGGGGAAAACGTCTCGTGCGCTGGGCAGATACACCCAGGACAGGGTGCCAGTCTTTCGCTGAGCTACCACACCCTATTTGCCCCTATATGGTGTGAGTCTGTGTGTGCAGTGATGGATCGGCATCCATTGGAGAACGTTTCTCTGCGTCTCTGTCTGTTATATTTTTGGTCTTTGATGATGGGATGCCCCCCACAATGACTGCCTTTTCTTAGTTGTCTCATAACTCATTTCCATCCTGATAAACGCCGAGATGAATCGGTTAAACATGGGAGAGAAGGTAAACACACAACATTTCAAACAGCCCCCTTTTTGGCTCAATAATTCACTTATTCACTTGTTAGGCCGCAACACGGGAGACGGAGAGTGCACTCGCAGCGGTCCCGAGCCGCGTTCTCCTCGTTTCTGGAATCTGGAAAAGCCAACAGCCTGATTTATAAAGGGCAGGAAAAATGTGTGCACCTCCCGTAAATCAGCGGGCCTTTATATGAGCTGAAATCAGACTCTGATGCATATGGGATGCTTTAGTCCTACATTCTAGGCACTGTGAGTTAGAACGTGTGTCGGAGATGGCGAGAGATAGGATTTAACTTTAGGTCTCAATCAGGATGGAATGTGAATTTATGTAGTGCGCTGGGTTTCTGTGCTGAATACACTCTGCCATTCTGCAGGCTGATTTATTGCCCACTCGAGTGTTTAGAAGAAATACGGTCCGGCCTGCGCCTGGCTTTTTCTTCCTTACTGTTAAAGTAAAATATTGCACGTCCAGTGGAGATCATTCTCATGTCCACAGATATACAGCCAACAGCGGGGTGTGTTTTTTTTTTATTTATTATTATTATTATTATTATTATCCCCATTATCTTCTGCTTTATCCTCTACTAGGGTTGTGGGGGAAGGGGGGTTCCCCATTCCCATCCAGAGGAAAACGTTTCGTGCGCTGGGCAGATACACCCAGGACAGGGTGCTAGGGCGCCAATCTATTGCTGGGCACACACTCACTCACACAGACACACACTATATGGGGCAATTTGGAGCATTCAATTGACCTTGATCCATGTTTTTGAACTGTGGGAGGAAACCGGAGAACCCGGAGGAAACCCACGCAGACACGGGGAGAACTCCACCCAGATTGGGATTCGAACCCGGAATCTGTAGAGCTGAGAGAGCATGCAAACCACTAAGCCACTTTTATTATTATTTTTTTTATTTATTATTATTATTACTCCATCCCATCCATTGTCTTCCGCTTTATCCTCTACTAGGGTCGGGGGGGGGGGGGGGGTTCCCCATGTCCATCCAGGGGAGAACGTTTCAGGCACTGGGCAGATACTCCCAGGACAGGGTGCCAATCTATCACACACTCTATATGGGGCATTATGGAGAATTCAATAGACCTTGATCCATGTCTTTGGACTGGGGGAGTAAACTGGAGAACCTGGAGGAAACCCACACGGACACGGGGAGAACATGGAAACTCCACCCAGATTGGGATTTGAACCGGAATCCCTAGCCTAGTATTATCCTCATTCATTCATTATCTTCTGCTTTATCCTTTATTAGGGTCGCGGGGGTTTCCCCATGCCCATCCAGGGGAGAACGTATTGGGCGCTGGGCAGACAGGACAGGGCACCCAGGACAGGGTGCCAATTTATCGCTGGGCACACACTCACTCACACAGACACACTCTATATGGGGCAATTTGTAGAATTCAATTGGGATTTGAACCGGGGATCCCTAGTGCTGAGAGGAGAACATGCTAACCACTAAGCCACCGTGGCCTATTATTATTATTATTATTATTATTATTATTATTATTATTATTATGTATTTTCTAAGATACTGTTCAGCGTGGGACTACATCACACTGTGTACATGAGTGGTACCACCGTGTCCATCTTCCCACCAACCAGAAGACGTGTGGTCATGTTGGGTGGTGCTGTAACAAACCAGGAGCTGTCAGCTGCACGATTTAGGTGCTTTAGACCGGCGGGGGGGTAAAGAGGGGAAACATATATTTGTACTTCCTCCCCCGCCGCTTGCATCACTCCTACAGCAGGACAGGATTAGAGTGACAAGCCGAACGGTGGATTTACATTGGCCGGGCGTTGTGATGCACCGTAACGGATTGCGTTTCGATCCATGGGGAGGCGCCGTTTCCATCATTCACACAGAGCTCCAGAGGTTTGGTCTCCAGCAGATGTGCTGCGTCACAGAAGGTGGAGGGTATGCAAATGATGCCAGCCTCCATGTTCTCCCTGTGTCCACATGGGCTTTCTCAGGGTTCTCTGGTCTCCACAGTCCAAAAATGTGGATTTGAGTTGAATTGGGGTGCGGCACAGTGGCTTAGTGGTTAGCATGTTCTCCTCTCAGCACTAGGGATTCCCGGTTCGAATCCCCATCTGGGTGGAGTTTCCATGTTCTCCCCGTGTCCGCGTGGGTTTCCTCCGGGTTCTCCGGTTTCTTCCCACAGTCCAAAAACATGGATCAAGTCAATTAAGTTCTCCAAATTGCCCCAAATAGAGTGTGTAGGTGTCTGTGTGAATAAGTGAGTGTGTGTCCAGTGATAGATTGGCACCCTGTCCTGGGTGTATCTGCCCAGCGCCCGAAACGTTCTTCCCTGGATGGGCATGGGGAACCCCCCCGCGACCCTAATAGAGGATAAAGTGGAAGATAATGGATGGATGGATACATGGAGGTGAATTGGCTGCTCCAAATTGCCCCTATACAGTGTATGTGTGTGCGTGCACACATTTCTGACAAACCTGTAGTCCTGCAGCATAGCAGAATTGCTTGTGGCGTTACCAACACACATTTGTCAAGCGCTCCTAAGTCCCGCGAGCCTCGCAATGCCAAGGGCTCGTGTTCTGGGCCGCAAGCCAAACCTCATGGTGCCGGGAATAAAGCCAGGTTCTCCATCAGCTTTAAAATGAGCATCGAAGCCAAATTCCATGCCAAAGGTGACCCATTAGCAAGGGGTGGGACACGGACTCGCTGCAGGTTGGCTATTTAGGGCCCTTTGTAATCCACTGGCTCGCTGCGTCAGTGATTGTAAATGCTGTGGTCTGATCTTTATCTGATGAATCTGAATATAACAGAAATATTTCAAATATAGGAAGAAAACGGACTCCTGACTGTACAGTGAGCTAAGGCGGGTTTACCCATGATGCCACAGCAGGACACACCCTTCTTTATAAAAGATCAGGATTCCTTAAGGTTTGATTTTTAGGGTTATTTAAAAAGCTGCACAAAAGACTAATTACACAAATACACAACCTCACCTTAAAAAACTGTCTCTGTGACCCTCTAAACGCACACACACACACACACACACACACACACGCCCATATACACACATACTAGCACACATACAATGACACAGACATACAAAGAGACAGGTAAACACACACACAGACACATGCACAAAAACAAACTCACAGACAAATACACACACACACACACATATACAGGCAGAGACAGACGAACACATGCGCGCGCGCGCACACACACACACACACACCCACACCCACACACAGTCAGACGAACACAGAACTACGACTACACACAGACACACAGACAGATGAACACAGGCAGAGACAGACGAACACATGCGCACACACACACACAGTCAGACAAACACAGAAGAGCACACACGCAGACACACACACACACACACAAACACATGCACAAAAACAAACTCACAGACCCAGACGAATACACACAGACAGATGAACGCACACACACACACACAAACACACACACAAGCAGAGACAGACGAACACATGCGCGCACACACACACACACACAGTCAGACGAACGCAGAAGAGTACATACACACACAGCCAAATGTGCACAAACACAGACAAAGACACGCATAAAGACACTCAGACAGACACACATACACACCCTCACAGACAGCCCCCCCTACACACACACACACACACACACACACACACACACACACACACATATACATATTGGAGCAAGGCAATAAAATGTAAGACATATAGAAATGGAGCAAAGAGAGAGTGAGCTATAAAATGAGAGTGAGAGATTGAAGGACAAAATAAAGAATGAAATGGACATCTGGAGGGTTGAACGTCGCGGCAGCTCGGCGCTGCACATGATTCAGATTAAAGAGCTGAACTCTGCCCAATGGAATATGATTAAACGGGTGTAAGTGTTTAATTTGGAGGCATTATGGGATTCCAATTAATTCCCCTAATTAAGTGAGGAATCAATAAGGTGCGTTTGGTTCCCCATATGGACGGAGTTCGGCGGATGTCTGCGTGCTTTCATTAAAACGTATTTGACTTTATGGCGAGCTGCAGAACATCAGATGATTTATGAAACAGGATTCATAAACACAGAGAGAAGGGCAGGACAGGGAAATTAAAGTCGGGAGAGGATTTGCATTCCAAATGGAACTGTTGACTTTAATCAACTTTCTCCCCGTTTCTGCCAGAAGCGTTCCACATCCACCCAGCTCAGCTTATCTCCACCTCATTTCATTTAAGAGAGCAGCGTGCGTCACCAGCTGCCAGGAAACATGACTTATTAACGAACATGCATTTATCAAAACATTCAGTTACAATCATTAATCAGATCCGATTAGATTAGATCAGATCAGATTACGTTAGCTCAGATCAGATCAAATCATATCACATTAGATCAGATTGGAACAGACTACATTAGATCGGATTACATTAGATCAGATTAGATCGGATTACATTAGATCAGATTAGATCAGACTACATTAGATCAGATTACATTTGATCAAATTAGGTCGGATTACATTAGATCAGATTAGATCAGACTACATTAGATCAGATTAGATTGGATCAGATTACATTATACTAGATTAGAACAGACTACATGAGATCAGGTTACAGGTTGGCTATTTAGGGCCCTTTGTGATCCACTGGCTCACTGCGTCAGTGATTAGATCAGATTAGAGCAGACTACATTAGATCAGATTACATTGGATCATATTACATTAGATCAGATCAAATTAGATCAGATTACATTGGATCATATTACATTAGATCAGATTAAATTAGATCAGATTACATTTGATCAGATTGGAACAGACTACATTAGATCAGATCACATTAGATCGGATTACATTAGATCAGATTAGAACAGACTACATTAGATCAGATTACATTTGATCAGATTAGATCAGACTACATTAGATCAGATTACATTTGATCAAATTAGGTCGGATTACATTAGATCAGATTAGATCAGACTACATTAGATCAGATTACATTGGATCAGATTACATTATACTAGATTAGAACAGACTACATTAGATCAGGTTACAGGTTGGCTATTTAGGGCCCTTTGTGATCCACTGGCTCACTGCGTCAGTGATTAGATCAGATTAGATCAGACTACATTAGATCAGACTACATTAGATCAGACTACATTAGATCAGACTACATTAGATCAGACTACATTAGATCAGATTACATTGGATCAGATCACATTAGATCAGATTACATTTGATTAAATTAGATCAGATTAGATCAGGGAAGAAACCCACTGGATGTTGGAACATCATGTTTTCATGTATCACTCGAATGAATTAATGAATCCACTGCTTTCATCTAACCGTAAACAAATCGAGTCATTATTAACCCTCTAATTACCGTTTTAAATGAATTAAAGATGTCAGTTGGCATTATGGGGCAAGGTGCAGAGTTTATGTGATGGCCGTGGTGTGAGTTGGGCAGTACACTGTTCTACTGACCGTTCCAGTGGTCTACTGGTTGCCTGGGGGAAGAAGCTGTCTCTGAACCGGCTGGTTCTGGTCTTTTAGCTTCTGAGCCTCCTTCTACACGCCAACTGTGAGAACAGGCAGTGGCTGGGGTATTTAGGGTCCTTCATGATACCAATGTGGGTCCTTGAGCAAGAGCCTTAACCTTCATTGCTCTTGGGGGTCTGTATTAACTCTGTTTTCTGACCCTAACCATCAAGTTGGAATTCATGTAAGTTCCATCCATTATCTTCCGCTTTATCCTATATTAGGGTCGCAGGGGGGTTCCTCATGCCCAACCAGTGGAGAACGTCTCGGGTGCTGGGCAGATACACCCAGTACAGGGCGCCAATCTATCACTGGGCGCACACTCACTCACACAAACACACTCTATATGGGGGCATTTGGAGAACTCAATTGACCTTGATTCATGTTTTTGACTGTGGGACGAAACCGGAGAACCCAGAGGAAACCCACGCGGACACGGCGAGATCATGGAAACTCCACCCAGGTTGGGATTCGAACCGGGAATACCTAGTACTGAGGAGAACATGCAAACCACTAAGCCACCGTGCCCCTGATCAAATATCCATCCATCCATCCATTATCTTCCGCTTTATCTTCTATTAGGGTCGCGGGGGGGGGTTCCCCATGCCCATCCAGGGGAGAACGTCTCGGGCGCTGGGCAGATACACCCAGGACAGGGTGCCAATCTATCACTGGGTGCACACTCACTCACTCAAACACACTCTATATGGGGCAATTTGGAGAACTCTATTGACTTGATCCATGTTTTTGGACTGTGGGAAGAAACCGGAGAACCTGGAGGAAACCCACGCGGACAC
>JAFMOD010000566.1:118787-152985 GCA_019802435.1 Corydoras maculifer | reverse complement strand
ACAAAGCGTGGCTCTCTCCACAATGTGACTCTCTCTCTCTCACTGACTCACAATGATGACGCAGGCAAGGCGCTGGGCCGAATGAACGCCATTCGGCTCAACTCGGCTAATCTCGGACGTTCGGCTGTTCGAGTTCCAAATATTTGTTCGGATTCCAAGACAAAATTTTCTCGAATTTCCTGTTCGAATACCGATTTGGTCGAAAGTCAAGGCGTTCGAGAACCGAGGTATCACTGTATTAGGATAAGACACAGTGATCTGGATCCATCCATCCATCATCTTCCGCTTTATCCTCTACTAGGGTCTTGGGGGGGGGGGGGGTTTCCCCATGCCCATCCAGGGGAGAATGTTTCAGGCGCTGGGCAGATACACCCAGAACAGGGTGCCAATCTATCACAGACACACTCTATATGGGGCAATTTGGAGAATTCAATTGACTTGATCCATGTTTTTGGACTGGATCCATGTTTCTGGAAGGAAACCAGAGAACCCGGAGAAAACCCACACGGACACGGGAAGAACATGGAAACTCCACCCAGATGGGATTCAAACCAGGAATCCCTAGCGCTGAGAGGAGAACATGCAAACCACTAATTTTTAAAAAATATAATCAAGTCTTTAAATGACCTTAACGCTAGGTTGGCAGAATAGGGTGATGTGAGCGAGCACCCCGAACAGGTGACTCGTCCATCACAGGGCCGTAGGACAAACCATCCCACCCCCTGTCCTGTTCATGGACTTTTGAGAAGAACATGCAAACACTGCCTGAAAATCCAGCTCAGGACCTTCATGCAATAAATCCTGACTTTATACCGAAGTCCAAAAACTGGACTCAGCCATAAGAGCTCCTGTGATTAACATGAAGAAACGTTCAGGGCTGCAGCCCTTATAATATACAATACATGAGCGCCGCCACTTTTCCTTTTAGGTTCTACCTCCAGGCTTTACTGGGGTTTCACCCACAGCTCCCTCAGTAATAAGCATCACCAAAAGCAAAGCGAAGAGAAACCAGACTTTCATGTGGTTCCAGATAATCTGCTCGTTAGACATCAAACGCCGACTGCAGAGGCATCAGCTGCCCTGCCTGCAGATATTTTCAGACGAGATAAAGCCAAGCAGCCCGAGAGATCAGGGTTCCCTTGATGTTGGGAAAGGAGTCCTAATCTGAGCCCTGGCTCCTCAACTCGCCGCTACAGTTTATCACACGGGGAATGAAAGTGAAGGTGGCTTTAGGAGGCCCTGTGACCTGCCTGGACACCAAGCCACGGTGCAGGAACAACCAGAGACCAAAGACCAGGAATGCATTTCAAAGGAAATAAAAGTGCAATGAGGTTCTGGACTGGAGGAGAACAAAAGCAGTCGGAGGAATGTGTGATGGGCTTCGGAGTCACTTCATTCAACATTTTTCCAGAGGTGGAAAACATGTGCTAAAGACCAAGTATGGAGCAAATAGGGAAAGATAAACATGTGGCTGTCAGCGCCAGACCTCCAAGTCTCCAAGACCTCCAAGTCTCGTTTTCAAAAGATGGATTTATATCTTATTATATATTCCTGCCTTTAACCAGGATTTTTCTACCAGCCAGCCATATACTGCACCCCTCAACCAACACCCATGCATAGGTGGGGGTATCAGAGTTACAGACCTGAACCCTGGCTTCCATCACAAATCCCAAATGGCTGCCCCATCCATCCATCCATCCATCCATCCATTTATCCACATCTTCAACCATCAGGGAGTGATTCTGCTGCAGTGATGGTTACGGTGTCCACCCCGATTGAGCTTAGAACCTGGATCCCTGGTGCGGAGAGGTGGACGTGCTAACCACTAAGCCACCGTGCCTCCCTGAATCAAAGTCAAGGTTAAAAATCGGAGGTCCCACACTGAAATGTGCACTTCATGGGTTGGTTGTGATGTTCTGCTTCCCCCTGATTGGCTGACGGGATAATTATAAGTAATGATGCCGTCAAAGTCATACGGGTCACTCATTCCTGTAATGTTCTGCATCCCGGACAAAGAAAGAACAAAGAGCTGATTCAAGCAGAACCAGAGACGTTCCGAAGTTGGACTTTGTTAATAATAAAAATTTATTAGAGCATATTAACAGTTTGATTTCAAAGAAATTACATAATATAAAATGCCAGTCATGAGCAAATCTTCGAAAGCCTCAATGTTTGTCAGCTAATAAATACACTGGATGATGTCATAGTGAATAGTAGTGTTGATAAAATGAAATAATGGATAACTAATGGTAACTGAATACGGGTTATATGAGCATTCATGACACCCAGAAATGCACGACTGTTCCATTTGGAATCAAAGAAAACCAACCGGAGTCGCGGAAAGTTACGACGTCGATGTGCCCTCCTGAAGAATACACAACAAGAGTGAAGAACCCAATACAAAGTGAATAGAACAATTTCATCTTCGAAATTAGTGCTGGCCGAATCCCAGTGTCATTTCCTCATCACAGTCGAGACCACCAGTATGAATGAGCAGACAATCGTAAAGAAATAAAAAAATAAAAAGAAAGAAAAAGGCCAGACGACATGAAACTCGTGGACGTGTCTCGTCGGCAGGTCCGGGGTTCTTTCTCCGGTGCTGGGAAGCAGGTCCAGAGGAGGAGTGGCATTTCAGACAGGCTTCGGTTCCCAGTCGCTGGAATTCAACAGAATCAAAACAGTTCCAGGCTAAATATATACAGTGATTGCAAATACTTGCACAGTGAAGGTTAATTAGGTTCTTTGCAGCAAGCCAAAAGGGAGCGGGCTGGCTGTAAAGGAACGTACTGTAGTGAGCGAAGCTTAAGTGTGCTTGGGCTTGGGGCACGTTAATCAGCTTATTCATGCAGCACCCAATGGCCAGGGCCGATCCAGTCTTAGGGATCGAGGGAAACACAGCAGCAGGCAGTGGTTGAGCCTGAAGTATGGAGGCACCCAATTACTCGAGCTCTTTTCTGTGGGTTGAGTAAAACCCCAACCGGAACAGAATTAGCCGTTTTAGCACATTAGCAAAAGGCTCTGCTTATCTCCGGGGCATCGAATTGCACTTGCGGCAGCGAATTCCACTTTAGAAAGCCAAAACCGAGGGAACCGAGAAAAATAAATACTCTTTGTTTCATTAAACATCTTGTACCTAATGAATGAGAAATGTTAAGCGAAACACAAACAAACGCCACAGTCTCTGCTGCACCAGTATAATTGTTTTAACTCTATAAATATAATTTATATAGTTTGTTTGCTTTGCATAGCATCTCCCATGGCTCCTCCCAGCTTCTTTCATGCACAGAAACCAAATAATACGGGAAGTGCCGGTCACGGCGCCGTGCAGCGGGAGCCGGCTACTTGCAGACGAACTGATCCACCACCCTGGAACAGCGCTTGCACTTGACGTAGCAGCACCAGTGAAATTTGCAGTGGCAGCGCTCCACCAGCGTGGCCTTGAACTGGTCATAGCCGCGGCCGCAGCACATGAGCGCGCAGCCGTCCATGCCCTCCGAGGTCTTGTTGCACAGGCGCCCTTGCGTCCCCAGCGAGCCGGTGCTGCGGTTCTGGACGCAGTAGTCCGGACTGGGCTCCACATACACCAGGTCGGAGTTGGTGGGCGCGTTGAACTTGGAGTGGACCTGCACCAGCTTGCCGCGGGCGTTCAGCTTCATGGCGGCCGCGCTGTCGTACTTCTCCTTCAGCGCGTCGCCCACCTTCCGGAAGTCGGCCAGTTGGAGCCAACAGGTCTTCAGGCTGCAGGAACCAGATACACCGTGGCACTTGCAGGACACGTGGGCCAAATCAGACACCATCTGGTGGAGAAAGCACAGGGGCATTTGTGATGTGGTACAACACTAGAGAGGCATTCCAGAAGCCTTAATTATTAAATTAATCCAGTTGAGGGGTTTTAATGACTCCACTAACTATTTAAACTACTCATGTGGCTTAATGGTTACACCATGTTCGGCTCTCAGAGCTAGGGGTTCGAATCCCAATCTCGGTGGAGGTTCCATGTTCTCCTCGTGTCTTTGTGCCCCATAGAGAGTGTGTCTGTGAGAGTGAGTGTGTGCCCGGTGATAGAATGGCGTCCTGTCCTGGGTGTATCTGCCCAGTGCCCCGAAACATTCTCCCCTGAATGGGTATAGGGAACCCCCTGCGACCCTAATAGAGGATAAAGCGGAAGATAATGGATAATGGATGGACCTTGCGTGAGGGCGCCATGTTGGCTTAGTGGTCAACATGTTCGCCTCTCAGAGCTAGGGGTTTAAATCCCAATCTGGGTGGAGTTTCCATGTTCTCCCCATGTCCACGTGGGTTTCCTACGGGTTCTCCTGTTTCCCCCACAGTTCAAAAACATGGATCAAGGTCAATTTAGTTCTTCAAATTGCCCCATAAAGAGTGTGTCTGTGAGTGAGTGTGTGCCCAGTAATAGATTGGTGCCCTGTCCTGGGTGTATCTGCCCAGCGCCCAAGACGTTCTCCCCTGAATGGGTATAGGGAACCCATGGAGTTTCCATGTTTTCCCCGTATCCGCATGGGTTTCCTCCGGGTTCTCTGGTTTCCTCCCACAGTCCAAAAACATGGACCAAGTTCAATTGAATTCTCTAACTTGCCCCATATAGAGTGTGTGTGAGTGAGTGTGTGATGAATTGGCGTCCTGTCCTGGGTCTATCTGCCCAGCACCCGAAACATTCTCCCCTGGATGGGTATGGGTAACCCCTCCATGACCCTAGTAGAGAATAAAGTGGAAGATAATGGATGGATGGGTTTAAATCCCAAGTCCACTGAATTTTCCAATGTGGCTCCTTTAGCAAGACCCCTATCCCTCAACCCCCGGGGGGTTGTATCATGGCTAACCCTGTATTTGGACCCCAACCAAGCGTCTGCTAAATCCATACTGTGACAGCATCATGTTTTCCCCTTTGATGATAAACCTCTTACTACTCGTCCTGCTTCGTTGTTGTGAAGGTTCATCAGGAGTCTGGCGCTCTCGGTGGAACCCTTCTCGTAGGTCTTCTCCCGCTCTCTCGCGTCTACGAACTCCTTGCTGAAGCGATAGCCGTAGTTCAAGTTGTCTCCACAACCCCCCCAGAGCCAGTCCCGGGGGAGGTCTTTGGGCCGGATGGCCCTGCTGCAGCCGCAACTCGACAACTCCCCCTCCTTGCACGCCCGGCTCACTGCGTTCACCACGCCGGCGGCGCTGATGGCGTAGGTAAAGGCCGCCTCCCGGCTCCCTGCACAAACAGAACGAGGGGCTGTGAAGGGCGGGCAGATGTTCGGCTTGTCGTCCGGACGGCGTTTGCTCGGATTTCACCAGCGCGCCGCTTTAAAAAGAAATCCGAGTGCGAATCCCATGCATGTGGGCCTTCGTTGGCCAAATGAGAACCATATTTATTTTGTAAGTTCTATCGTATTTGGAGTAAAAATATCACCGCGCAGCAGAAATGCAGCCCGCTGCTCTTAAGTGCCGGGATAGACATGCTG
Source organism: Corydoras maculifer (assembly GCA_019802435.1). NCBI lineage: Eukaryota > Metazoa > Chordata > Actinopteri > Siluriformes > Callichthyidae > Corydoras > Corydoras maculifer. Next base: position 147,517 of record JAFMOD010000566.1, on the reverse strand, counting down.
TATTCATTACACTGCCATGAACACTGTTTAGAAATGATCACCATGCTCCAATCAGTTTTATAAGAGTTTCTGAAAGCACCACTTTACCCCGAGCTTTAGAAGCATGAAGTGCAAAGCCCCCGTTACCTACTTAAATATAATATGGACTACATTTGATGTGTAAACTCTTAAAAACCTCAGGAGCGAGGCCGCACTTATTAAGGCGGCATGAAATGAAACGGAGCTTGTACTTTATTGTGATGTCATAAAAGGTTCCGCAGTCTATTAAACTTACTTCATCATTTGTTTATGAACGTGATCTTTTCACGCCAACCCCATTTTGACGGGAGTTTGAAACCTGCTGCTCATTTCCCATCAGCCATCTCTCCTCCATCACATGCTCGGGGGGACACACAGACGTTCTCTAGAGTGGCTTTTAGTTCGCTGGTCACTTTCATTTTGGGTTCCTTACAAAAAGATCCTTAAAATGAAGAACAAATCTGGCAACATTTCAACCCCTACTTTCCCTTTGACCTTTTGTAGGAGGATCCCGAGGAACCTGGTTCGGATCTATGTATCTAATTGATCTGAGTGGAGGTTCTATGTTCTCTGCCTGTGTGGGGTGTCTCCAGGTTCTCTGGTTTCCTACCGCAATCCAAAAACATGGATTCAAGGTGATTTGAATGTCCTTAATTGCCCCTTTATAGTATATGTATGTCTGTGAGTGAGTGCACCCAGTGATGGATTGGCACCCTGTCCGGGGTGTAGCCTGAAAATTTTTTCCCCTGGATGGGCATGGGGAACCCCCCCACACCACCCACACCCCGTATGGCTGTAGTCTCTAGTATAGGTTTAATTGGATGATGAAGAATGACTGAAATAAGTTTGTTTGGGTGAGGACATTGTTCTCTTTAGAAGTCAGGGTTCCGATGCATTTTAATGATCGTGAGCATTTTACAATGACGTCATGTGGAGTGTGTATTTTTAACAACTCTCTCTCTCTCTCTTTCTTTCTCTCTCTCTCGCAGTGAAAGAAAATTCACGAACAGAAATCTACATTCCACTATCTACCCAAATCCCAAAGGGGCCTGGGTCCATTCTAAAATAGGACAACGCCCCCTGCTGGTGAAGAGACCTTCCTAGCAACCCAAAAAAAACGGAGCGATCTGCAGGGAAGCCCCGAAGAACCCCCAGTGGGCAACCATTCAAAGGTAATTTTCTCGTTATGGGATATCCGCAAGACCACATCGTTTTTAGTGTTAAGAGGCCGACTGAATGTGATTTAGGCCGTTGTGCAGTCTGCTGCCTCTCTGTGAACACTCTTCTTCAGAGGACCTTCTAATGGCCTATTAAAAGACGGTTTTTCATAGCCGTGGGATTTAGGATGTAAGTCAATACCGGGGCTTTATAAAGCTCCCCACTGCGAGTCGAACGGACCGAGGAGAGCGTCCCGTTTAAAACAATGCAGGTGATGAAATAAAATCATGCGCGAGAGCGAGAGCGAGCGAGAGGGGGAGAGAGAAAGCGATGTATAACGTGTATGCAGGAATGGAGTCCAGATGGAGAGGTTAGTCTGGAAAGGTTGGCCAAGAAAAGGAAGAGGTTACTATTTTTTGGCAGATTAGAGACTCTGAACTGCTGATAGATAAGTTATTCTCAGGATGCCGTCCAATCCATTTTCCGTCTCTCCGGTGACCGAGCTCCTCCTCTACATAATCTGCACGACAGGCAGAGATCGACGAGGTAAAGATTACAAGGTCAGAGTTACACTTCCATCATTCCGAAATGTATCTAGACTTCAGAGCAAAAAAAAGAAAAACAAAGGAGGTTGAGCTTATGAATAAATGCAGGTTTAGGCCTCCAAAAGTTACAATGGACAACTGCAAAGACTGATGGGAAACATAAGCAGCGACTTTCACCTCAACAGAACAAGAATTCCACTGGGATTTTACCTGAAATTCGATATTTTGGACTGTAAAACGTTACAAAGTACTGGGACACCTTCACATCTAAAGAGCACCTATGTAGAGTGCTCCCCTGGATGGGTATGGGACCCCCTCCCATGACCCAAGTAGGAAATTGAGCAGAAGATAATAAAATCCAGGTTCGAATCCCAATCTGAATGGATTATTTATTTTCTATCTAGACTTCAGCCCAAAAAAATAAAACAAAGGAGCTTAAGCTTATAAACATAAGCAGCGACTTTCACCTCAACAGAACAAGAATTCCACTGGGTTTTTACCTGAAATTCGATATTTTGGACTGTAAAACATTCTAAAGTACTGGGACACCTTCACATCTAAAGAGCACCTATGTAGAGTGCTCCCCTGGATGGGTATGGGACCGCCTCCCATGACCCTAGTGTGAAATTAAGCAGAAGATAATAAAATCCAGGTTCGAATCCCAATCTGGATGGATTTTTTATGTTTTATCTAGACTTCAGACCAAAAAACTAAATAAAATAAAGGAGGTTGAGCTTATGAAGAAATGTAGGTTCGGGCCTCCAAAAGTTACAATGGACAACTGCAAAGACTGATGGGAAACATAAGCAGCGACTTTCACCTCAACAGAAGAAGAATTCCACTGGGATTTTACCTGAAATTCGATATTTCGGACTGTAAAATGTTCTAAAGTACTGGGACACCTTCACATCTACAAGAGCATGTATGAAGAGTGGACCCCCTCCCACAACGGGTTCTCCAGTCTCCTCCCACAGTCCAAAAACATATTCATGCACAGAAATTTGGTGTGTCCAGTGCCCAGATCAATCTCCCCTGGATGGGTATGGGACATCTGCCCCCTGGATGGGTATGGGACACCCCCCCCCCCCTATATGAGCCTAGTGTACAATTAAGCAGAAGATAAGAAAATCCAGGTTTGAATTCCTATCTGGATGGATGTTACATGTTCTTCTCGTGTCCATATGGGTGTCCTCCGGGTTCTCCAGCCTCCTCCACAGTCCAAAAACATGGGTTCATACACAGAAATATGGTGTGCCCAGTGTCCAGAGCTTTCTCACCTGGATGGGTATGGGACACCCCCCCCCCTCCCATTAACCTAGTGTAGAATTAAGCAGAAGATAATAGAATCCGGCGGCACCATGGCTTAGTGGTTAACACGTTCTCCTCTCAGCGCTAGGGATTCCGGTTCGAATCCCCATCTGGGTGGAGTTTCCATGTTCTCCCCATGTCTGAGTGGGTTTCCTCCGGGTTCTCCGGTTTCCTCCCACAGTCCAAAAACATGGATCAAGTCAATTGAGTTCTCCAAATTGTCCCATATAGAGTGTGTGTGAGTAAGTGTGTGCCCAGCGATGGATTGGTGCCCTGTCCTGGGTGTATCGGCCCAGCGCCCGAGACGTTCTCCCCTGGATGGGCATGGGGAACCCCACTGCGACCCTAATAGAGGATAAAGTGGAAGATAATGAATGAATAATAGAATCCATGTTCGCATCCCAATCTGGGTGGATTTTTCATGTTCTCCTCGTGTCCATGTGGGTTGCCCCCGGCTTTTCCAGGCTCCTCCCACAGTCCAAAAACATGGGACTCATGCACAGAAATATGGTGTGCCCAGCGTCCAGAGCTTTCTCCCCTGGATGGGTATGGGACACCCCCCCCCAACCCTAATCCTTACCGAAATGCAATGTTTTCCACTGGGTTCTAAAAAATATATGAATTCAGATGATCGTGATCTGAATTTTCAAAAGTACCCGACCCCACGTTTTAATAAAGACACATCATCGTTTACTGGGAACCAAGAACCAAGGACCAAGAACCCCTCGCAGACCCATGCATGCTTGCACATGGGAAACCTTCAGCGGAATTCGTCTCAACCGAACAGGCCAACAGAAATTCAGTGGATCGGCATCACGCACCGTTTTCAGGGTCGGTTGCTAGCCATTTGGAGGCGGCCTCGCTTCTGATTTATTCACAGACCTCATCGTTCAACTATTCCGCTTGACCACAGCTGCTAAAAGTGGCCTACCATGTGCGCGTCTTAGCATTAAGCAGAACTTAGCCCCTTGCGTAAACGGGGAAAGGCCATGGCACTGCCTCTGAGGAAAGCAAGCGAGGCTCTTCCCCGTCGAATGAGCGCAGATGATTTTAAAAGCAGACGAGGGCACAGCGCATTGAGGCCGCTAATAAGGCGTGACCCCGCGGCATCCACAAATCAGTTCTAAATCGGAGAGAACGCCACAGTTTTGTTTATTGGCTGCGACTTTGATCCGCTTTTTCCCGGCGCACATTTAGCCATTAATAACAACTTGGAGCGCCAAAGGAGGAAAAGCTGTTCATGCAGCACAGCATCTGCGCCCGTTCCAAACCCCTCATCTGGAAGTTTGGAGAGGTCGTGATGGAGTTTTCACCTAATACATCTGTGTTCCACCAAGTGCCAACCAGAGAACGTGGTTAACACGTTCGGGCTGATGAACTACAGGATGTGCAGTGTCTCTTAAACCAGATTGATGGCATACACAACGCCGCTACTGTTCCGCAGAGACCAAATGGAAACCCGAGGGAGCTTCAGTGCATTGATTCGATCCGTCCTCACGTTTGGAGTGGACTTAGATCTGCACCACATGCCCGAACACTGAGGAGTTGGATTTTTTTATGTTCTCCTCGTGTCCATGTGGATGCCCTATGGGGTTCTCCAGTCTCCTCCCACAGTCTAAAAACCAGCGCCCGGATCTTTCTCCCCTGGATGGGTATGGGACACCCCCCCCCCCCCCACCCCATAACCCTAGTGTGAAATTAAACGGAAGATAATAAAAAACAGGTTTGAATTCCAATCTGGATGGATGTTTCATGTTTTCCTCATGTCCATGTGGGTGTCCTCCGGGTTCTCTAGTCTCCTCCCACAGTCCAAAAACATGGATTGATGCATGGAAATATGGTGTGCCCAGTGCCCAGAACTTTCTCCCCTGGATGGCTATGGGACACCCCCCCCCCACTCCATAACCCTTGTGTGAAAATAAACGGAAGATAATAAAAAACAGGTTTGAATCCCAATCTGGATGGATGTTTCATGTTCTCCTCATGTCCATGTGGGTGTCCTCCGGGTTCTCCAGTCTTCTCCCACAGTCCAAAAACATGGATTCATGCATGGAAATATGGTGTGCCCAGTGCCCGGATTTTTCTCCCTTGGATGGGTATGGGTATGCCTCCCCTCCCCTCCCCATTGACCCTAGTGTGAAATTAAACAGAAGATATTAAAAACCAGGTTCAAATCCCAATCTGGATGGATGTTTCATGTTCTCCTCATGTCCATGTGGGTGTCCTCCGGGCTCTCCAGTCTCCTCCCACAGTCCAAAAACATAGATGCATGGATTCCAAATATGGCGTCTGGATCTTTCTCCCCTGGCTGGGTATACGGGGAACCCCCCCAACCCTAATCCTTACAGAAATGAGACGTTTTCCAGTGGGTTCTAAAAAAATATGAGTCCAGATGATCTTGATCTGGATTTTAAAAAGTACCCGAACCCACATTTTAGTCAAGACACATCATTGACTAGGAACCAAGTACCAAGGACCCCTTACAGACCAAATGGGAACCCGAGGGAGCTTCAATTCAATGCATTGCTCACGTTTGGAGTGGACTTACCGATCTGCACCACACGGCCGAACACTGAGGAGTTGTCCACCGTGCTGCAGTTCCATCGGCGGTGCCGAAACTGGTACTGGCATTCGCGGATTCCCGTTTTGGCGCCTTCGCTGATGTACTGCATGTGGTCTTGGTACAGCTGGCACAGCTTCTTCTGGCCCTTGGACAATCCTGCCAACTGACTGCACAGCGGCTGTGCGCCTATGATGTAAGCTTCGTTAATCAGCAGTGGATTCATGGCCAGGGACCTGTAACACACACACACACACATACACACACACACACACACAGTCAGTCAGTCCACCAGGAAATCTGATACCCTGTGGAAATTATATAGGGGAAGCGGAGTGACCCCGACAGTTCTCCTTGTGGACAGAGTAAATCATTAGCATGTGTGGGCATTTAAAGCACAAACAGCATGCAGTTGTGAAAAAAGCTCGGAAGAAGAAGAGAACCGATGAGCGAGAGTGAAAGGAGAGTCACTGAAATTAGAAGGTCGTCCCGAGGTCGCGGGGGGCTCGACTCGGCTCACCTTGATTCAGGTAGAGATGGCGGGTTTGGGTTGAGAAAGAACAAAGCGCTGCTGTTTATAGCTGGCGCTGGTTTTCGGGTCACGCCTGCATCGTATAGCGTCTGTGGCCTTGGGTAAGTTTAGGAAACGCCTGATAATGTTACTGGAAATAAAGAATCCTTGGTTCGGGCGCTGCTGAGGGATGTCTGATCCAATCAGCCAGGCCGGCTTGAAGAGACGCAGCGGCAAGCATCATGTGCAGCTAGTAAACATGCAGAAAATCACAATGAAATCAGACCTTCCAGTCTGGAGCGCGCTCGCAGCGCAGGCCTGCGTCGGCCCGCCGAGCCGGCCGCTAATTAAAGACGCCGCATTACGTACCCTTCTGTGTATAGAGCGTGCAACCGAGAAGCCTCGCTCTCCAATTAATTACACAACCGAGCCAGGCGCGCTCGGGCGACGGGGGGCGTTCTAAGCCAGGCTTGGACCATGTTGGGGTTAAGGAACCAGCGATTCCCGGTCCCACCAAGTATTACCGCTGATGTGCCCTGGGGAGGGCACCTAACCCCAGGTTGCCCACTGCACCGAGCTCCAAGCACCAGCGATTCCCGGTCCCACCAAGTACTACGGCTGATGTGCCCTGGGGAGGGCACCTTACCCCAGGTTGCCCACTGCTCCGAGCTCCAAGCACCAGCAATTCCCGATTCCACCAAGTATTACCGCTGATGTGCCCTGGGGAGGGCACCTTACCCCAGGTTGCCCACTGCTCCGAGCTCCAAGCACCAGCAATTCCCGATTCCACCAAGTATTACCGCTGATGTGCCCTGGGGAGGGCACCTTACCCCGGGTTGCCCACTGCTCCGAGCTCCAAGCACCAGCGATTCCCGATTCCACCAAGTACTACGGCTGATGTGTTCTTGGGAGGGCACCTAGTCGCTAATTAAAGACGCCGCATTACGTACCCTTCTGTGTATAGAGTGTGCACCCGAGAAGCCTCGCTCTCCAATTAATTACACAACCGAGCCAGGCGCGCTCGGGCGACAGGGGGCGTTCTTAGCCAGGTTTGGACCATGTTGGGGTTAAGGAACCAGCGATTCCTGGTCCCACCAAGTATTACCGCTGATGTGCCCTGGGGAGGGCACCTAACCCCAGGTTGCCCACTGCTCCGAGCTCCAAGCACCAGCGATTCCCGGTCCCACCAAGTACTACGGCTGATGTGCCCTTGGGAGGGCACCTAGTCGCTAATTAAAGACGCCGCATTACGTACCCTTCTGTGTATAGAGCGTGCAACCGAGAAGCCTCGCTCTCCAATTAATTACACAACCGAGCCAGGCGCGCTCGGGCGACAGGCTTGGACCATGTTGGAGTTAAGGAACCAGCGATTCCTAGTCCCACCAAGTACTATGGCTAATGTGCCCTTGGAAGGGCACCTAACCCCAGTTGCCCTCCAGGTTGCCCACTGCTCCGTGCTCCAAGCACCACCGATTCCCGGTCCCACCAAGTACTACAGCCAATGTGCCCTTGGGAGGGCACCTAGCTGCTAATTAAAGATGCTGTCCAGTTGCCCTTCAGGTTGCCCACTGCGCCGTGCTCCAAGCACCAGCGATTCCCGGTCCCACCAAGTACTACGGCCGATGTGCCCTTGGGAGGGCACCTAACCCCAGGTTGCCACTGCTCCATCCTCCAAGCACCAGCGATTCCCGGTCCCACCAAGTACTACGGCTGATGTGCCCTTGGGAAGGCACCTAACCCCAGTTGCCCTCCAGGTTGCCTACTGCTCCAAGCACGTGCGATCACTTACTGTGTGTGTGTGTGTGTGTGTGTGTGTGTGTGTTCTACACATGGGTTCAATGTGGAGGACTGATTCCTCCATGTGTAAGCACTGTAGGCCAAATAGATCACTTTATCTCTTTAATTATGGGATGAAACCAAACGCTTGTTAATATTCTTTACTCGGAATGACCGAGGCCTCACTGCTGACCACCGGACTCTAGTCCACTATCCAAACACTCTCATTATTGGCTTGGATAGATTAAATAAAGAAATGAAATGAGAAGGCAGCACTAGCAGCAGCCCACTGCATCTGGTTGTGCAGACCCTTTGTCGCGCCGTGGACCGGCTCAAAGGCGAGAACAGGACCTTAGAAACTCGCACACAAACACCAACCTACGCAGTCCGTGCGTTCGCATATTCGGGAATTCATTGTGAGACCGCAGCATCTATGTTTTATATAATATTCATCATTTTGGTTTGGCAACGCCGCAGAAAAGAAAATAAAGCCAGGGGGAAAATCAGGACCCGAGCAAAGGAGTACATGCTCAAGTCAGCATGTTGTGTGCGTGCACTCTTTTTTTTTTTTTCTACCTCCAACCTAAATGCAGAGGGGCACACGAGGTGGAACCTTACGGACTAGCCGTCCAAGAAGCCACGGGAGGATGAGCAGCTGGAGGGAAGAGAGGGAGAGTGAAGGAAGAAGGTCACGGGGTGAGCCGACGCAAACCTACCACCATGAGGTCGCCTCCACCACCACTTGCATGAAGAAGGCTAGGAAGGTGATGGCCACCACGCCGTGCCTCGGGCCCATCGCCCCGGGCCAACTCGGGGAGCGCTTGATCCCGAAGAACATCCTGAGAACAAAAAGGGGGTTATTGAGCAGATGACGTACCGTATGGGCTCAGGCTGCGAGACAGAGGCTCACACATCGAGGTGCGCCCCTGAATTTGGGATGTCCATATGCAGGCACACGTGTCTGCCGCTTCAGCGCCGTCTGCGCGGGATGTTAAAATAGCTGGAGCTCACACGTCACGTAAACCTCACGGCTCGAGAACGACAATGGCCTTCAGATCTGTCCTCGCGACCCGCAACGCGCCGCTCTAGAACGAATCAGGCAGCACAGAGCTCTCCTCACAGTTCTCCTCCAGTCACTCCTTTAAATTCCAGCTCGCCAACCAGAAGCGGAGAGGCCGAGATCTCCCAGTTCACCGAAAAGATTTCAACCCGCTGTGATTTATTGCTTTTTTATCGCCGTTTATATGAATATAAACTCTCCGTTTTAAGAATCTACCTCTGGTATTTTCGAGATGATTTTCTCGCTCCACATGCAGGTAGCCTGAGGTCAGCCGATGGCTCGACTCTGAATGTAGAGACATGTTTAGAATAGAAACCCGTGGACGCAAGGGCCGTATACGTCGCCTAACAAAAGCTACAGGCCCGCTCGCTCTGCCAAAGCTAGAAACAACCAAGAACTAGTTCTCATCGGCTGATCAGGGTACTGAAGTGTGACTCTAGCACCTTCGATCCTCCCACTCAAACCATTAATATTAATATAATAACCATTATTATGCTTCAAACCATTAACATTAATATAATAACCATTAATATGCTTCAAACCATTAATATAAGAACCATTATTATGCTTCAAACCATTAATATAATAACCATTAATATGCTTTAAACCATTATTATTCATATAACCATTATTATGCTTCAAAACATTAATATTAATATAATAACCATTAATATGCTTCAAACCATTAATATAATGACCATTAATATGCTTCAAACCAATAATATTAATATAATAACCATTATTATGCTTCAAACCATTAACATTAATATAATAACCATTATTATGCTTCAAACCATTAATATAATAACCATTAATATGCTTTAAACCATTATTATTCATATAACCATTATTATGCTTCAAAACATTAATATTAATATAATAACCATTAATATGCTTCGAACCATTAATATAATGACCATTAATATGCTTCAAACCATTAATATAAGAACCAGTATTATGCTTCAAACCATTAACATTAATATAATAACCATTATTATGCTTCAAACTATTAAGATGAATATAATAACCATTCATATGTTTCGAACCATTAATATAATAACCATTATTATGCTTCAAACCATTAATATAAGAACCAGTATTATGCTTCAAACCATTAATATTAATATAATAACCGTTAATATGCTTCCAAGCATTAATATTACATTTTTTGTCTTAGGTTTTAAGAACAGATTGCTGCTCTATTTCCAGACTGCGCTTCTTATTTTGATGCATTCTACTTTGCAGAGGGGATGATTGCTCCAGAATGGATGATGTCACTGAAATAATTACCTTTAAGCCCCCTAATTAGATTTTCTTTTATTTGATGAACATAATTACAGGGGCTGGAATGCACCATCCCGTGCCAATGCCTCCGGCAAAAAAAATATTTCCAAACGTTTACACAATAAAAAAGCAGGCTTTAAATACGATTCGATCGATTTTAATTGTTGCGCCTTTGAATAAATTTTTTTGCGCGTCGGGAGGAAAATCGTGGGTCGTGGGCAAGTCTTGGGAATGGACAGTGACGTCACCAGCGTGGATAATTTCATATATATGCTGAAATGTGGGTAATGTGTATTTCTTTAATTGGATTGCGCTTTTTTTGGTTTTGCGCATAGGAATTAATGGTTGCGCAAATCACGGCTAAACACTTTTCCCCTTCGAAAGCACTTGAACGCAAGGATCCCGTGAGCCAGGTTGAAGTCCACCTCTTGATTTGAGGAGGATTTGGACGGAGAGCAATTTGTCATGGTTTACATTTAGCAGAATTTCGAAGGAAAGGAGACCCCGCCAATAATCATTAAAGCGTGGGCCAAGCTCGCAGTCACCGCGCGGAACATGTGGTTTGATTTTAGGCTTTTTAACCCTGTTGATGGGAGAGCTGGAAGCTTATTGCACTGTTTTCATTGAAAAGAGAGACGCTCAAATTGCCCCGGAATGGAGGAATCCAGTCGTGCTCGCAAATTTCCGGCACAATTCCCGTCGATTTTGCGTTTCGTTTAAGCTCCAAAATAAAACAATCAAATCTCCCCAAAACAGCATCCCTTTTCGCGTTGCATAGCAGTGCAAGATCCAAACTACGGACAGAATTCAAATGTGTACAAGACATCTTCTGCAAACATTTTACAATATAAAAACTAAGACAAAATACAGATGGTGCGACCATCTTAAAATATTTAATACAGCCCACAATAATTACAATGAAACGAAATACAAATTTAAAAAAGGTATTTTGTAGGAATATTACTATTAAAAGAGGCAGAAAAATGCGAAAAGAAAGGGATTTATTTTTAGAAAGCAGCCAAATGTTTTTTTAAAAAATGATGGAAATGTATTTTTAAAAAATTAAGATAGGGCTGTGGATTTTATTTTTATTATGATTTTTATTATGATTATTATTATGATTATTGAACGCCATAGTGATGCCTGTTTGCCCCCCTTTAAAAATCTGCCTATTCCAGCTTTAATTCTCGTCCCTACACAATTTCACAAAAAACAGCAAATATTTACTTCAATGTAAAACATCACGTGGCACGTTTTAATCCCGGTTTCTCACTTTAATCCTGCTGTTAAATCCCTTCGAGGACATGGAGAGCTATTTCAAGCGCATTGTGTGTGTTTCTTCAAACCTTATTTAATTAAAAAGAGTGTCTAATTATTTTAAAGTATTCTGAATAATTCATGTCCAGCATGAGGACAGAAGGCCATGCTGCAGGGATGGATTGGACGTGTTGTCCTGACGAACGCAGTGAAAGGAACCTCTCTAAAAGCGCGGAGCTTCCATCCACCCATCACCTGGGCTTCGCTAGAGGGAGCCAGGCACTGCAAATTGGCATCGGAACGTCTCGTACGGGTTCTAATCACTTCCAAATGAAACATTTGATTAAAGATTTATCCAACTTTCCCAAAAGCGAACATGGCTTCGGCGGTTGGAGGGATTGCCAGTTGGATAATGGGGTTTAAGTGAATGGAAGGCGGCAACCACCGTGTGCGTGAAGTTCAACCAGCCACGCAGTGAAGGTAAAAGTAAAAGGTTACTTACAGTGCTGAGAAGGAGAGCCGTTTGAAGAGCAGAATTGTAGCTTTATGGTTATGAAGTTTCCAAAAATTTCAAACGCAAGGTAGAGCTTATCCTTCTCCCGAGGGTTCTCCAGCTTCCCAGAGCAACCCACGTCGTGCTGGAGTTCCACAGGGTCTCTCCCTCAGATCCGAAGCGAGTACTGCGGGAAGTTATTTGTGTCAGATGAGGGTTTGGGGTGGTAGAGGCTATTTACAGAGCACACAAAGCAATCCGAGTAATTAGTACCTTTTTTTTTTTTTTTTTTTTTTTTTTTTACAGAGGCGTGGGCACAGACTTGCGAAAACACCGCCACATAAAATCACAAGCGAGCCGGGATGCCGGGGGCGAGCGTCGACTGCTCCTCGGATGTTGCCATGAAGAACCAGCAGGAGCTCAGGTACAGAGAAGCAAATAATCCAGCACGCCTGGGATTTCTGGCCCCGTTATAAAATCCACACTCACTGAGAGCTCACTGAGCTCCACGGGCCGCTCCGGGCGCCGCGCGCTGCATGATGGTCGCCTCCACCAGCCCCAAGGTGTTCTTTAAAAAGAGTTGGAGTTGTAGAGCACCACAGCATACAGCATACAGCCAGACAGAAGTGCGGGTCATATGCGTGCAGAGCCTTGGGTTCTCCAAAAAGTGTATATTCCCGACGCGCACGCATCGACCGAGTGCCGCAAAATGAAGGGCGCGCTAACGTGCGCTCCTCTTCAACTCTGTCACCTGCACTCTCTCTTACTGACTGCGCCCTCCCTCCTCCTCCTCCTCTCTCTCTCTCCCTTCCCCTCCCTCTCTTTCTTTCTTTCCTTGCTCACTCTTTCACTCCTTCCGCCGGCGAAGCTCTGCTGCTGATGCGCACGCTCAGGAAAGACGCAGAAAATGCCCCAAAAAAGTTTATTAAACGTTGTTAGAAGGTTTGCTTTCGAACGAAATGTGTGCGTGGTTCGGCCTTTTTTGAAGTCGTAGGATTAAGATTTGTGCATTTCTTGGTGTCCCGGCTTCAGATCTGTGCGTGTGGAAAGTTTAAGGTCTGCGCGTCCACGCCACCTGCGAGCGCGTTTTCGGTCAAAAAGAAAAGAAAAAGAAAAAAAAGAAAAGAAAAGGCAGACCTGTCGACAAGCACAGATCAAAGCCGTCATTTCCTGTACCATGATAAAGGGTTAAAGGTCAGTACCAAATCGGAAAAGGGTTTCCTAATTGTTTCCACAATAACCTCTGTGCGTCGTAGCTTATAATAAATGGCGCTTGTGCGTCAAAATCGATAAATCAGTGAAATACAGCGTGTGTTATAAATATGTATATAGTGTGTGTTTTTATCTATCTATCTATCTATCTATCTATCTATCTATCTATCTATCTATCTATCTATCTATCTATCTATCTATATAATGTGTATATATGTGCATATGTGTGTGTGTGTGTGTGTGTATGTGTGTGTATGTGTGTGTGTGTGTGTGTATATATATATATATATATATATATATATATATATATATATATATATATATATATATATATATATATATATATATATATATATATATATATATATATATATATATATATATATATATATATATATATATATACACATGTGCACACACACACGCGTGTATATACATATAAATATATTTATAACACACGCAGTATTTCGCTGATTTATCGATTTTGACGCACAAGCGCCATTTATTTCCACATGTTCATATGTTGAAATTAGTAATCTAATGAACGTTAAATTCTTCTCTGTGAGTTACAGAGAGGACTGTGTTAGATAAGGCGGGGGGGGGTGATGGTTTAAGATTTACAGTATTTGTCTTGCCATAAACCAACCTCCGTTTACATAATAAACCACCGCAGGGATAGGCTCACACACTCGGAAAATAAACTGGCGCCTCGGAGGACAGAGACAATACCAGGTTTCGGGATATAAAAGCTCGCCATGTGGTCCGCAGCAGAACCTGGCGGAGGATCGGCTGCTTTCTGCGCAGTAGTTGGTGCGCAGACGGCGCCGCCTGCGGTTCCCCTTCATCAGGATGGTGGAACTGTAAAAGCGGGCGGCTGGCTAAACAAGCATCTGTACAGCCGAAAATAAACTCATAAAGCATCCGTGCCAAAGCCACGTCTGATTTCAGAGGTCTCACATTACAGGTTTGGAAACCTTGGGAGATGAGCCGGGTGAGGGTGAGGGTGAGGGTGAGGAGCGTGTTCAGGGTGTCTGTTATTATGAGATCATTAGGAGCTCAGTCAATAAATCAGTCATTAAAACATCGCTGCTTCCTGCTGAGCACAAAGTCTTGTTTTAGATTCTCTAGATAAGGAACGGTGGCTTAGTGATTAGCATGTTCTCCTCTCAGCACTAGGGATTCCCGGTTCGAATCCCCATCTGGGTGGAGTTTCCACGTTCTCCCCGTGTCTGCGTGGGTTTCCTCCGGGTTCTCCAGTTTCCTCTCAGCCCAAAAACATGGATCAAGGTCAACTGAGTTCTTCAAAAGAAGTTGCCCCATATAGAGTGTGTCTGTGTGAGTGAGTGTGTGCCCAGTGATAGATTGGCGTCCTGTCCTGGGTGTATCTGCCCAGTGCCCGAGACGTTCTCCCCTGGATAGGCATGGGGACCCCATCCCTAATATAGAATGAAGCAGAAGATTATGGATGGATGGATGGAACGGGCTGCACAGTGGCTTAGTGGTTAGCATGTTCTCTTCTCGGCACTAGGGATTTCCGGTTTGAATCCTAATCTGGGTGGAGTTTGCATGTTCTCTCCATATCTGTGTGGGTTTTCTTCAGGTTCTCCGGTTTCCTCCCACAGTCCAAAAACATGGATCAAGTCAATTGAGTTCTCCAAATTGCCCCATATATAGTGTGTGTGTGTGTGAGTGAGTGTGTGCCCAGTGATAGATTGGCGTCCTGTCCTGGGTGTATTTGCCCAGTGCCTTAGACGTTCTCCCCTGGATGGGAATGGGGAACCCCCCCCCCCCCCCCCGACAAAGCGGAAGATGGATGGATGGATGGATGGATGGATGGATAAGGAACATAAAAGGCAACATGTGATCAAATCTGCCTCATTAACTTCCATTTTGTCCTCCTCTATGGTTCTTCATGCCAGGGGAGAACATTTCAGGTGCTGGCAGATGCACCCTGGACACACATGGGGCTCACACTCACTCATAATATATGGGGGAATTTAGATGGGGCTTTTGAAAGCAGCCAATTCACCTTGAGTCCATGTTTTTGGACTGTGGGAGGAAACCCACGCAGACACGGGGAGAACATGGAAACCCAGACTGGGATTCGAACCGGAAATCCCTAGTGCTGAGAGGCCCAGTGCTGAACCAGACCAGCGCGCAGCCCACCATAATGATATGGTCTCAAACTCATTATCTTCTACTTAATTCTCCACTAGGGTTCCCCATGCCCATCCAGAGGGGAACGTTGGGGCTCTGGGCAGATACACCCAGGACAGGGCGCCAATCTATCGCTGGGCACACACTCACTCACACAGAAACGCTCTATATGGACAGGACAACACAGCACGCCGATCCAATCCATGGCTGGACACACACACACTATATGGGGCAATTTAGAGCAGCAAATTCAACTTGAGAACATAAAAACTCCACCCAGATCGGAATTCGAACCTGGAACCACCGTACCTCCCATCATATCATTCTGAGCTTCTGAAGTGGTGTGAGGTGCTCTCTGTGTCTCCTGGAACCTTGGTTCCACTTGGTTCCTGTCTTCCATGCACAGAGCAGACGGGGGGGGGGGTGTCTATAAACCTTAATTTTTAGAAGCATGTGTGCAAAGAACGTGTCCGTCTGAAAGGAAGAACCAAACTGCACCAGAAGGTCGTGGATGGGGGTTGGGGGGGGGGGTACAGACATGTCAAATAAGACAGTTAGTTTGTGGACGAGACCTTCTAACCAAGCAAACCAAAAGCCTGAGGTTCCATAAGGAACCAGAAGCCAGAACCATAAGGTCCAGCACAGGAACCTTCTTTAATATCAGTTATCATCTTTTAACGTCTTTCTCTTTTAATAATCACAAGAGGGACCACTGGTGCAGTCAGTGGTTCAGTTGCCCCATAGGGCAAACAAGATCCTGAATTTAAATCTACCTTATTGTTTGCATGTTCTCCCTATAGTTACTTAGACAGACATGTCAGATTAGACAGTTAGTGTCTTTCCAAAGTTTGTGGACGAGACCTTTCAACCAAGCAAACCAAAAGCCTGAGGTTCCATAAGGAACCAGAAGCCAGAACCATTAGGTCCAGCACAGGAACCTTCTTTAATATCAGTTATCATCTTATAACGTCCCTCTCTTTTAATAATCACAAGAGGGACCACTGGTGCAGTCAGTGGTTCAGTTGCCCCATAGGGCAAACAAGGTCCTGAATTTAATTCCCAGAGCAGGAAGGCAAGCTCCTTATTGTTTGCATGTTCTCCCCATAGTTCCATGGACAGACCTTTGAACCAAGCAAACCAAAAGCATGAGGTTCTAGGAACCAAAACCCAGAACTATTAGATCCAGCGCAGGAACCTTCTATCAGTTATCATCTTATAATGTCTCTCTCTTTTAATAATTACAAGATTCAACACTGGTGGTTCAGTTGCCCCATTGAGCAAACAAGGTCCTGATTTTAATTTTATTATACCTGATTGGTGTGGCACGGTGGCATAGTGGTTAGCACGTTCGCCTCTCAGCGCTAGGGATTCCCGGTTCGAATCCCCATCTAGGTGGAGTTTTCATGTTCTCCCCGTGTCTGCATGGGTTTCCTCCGGGTTCTCCGGTTTCCTCCCACAGTCCAAAAACATGGATCAAGTTAAATGAATTCTCAAAATTGCCCCCTATAGAGTGTGTCTGTGTGAGGGAGTGTGTGCCCAGCGATGGATTGGCGCCCTGTCCTGGGTGTATCTGCCCAGCGCCTGAGACGTTCTCCCCTGGATGGGCATGGGGAACCCCACCGCGACCCTAATAGAGGAGATAATGAATGAATGAATATACCTGATTGTTTGCATGTTCTCCCTATAGTTGCATGCCTTTTTTTTCCAAAAGTCCCTCAGTGGTGTCTCAGTCGGGAGGGAAGGTTGTGGGTTCAAATCCCAGGTGCACTGACGTTACCATTGTGGGTCCTTAAGCGAGGGGAATTTAATTCCCCGAGCAGAAAGACAAGCTCCTTATTGTTTGCATGTTCTCCCCATAGTTGCATGGACAGACATGTCGATTAGACGGTTAACGTCTTTCTCCGGCCCCGCTCAGACAACCACAAACTGCGCACCACATCCTCCTCCGTCCGGCTCCATGCTGCACCTCCCTGTTACCCCCTGAAGCATGCAACCCCCTTCCAACCCCTCCACCACCAGTGCCCTTCCAGTCCACAAGCACTCCACCGGGGCTGTGTAAAACACCGAGCACACCGAGCCGGGGGCCATCAACCACCCCGTACACGCTCATAACCTCCTCCCACTAAGATGCCCTCCAACCACCTTCCCCCCCCCTCTCCCCCCATCCAGCCACCGTCACCACCACCACCTCCACCACCACTGCAGCTTAACATCACCGAACCTCCTCCACCCCTTCACTGCACACTCGCTCCCGCTCGCCAGTCTCCCCTTCTCCCTCATTCCAACCCCCCTCCCCCCTCCATCCTCCGTCCTGTGGGTGCAAAGTCAGGCAGGCAACATCTGGATGAGTTTATGAGGGAGAGAGAGAAACGAAGGGGCGAGAGAGAGCTTTCCTCACCGAGCGAGCCTCCATTAGAACCGTAGTGTTTGTAATCAAGGTTCCTCTTTTTCATTACTCCTTTAAACTGGAAGAAAAAAAAAACTTGCTGCCCAAATACAGGTAGAATAAATGTTCTAAAGTTTGTGGACGAGAACTTTGAAGCAAGCAAACCAAAAGCAGGAGGTTCTGTAAGGAACCAGAAGCCCGAACCATTAGAACCCAGCACAGGAACCTTCTTTAATAGCATTCATCCATCCATTATCTTCTGCTTTATACTATGTTAGGGTTGAGCGCGGGGAGGGGGGGGTTCCCCATGTCCATCCAGGAGAGAACGTCTTGGGCGCTGGGCAGATACACCCAGGACAGGGCGCCAATCTATCGCTGGGCACACACTCTCTCACACAGACACACTCTATATGGGGCAATTTGGAGAACTCAGTTGACTTGACCATGTTTTTGGCACACACTCTCTCACACAGACACACTCTATATGGGGCAATTTGGAGAACTCAGTTGACTTGACCATGTTTTTGGACTGTGGGAGGAAACCCACGTGGACACAGGGAGAACATGGAAACTCCACCCAGATGGGGATTCGAACCGGGAATCCATAGTGCTGAGAGGAGAACATGCTAACCACTAAGCCACCGTGCTGCCCTTTCTTTAATATCAGTTATCATCTTATAATGTCTCTCCATCCATTATCTTCTGCTTTATCCTCTACTAGGGTCGCGGGGGGGGGGGGGGTGGTTCTCCATGGCCATCCAGGGGAGAACATTTCAGGCGCTGGGCAGATAGACCCAGGACAGGGCGCCAATCTATCTCTGGGCACACACTCACTCACACATACATACTCTATATGGGGCAATTTGGAGAATTCAGTTAACTTGATCCATGTTTTTGGACTGTGGGAGGAACCCGGAGGAAACCCACGCAGACATGGGGAGAACATGGAAACTCCAACCAGATTGGGATTCGAACCGGGAATCCCTAGTAACGTCTCTCTTTTAATAATTGCCAGATGGAACACCAGTGCAGTAAGGAATTCAGTTGCCCCATAGGGCAAAAAAGGTCTGGAATTTAATTTAATTATACCTTATTGTTTGCATGTTCTCCCTATAGTCATATTACTTTTTCTCCAGCAGTCCAAAGATCTGTAATGATTTGAAGGTAGAACACCAAACTGTTTATTTATTTTCGGAGCACAGACGATCTGGACTTGATGGGGGTCGTGTTCTGGAATGCCCGTTACTCGTGATGGCTATGGTACCTCAGTGGGTAGAGAAGGTTGTGGGTTCAAGTCCCAGGTCCATTGAAGTTACCAATGTGGGTCCTTAAGGAAGACCGTTAACCCTCATTGCTCCAGGGGGCGCTGCATCAGGGCAGATCCTACGTTCTGACCCCAACCATGAAGGCACTCAGACCTGGAGACGAAAGGACCTGTACTAAACCGCTGGGGTATGTACCTGTCTGAAATAACGTTCATTAGAAGCATGGAACCCTCATTAGAACCAGGAACCCAGGACTGACAAATGATTAATATTAAGTAGTATCTTGGGCACAGTGGCTTAGTGGTTAGCATGTTCTCCTCTCAGCGCTGAGGATTCCCGATTCGAATCCCAATCTGGATGGAGTTTCCATGTGCTCCCCGTGTCCGCGTGAGTTTCCTCCGGGTTCTCCAATTTCCTCCCACAGTCCAAAAACATGGATCAAGGTCAATTGAGTTCTCCAAATTGCCCCATATAGAGTGTGTATGTGTGAGTGAGTGTGTGCCCAGAGATAGATTGGCGCCCTGTCCTGGGTGTATCTGCCCAGCACCCCAAATGTTCTTCTCTGGATGGGCATGGGGGGGGGGAGATGGATGAAGTAGTATCTTCCTTACCTTTGAGGAACTTCAGGGTGGAGCGAGTGCTGGGGTGTCTCGGGCGCTGGGCAGATACACCCAGGACAGGGCACCAATCTATCACTGGGCCCATGCTCACTCACACAGACACACACACACTATATAGGGGCAATTAATAGCAGCCAATTCACATTGAATCCATGTTTTTGGACTGTGGGAGGAACACAGGAGAACATGGAAACTCCACCCAGATCGGGATTCGAACCTGGATCTCCAGTACTGAGAGGTGAACGTGCTGACCACCACCCCATTGTTTTATTATTATTATTATTTTTTTTATGACGTTATTCACAGATGTATTAATTAAAATATAACATTGTGACAAAGTGATGTTTCAACCAACAGTTTCTTTTCTCCTCCATGAGTTTGGACTACAGAACCTTAGAGCCAGAGTTCAAAGGTCAGGGGTCTGGACAGTGGCTTAGGAGGTCATTACTATAAGTCACTGCATGGCTATTTGAGATCCGTTTCTTTATTACAGCAGCACGTTAAACACAGGTGACTTTGGATGTGCTGTCTCTTTCATTTCCGTCCTGCTGGATGGGGTTGGTGCGCGCAGGACCCCCCCCCCTCCCGACCCCCACCAAGCCCCCCCCTGACCGACAACTAAACTTCCTCTCTGCTCCTGATGCGGGTGACGCAGCGGTAGGTGAGGAAAGGCAGTGATGAAGAGCTGCTTTCAGCGTAACTCACTGAATATCTGTCATGGCTCCCATGGAGGAGACGCCCGAGACGACAGTGATGTTAATCCCACAGAGCCATGCTGTCAGCGGCGAGCGAGCGAGCGAGAGAGAGAGAGAGAGAGAGAGAGAGAGAGAGAGAGAGAGAGAGCAGAAACATACACTTTTCTCCTGAAGGTTTCAGTGTTCTCCTTCCTCTAACAGTCCAAAAACATGGATTCAATGTAAATTGTCTGCTATTAATTGCCCCTATATAGTGTGTGTGTGTGTGTGTGCCCAATGATAGATTGGCGCCCTGTCCTGGGTGTATCTGCCCAGCGCCCAAAACACCCCAGCACCCCCTCCACCTTGAAGATCCTCAAAGGTAAGGAAGATTCTACTCTGTCCATCCTTTGTGGGGTGGGGGGGTTCCCTCATGCCCATCCAGGGGAGAACGTTTGGGGCGCTGGGCAGATAGACCCAGGACAGGACGCCAATCTATCACTGGGCACACACTCACTCACACATACACACTCTATATGGGGCAATTTAGAGAACTCAATTGACTTGATCCATGTTTTTGGACTGTGGGAGGAAACCGGAGAACCTGGAGGAAACTCACGCAGACACGGGGAAAACATGCAAACTCCACCCAGGTTGGGATTCGAACTGGGAATCCCTAGTGCTGAGAGGAGAACATGCTAACCACTAAGCCACCGTGCCGCCCTCTGTTGAAATCACAGGAACTGAAAAGTTCTTATTTTTGTTATTTCTCCTCTAATTACCACTAAGCCACCGAGCCGCAGGTTGGAACTTTAAACGGGGTAAAAGTGGTATCTGGTCACGCTCAGGGGCGGGGCAGATCGTCCATTCATAGTGTGATTATACTAAAACACAGTCGATGAAAGGCAAGGGATAGGAGTGAAACGGTGATGTACCATGGGCATGGGTTCAAAATACCAAAAAGTATATGGACAGCCCTCTTAATGTCGGAACTCATCATTCAGTCCTAATTAATCACAAGTGCCTCAACGGTAGTCATTAGCAGGTTCTCCTCTCAGCGCTGGGGATTCAGGTTCTAATCCCAATCTGGGTGGAGTTTCCGTGTTCTTCTCGTGTCCGTGTGGGTTTCCTCCGGGTTCTCAGGTTTCCTCCCACAGTCCAAAAACATGGATCAAGTCAATTGAATTCTCCAAATTGCCCCATATAGAGTGTGTCTGTGTGAGTGAGTGTGTGCCCAGTGATAGATTGGCGCACTGTTCTGGGTCTATCTGCCCAGCGCCTGAGACGTTCTCCCCTGGATGGGCATGGGGAACCCCCCCCGCGACCCTAATAGAGGATAAAGAGGAAGATAATGGATGGATGGATGGATGGATGGAAGTTCCAACCCCAATACTGGAGGCGGTTCTAGTTCTAGTGTAAAATGATGAGTGTCTCCCTGTTGTGTTGACATCCTGTTTATTTACGAGGGCTGATCACAGCTCCACTTCCTGCGATGCTGTGATCCGAAGCACATTTCATTCTCATGATGACTGTTCCGCTGGCAGATAACGGAGAACGCTTATGAGACAATGTGATGAAAAGAGACATATTTATTACAGCATGAAGTTCAATAGCGCCATCAGGACAGCGAGAACCATATGATGGAGGAGAGGGGGAAATGGAGGATCTTGGGGGATATGGCAGGAGCAGGCCGAGAAGGATTCGGGGCTGATGGGGGTTTTTCAGTCTACAGTGCATATGGGTTCCACTTCAAAGTCACTGCCAGTGGGGTCCATTTGTTGTACAACTGAGAATAAAGAGCATCGGCTGAGAAGAGCCACAGCTGTCAGCCATTAGATCTCTGCCTGTTCCTCCATAACACAGAGCTGAAGTCAGAGGAGAGGGAACGATAAACGGAGACCATCAGCTCCAACATCCAACACAATCCAGAACTAACTGCTTCCTCCCAAACGTACTGATCTCATCTCATTATCTTCCTCTTCAATCTCTGCTAGGGTCGGGGGGGGGGGGGTGTTCCCCATGCCCAACATTATGGGTGCAGGGCAGATATACTCAGGACAAGATGATAACCCATCACTTGCACACACTTACCCACACAAACACATACATCATGTGGGGGCAATTTGAATAGAGAGTGCAGTTCACTTTGAATCCATGCTTTTGGACTGTGGAAGAAAACCGGAGAACCTGGAGAACACCCACACAGACACGGGGAGAACATGGGAACTCCGCCCAGATTGGGATTCGAACCAGGATCCAGAACGTGCTATCCACTACACCACTGTGACTTCACTTTACCTTCTTACCCATCCATTAGCTTCTGCTTTATCCTCTTGTAGGGTTGTGAGGGGGGGGGGGTTCCACATGCCCAACATTGTGGGTGCAGGGCAGATATACCCAGGACAAGATGGTAACCCATCACACGCACACATTTACTCACACAAACACATATGCTATATGGGGGCAATTGAAATAGAGGCATTTTAGAGCAGTTCACTTTGAATCCATGCTTTTTTTTATAGAGTGTGTGTGTCTGGGTGAGTGTGTGTGTGTCCTGGGTGTATCTGCCCAGCGCCCGAAACATTCTCCCCTGGATGGGCATGTAAAATCACCGTTTCACTCCTATCCCTTGCCTTTTTTTGACTGTGTTTTAGTCAAATCTTACTTTGAACGGAAGATCTGCCCCGCCCCTGAGCGTGACCAGATACTACATTTACCTCGTTTAAAGTTCCAACATGCGGCACGGTGGCTTAGTGGTTGGCATGTTCTCCTCTCAGCACTAAGGATTTCCGGTTCGAATCCCCATCTTGGTGGAGTTTCCATGTTCTCCCCGTGTCCGCGTGGGTTTCCTCCGGGTTCTCCGGTTTCCTCCCAAAGTCCAAAAACATTGATCAAGGTTAATTGAATTGTGTGTCTGTGTGAGTGAGTGTGTGCCCAGCGATAGATTGGCACCCTGTTCTGGGTGTATCTGCCCAGCCCCCAAAACGTTCTCCCCTGGGTGGGCATGGAGAACCACCCTGCGACCCTAATATAGGATAAAGCGGAAGATAATGGATGTATATAGGGGTTATTTAGATAGGGGCAATATAGCAGCCAATTCAGCTTAAATTCATGTTTTTGTAAACCAGAGAACCTGGAAACAACTCACACAGACACAGGATTCGAACCTGGATCCCCAGCACTGAGAGGTAGATGTGCCACACTAAATGGTCAGAACCTGAACGTTTATACTTCAGTTATATCAGATGATAGAACTTAGCTTGGTTCAGCACCATGTCTGCCCCCCACCCCCAACCCCACCCCCAACCCCACCCCACCCTCATACACCTACATCCACACCCCTTCTTTACCTTTACAAATAGCACAACACCCTTAATGGCTCTTGGCCCACTCCCCATTTCCTGTACCCCGAGGCTGGTCTATCATTAGCAGGGGGCGATGCTCAGCCGCCGTGGTTCTGCTCCGGGGTAGAACGAGAGGAAGCCTGTTCAGTAGCAGCTATAAAAGCCCTGCTGCAACATGACATGTTGGGGCAGACGGGTGGATGAGGGCCCACATGCTACACAAATGTTTCCCCTTGGAGTTCGGTGGAGGTGGTGGACCAAACACTACGTCAGAACCTCGGAGTCCGTCCACTGACCTCTGTCCTCCAGCACATGTGGATTCAGAGAGCCGCACAGATGTGGGTCACACGTTGAGGATGAGGGTGAGGTTGAGGAGCCTCGGTGAAAAGCGGCGTTGCTTTCAACCCATTTATATTAAAATAGCCTTTGATCTCTTAACAAAGAGCTTTATTCCCTTTAACAGAATTCAACGTCTGCGTCTTCTTTTAACATGAGATTCTGTATAAAGCTGCGTTTCCAGAGGGTTCTCATGTTCTGGAGTTATGGTTCTCATGTGGAACTATTAAAAATCCACACACTCACTGGCCATTTTATGAGGTTCTGCTCATTGTTTCTCCACTTACCTTATAGATGGACTTTGTAGTTCTGCAGTTCCATTCTGTAGTCCATCTGTTTCTCCACATAGTGTGTTAGACCGCTTTAGTATGCTCGTTCATCCATCCATTATCTTCTATTGGGGTCGTGGGGGGGGGTTCCCCATGCCCATCCAGGGGAGAACGTTTCGGGCGCTGGGCAGATACACCCAGAACAGGGCGCCAATCTATCGCTGGGCACACACTCACTAACACAGACACACTCTATATGGGGCAATTTGGCAAACTCAATTGACTTGATCCATGTTTTTTGGTTTTTTTTGGACTGTGGGAGGAAACTGGAGAACCCGGAGGAAACCCATGCGGACACGGGAAGAACATGGAAACTCCACCCAGATGGGGATTCGAACCGGGAATCCCTAGTGCTGAGAGGAGAACGTGCAAACCACTAAGTTCAAGTTCAAGTCATTTATTTATAGAGCGCTTTTTACAACAGTACATCGTCACAAAGCAGCTTTACAGAATGAAAAGCCTTTAAACCGCCAAAGAGCAAGCCGAAGCGACAGTGGCAAGAAAAAAACTCTGTTATGTTGTTATTTAAGGAAGAAACCTTGGGAGGACCAAGACTCAGTGGGGGACTCGTCCTCCTTGAGCGGCCAGGCAGCGGCAACAGTGTAGGACAGCCATGTACAGACATTTAACAAATGGAAAAACTCTAGCAACTGGAAAACTATATGTGAGTCCATTAGGGGGCGTCCTGCAGGATCGCCAGTCCAATTAATATTCAGGTTCCATCCAGTATTCGATCTGACTACACCTCCAGGAAGCCGGTCACACCTCAAAAGAAACAGCCAAAGGAAGGCAGTTGGAGCTATGTTCTCTGATGATCAGGACCCCACAGAGCAGGTATTATTAGGGTGGTGGATGATTGGTGGACTGTTCTCTGTCCAGCAGCACTGTGGTGTCTGATCCACTCGTACCAGCACAACACACTAACACACAACCACCGTGTCAGCATAACTACAGTACTGAGAATCATCCTCCACCCTAATACTTCCTTTTTGGGGGTCCTGATCCTGTTGGCGTCTGAGTGAATGTGATCTGTACCCACTCGAAAAAGGAGTTAGGTAGGTGGAGGATTGGCGAAGGGTATGTATGAGATACACTGTAACCTTAGTATAGGGTTCCTAACATGGAAACTCCACCCAGGTCGGGATTCGAACCTGGATCTCCAGTGCTGAGAGGTTGACATGCTAACCACTACGCCACCGTGTGGTCCACTCAGACAAATTAAACTAACAAGCTATTTATTTCTTATTTATGTTGCAGGTTGGCGGCACGGTGGTTTAGTGGTTAGCATGTTCTCCTCTCAGTGCTAGGGATTTCCCGTTCGAATCCCAATCTGGGTGGAGTCTCCATGTTCTCCCCGTGTCCGCATGGGTTTCCTCTGGGTTCTCCGGTTTCCTCCCACAGTTCAAAAACATGGATCAAGGTCAGTTGAATTCTCCAAATTGCCCCATATAGAGTGTGTCTGTGTGTGTGAGTATGTGCCCAGTGATAAATTGGCGCCCTGTCCTGGGTGTATCTGGCCAGCACCCAAGACATTCTCCCCTGGATGGGCATAGGGACCCCCCCCCCCCCCATGGATGGATGGAGTAGTATCTTCCTTGCCTTTGAGGAACTTCAGGGTGGAGGGAGTGCTGGGGTGTCTCGGGTGGTGGGCAGATACACCCAGGACAGGGCGCCAATCTATCACTGGGCACTAACTCACAAACACACACACTCTATAGGGGCAATTAATAGCAGCCAATTCACATTGAATTCATGTTTTTGGACTGTTGGAGGAACACAGGAGAACATGGAAACATGGAAGATAATGGATGGATGGATGTAGCAGGTTGCAGATCCGGTTGGTCCAATTAATTCTACCGCATGGTTCTACCACATGGTTCTACCACATGGTTCTACCGCATGGTTCTACCACATGGTTCTACCACATGGTTCTGTATGCAAGTGTTCATCTGTCTGAAGGCATCTTTGTGAGCAGTAGCTGAACATGTTCATGTGTAAAGGTAAGCGGTGTTTGGAAACACTCACGCTCGGAATGAGGTAACACCTCTGTGCCATTGAGGGTAAAACCTCAGCATCAGCTGGTTGTAATTTGCGCTGGTGCTCAGATCCGGGATCATATCATATAGAGGCTGTTGTTTGGTGGTTCGTTCATTAGAGACGGAACGTTCTGGAGACCCGGGGGACAGCTGATCATCAGCTGATCGGCTCCTGCGTCCTGCTCAGGTGATGGCACCCAGAAGCGTTCTGTTCCTCTGACTTTGCTCCCTCCAACGTCCCGTCACGTCATTGTGGTAAAGCGTTAAAGAAAACAACGACCCGATGATGTGCGGCGGGGGTCGTGTCACCAAAGCACCTTCAAAATAACCAGACGTCACTGAAGGCCTTTCAGAGAGCATTACAACTTCAGAGCCTGAAGGAAACGAGAAGAAGCGGAGTTCCAGTTCACTCCTCTTTCTATTTGTTTTAGCCGTGTTGAGAAGAGAGAAAGCCCATTTCCATGATTTGTCTTCTTCCTCCTCCTCTTCGTCTGTGGAATCATCCTTTACCTCCATAAATAAATAAAAAAGCACCTCAAAGCAACACAAACAGCGATGCCATCATTTGTTATACCACATTCTTCAGAGAAAGCCCGGGGGTGGGTGTGGTGGGGTGGGAAGAGGTGGGCTGGGGTGCGGTGGGGTGGGGATGGGGTGTTCATATTGCCTGGTTTTCCTCAGGTTTCGCTCCCCTGTCCAGAACACCGGCCCAAATGAATGATTTTAGGGCCCAGGATTCAACAAATAAAGCCGAGGTCGCGTCGTAATGGAAACGCGCCACCACATGGGCACATCTGATGGATCTGAGCCTTTTACGATCCTGTCGGCGTGCGATTCAACGAGACCTGTACCCACTCAAAAAAGGATGAGGGTATGTATGAGACATACCATAACCTTAGTATAGTGTTCCTAACATGGAAACTCAACCCAGATCTGGAGATCCAGTGCTGAGACCACCTGACATATCCATCCATCCATTATCTTTCGCTTTATCCTCTGCAGGGTCACGGTGGGGTTCCCCATGCCCATCCAGGAAAGAAAGATTCGGGCGCTGGGCAGATACACCCAGGACAGGGCACTAATCTATAGCTGGGCTCACACTCACTCACTCACACACATACACTCTATATGGGGCAAATTGGAGAATTTAACTGACCTTGATCCATGTTTTTGGACTGTGGGAGGAAACCCACACAGACACGGGGAGAACATGGAAACTCCACCCAGATTGGGATTCGAACCGGGAATCCCTAGCGCTAAGAGGAGAACATGCCAACCACTATAATGCTTTTTCGTTCTTTATTCATTATTTTCCGCTTTATCCTCTATTAGGGTCGCGGGGGGTTCCTCATGTCCATCCAGCTGAGAACGTCTCAGGCGCTGGGCAGATACACCCAGGACAGGGTGCCAATCTATCGCTGGGCACACACTCACTCACACAGACACACTCTATATGGGTGTCTTGATCCATGTTTTTGACTGTGGGAGGAAACCGGAGAACCCGAAGGAAACCCAGGCGGACACGGGGAGAACATGGAAACTCCACCCGGGAATCCCTAGTGCTGAGAGGAGAACATGCTAACCACTAAGCCACCGTGCCGCCCCATCTTTATTTATTAATGATTAAAGTTTAAACTTAATGTTCTTTAAATAATCATTAATATTAAATGTTTTATATAAAGACGTGTATTAAACCCCTCCACCTGCTTTCAGGCAACAGCAGAGGCTGCTTCATCTGTCAATCAAACTGACATGGCTCTGTGGGTTTTTTAAGGGGCGGAGCATATTATCATGGGAATCAGTGATTGGTGTTTCATCAGTCAGTGTATTAATGAGTCATTGAGATTAATTGGAGATAATTAAGCCTTTAGAATCCAGTTTTCCTCTCAAACACAAAGAATAGGATCCGAAAAGGAGATGTTTAGAACCGAAACCCTGCTGTGAGAGCAGCCTGAAGATCCTGGAGTTCATGTTCTGGATTATTTTGGAACTTCAGCTGGATCCTGAGTTTGTTCAGATGAAGATGAGGATGAAGATAGAGGAAGATGAACAGAGTGAGTACAGCGCTTTTTAAATGGTTCTCGCTTGCTGTCGGTAGCAGGAACTTCATCCCACTGTCCCTCCATGCATCCATGTCTCTTCCTCCTTTTAAGAAGCTTTTTCAAATTCATTCATTCATTCATTCATTCATTATCTCCCGCTTATCCTCTATTAGGGTCGCGGTGGGGTTCCCCATGCCCATCCAGGGGAGAACGTCTCAGGCGCTGGGCAGATAGACCCAGGACAGGGCGCCAATCCATCGCTGGGCACACACTCACTCACACACACACACTCTATATGGGGCAATTTTGAGAATTCAATTGACTTGATCCATGTTTTTGGACTGTGGGAGGAAACCGGA
>JAFMOD010000566.1:56720-74176 GCA_019802435.1 Corydoras maculifer | reverse complement strand
TCACAAATCGGACTAAAGCTAGAGAGAAGCCGTCCATGTACAAGCACAATGAGCGAGCGAGAGAGAGAGAGAAAGGGAGAGAGAGCAGTGGGATGAGCTCTGCTGATAAGAATAATGAGAGAGAGCGACACAAATATGCAGGATTATCCAAATTGCACCATATAGAGTGTGTCTGTGTGGGTAAGTGTGTGTCCAGCGATAGATTGGCGCCCTGTCCTGGGTGTATCTGCCCAGTGCCCGAGACGTTCTCCCCTGGATGGGCATGGGGAACCCCCCCCGCGACCCTAATAGAGGATAAAGAGGAAGATAATGGATGGATGGATGGATAGTCTGAGACGGCTTTTAAAAAAAGCCTCTCGCAGTGAGGGAGCGAATCACAGCGTGCCGACCTGGACCTGATTTAATTGGTTGAGTATCAGCAACCTAAGCTCATCCGATCCGCCGTGCCATCTTCATCCTCTCTCTGTTTCAGCCGCCGAAGTTTACGGTCGCTACAGAGTGTGAAGTAATCCAACCTGAGCATAAAAGAGGCAGAAAGAGATTCATCCAGTATCTTCTGCTTTATCCTCTACTAGGGTTGCAGGGGGGGTCCCCATGTCAATCCAGAGGAGAATGTTTCAGGCGCTGGGCAGATACACTCAGGACAGGGCGCCAATCTATCACTGGACACACACTCACTCACACAGACATACTCTATATGGGGCAATTTAGAAAATTCAATTGACCTTGATCCATGTTTTTGCACTGTGGGAGGAAACCGGAGAACCCGGAGGAAACCCACGCGGACACGGTGAGAACATGGAATCTCCACCCAAATTGGGATTTGAACCAGGAATCCCTAGTGCTGAGAGGAAAACATGCTAACCACTAAGCCACCATGCCACCTAGTTCCGTTTGAGTGAAATAAAAAGCTTTATATAAAGAATACAAAGACATGTAGAGGTGCAGAGAAAGACACGGACACAGGGAGGACATGGAAACTCCACCCAGATTGGAATTCATTCATTCATTCATTATCTTCCACTTTATCCTCTATTAGGGTCGCGGGGGGGTTCCCCATGCCCATCCAGGGGAGAATGTTTCAGGCGCTGGGCAGATACACCCAGGACAGGGCGCCAATCTATCACTGGGCACACACTCACTCACACAGACACACTCTATATGGGGCAATTTGGAGAACTCAATTGACTTGATCCATGTTTTTGGGCTGTGGGAAGAAACCGGAGAACCCAGAGGAAACCCACACAGACACGGGGAGAACATGGAAACTCTACTCAGATGGGGATTCGAACCAGGAGTCCTTAGCGCTGAGAGGAGAACATGCTAAACACTAAGCCACCGTGCTGCGCCAAAACAGTTTGCTGATGTTTCAGTTTTGCGTTATTTTCTCATTGTGAAAATGGAATTCTTAAAAGAATGTTTCTAAACAAGCTGATTCCAAACCGCTGGCCAACATGGTTCCTGTGTGCTGCACATGGGGTTAAGGAACCAGCCTTGTGACCTGAAGGTCCCCGGGGCTGCCCACCACTCCGGGCATGTGTGTTCACTTCACTTAGTGTGTGTGTGTGTGTGTGTGTGTGTGTGTGTGTGTGTGTGTGTGTGTGTATACTACATGGATGGGTTAAATGTGGAGGACTGATTCATGAATCCGCTGCTGATTCTTTAAACATGTCCGAGTCCTGAACGTGCCGGAATCACAGGCTACACTGTGTTCTTAATTCTTGATGACTCAGCTTTATAACTCGACCTGCTTCTCTTGTCTGTTTTTCTCTCAGGTATCTCCAGCTCCTCATCCATAACGCTTGCAGATCACCAGGGCAACGCTGGTTACTGGACAGAACCTGGATTTCTGTTGGATGAGCGGTGTTGCAGTCCTGCAGATCTTGATTGCTGCCCGCTGCTCAAGAAGCCCAAGAAAGACCACTGAGCATCGGTCCTCATAAGGTTTTTTCCTTAAAAAATATTTCTAAGACAGGGAGGTTGTTTTCTTGCCACTGTTAATTCAGCTTTTATTTGGGGGTTCGGGTTAGAACACACACATACCTATATATCTATTAATGTGTGTGTGTGTGTGTATATATATGTATGTACGTATATATACATGTGTGTGTATATACGTGTGTGTGTGTATATATATATATATATATATATATATATATATATATATATATATATATATATGTGTTTATACACACACACACACACACCAATACACACCCAACACCCAACCACATACATGCACCCACATACACTGAGGCTCATGTTCTAAGGTCAGCTGTTTAATAATATTTAAGGTTAAAATCCAAACATACAGTCACAAAAAAAAAAAACGATCATGCACTTCATAGAACTTTTTTTCTTTCCATTGAGTTTGAAACACAGAGTTTCTTCACTGAGTCATCATTTTAACAACTTCCTGCATCACGTTCTCATCCTTTTCGGTTGAGATCACCAGCAGAGTCAGTCCTCTCCAGCACGTCCCACAGACTTAGAACAGGTGTCTCTCTGAAGGAGGAGGAGAACATGCCCAATCCATCAGTGCACTCCAATCCTCGTCATTGTAAAGTAACGTAGTCTCAGTCCAAACGAACCCCCTGAAGATCAAAACACAACATTACTATTCAAACATTTATCCTCCAGGTTCTCCGCTTTCCTCCCACAGTCCAAAAACATGGATTCAAGGTCATCTGGCTGCTCTAATTTGCCTCAATATAGTGTAATAATAATACATTTTATTTTAAGGTCCCTTTCTAACACCCAAAGACACCGTACAATAATAAAACAATAAGTTATTAATAATAAGTGTGTGTGGGCGGCACGCTGGCTTAGTGGTTAGCATGTTCTCCTCTCAGCGCTAGGGATTCCCAGTTCAAATCCCCATCTGGGTGGACTTTCCATGTTCTCCCCGTGTCCACCTCACGGTTCTCCAGGTTCCTATCACAGTCTAAAAACATGGATCAAGGTCAATTGAATTCTCCAAATTGCCCCATATAGTGTGTGTCTGTTTGAGTGAGTGTGTCCAGTGATAAATTGGTGTCCTGTCCTGGGTTTATCTGCCCAGCGCCTGAGACGTTCTTCCCTGGATGGGACCCTAGTAGAGGATAAAGCAGAAGATAATGGATGGATGGATATATGTAAGTGTGTGTTCATTGTGTGAGTGTGTGTTCAGTGATTGATTGCCCCCCCCCCCAACACTCATTCCTAGTTGAGGATTAAGTGGAAGACAATGAGATGAGAGTGGCTGACACATCCATCTCTCAGGTTCAAATCCTGTTCTCGGTGGAGTTTCCATCTTCTCCGTGTCCACCTGTGTTTTTTTGGGTTCCCCAGTCTCCTCCCACACTCCAAAATCATTGATTTAAGGTCAAGTGGCTGTTCTAAATTGCCCATAACTAAATTGCCCTTATATAGTGTGTGAGTGTATGCCCAGAGATGGATTAGCCCCCAGTCCTGGATGTATCTGCCCAGAGGCTGAACCGTTCTTCCCTGAAAGGGCATGAGGAACCCTCCCCGACCCAAGTAGAGGACCAAGCACCAAGCAGAAGATACGAGAAAGACCTGCACCTTTATAATGCTGGAGTTTAACGTTAATACAGCTGAAGGTCCCACCTCCGCCTGTAACATCCTCCACTCGCAACGTCAGTTAAGTAAATATAACAAAGTAAATGTACCATGTTACTGCGTTCCACCTGGGGGAGGGGGGGTCTTGGTGGGGGGGGGAGGGGGGCATGCATAGCCCAAGAGTCTGCACTGGTTTTTGGTTTAGCTATAAAAAGCCCTGGAGCTTTCTAATTATTAAATCCTACCCCACACACACACACACACACACACACACACACACTCGGTGCATGTGCAGTCTTCTGGTTCTTCTCACTCTGTCGTTTTAACAAGGTATAAGCTGTAAAATGTTCACAGCCCCGAGAAGGTGTATATGTATGGGACCTTGTGGCTTAACAGTAATTCCAGTTTTCCTAAAACACACACTTGGATCCAACCCGCAGAAATCCTGTCTAATTCAAGGGCCCTTGAGGGTTTAACGTTTCCTGAATAAACCACATCTCATCTTTAATTGGTCAGTGGGGGGAATTCACTCGTGAGGACAGGGATAGGCTGCCAGGAGGAGGAAACCGACCGAAGGTGGATCACTCACCTCTGATGGGACGAGACGGTAAGCGACAGGACTCGGGTTTAGGCCCAGATTCCTTCTTCATCATCCTGAAATCAGACGTTAGAACCAGAACTATTACACATTTTCAAAGTGGTTCTATTAGAACCATACAGACAGACCCCTTTTGCAGGAGGAACCTGGTTTTATAGAGGGTATGGTGTAGTGGTTAGCATGTTCTCCCTTCAGTGCTGTTATTTTTATTTAATATGCATCTTTAATGGACATTAAGGTGAGCTACATATCGTAAAGGTTCCTGCTTTGGTTCCTTTGATGGATGTTCTTGTGTCCAGTGACGGATTGGTGACTTTTCCTGGGTGTATCACTTATCCTGAAATCCCACAGTCCATAAACATGGCTTTAAGGTGATTTGGCTGATCTGAAATGCCCCTATGTAGTGAGTGTGTACCCAACAATCTTTTGGTACCCTTACTGGGTGTATCTGCCCAGCACTCAAAACGTTCTCCACTGGATGAGCCTGTTGGAACCCCTCAACCTGAACTCCCACAGTCCAAAAAACATGGCTTCAAGCTGATTTGGCTAATCTAAAATGCCCCTATATGGTGAGTGTGTGCCCAACAATGGATTGGCGCACTTCTTGGGTGTAACCACACAGTGCACAAAACGTTCTCCACTGAATGGTCCTGTTGGAACTCCTCATTCTGATCTCCCACAGTCCAAAAACATGTTTGAGGTGATTTAGCTGATCTGAAATGCCCCTATGTAGTGAGTGTGTACCCAACAATCGTTTGGTACCCTTACTGGGTGTATCTGCCCAGCACTCAAAACGTTCTCCACTGGATGAGCCTGTTGGAACCCCTCATTCTGAACTCACACAGTCCGAAAACATGGCTTCGAGGTGATTCGGCTGATCTAAAATGCCCCATGTAGTAAGTGTGCTGCCCAGCACACAAAACATTCTCCACTGGATGGGCCTTTTGGAACCTCTCAACCTGAACTCCCACAGTCCAAAAACATGGCTTCAAGGTGATTTGGCTAATCTAAAATGCACCTATATAGTGAGTATATACCCAACAATGGTTTGGGACCCTTACTGGGTGTCTTTGCCCAGCACTTAAAACGTTCTCCACTGGATGAGTCTGTTGGAACCCTGAACTCCCACAGTCCAAAAACATGGCTTCGAGGTGATTCGCCTGATCTAAAATGCCCCTATATGGTGAGTGTGTACCCAACAATGGATTGACACTTGTTAGTTAGCATTCGTATGTTCTTATTTTGTCTGTAGGTGTTTCCTCTTCCAGTCCAAACCCTGCTAGAACTAGATGTTTGCAGTCAGATGAGGGGGTGAGGTTCGGTACCTCTTATTTAAATCTCCCTCCTTAATTAAGCAGCCGATTCCCTCTGCCCTTAACATCTCTTTAATCTCCACCGCGGCCTCGACTCTGTAACATGATGTCAGAAGCGGGATGTTTGGGTTCTGGACGGCACGCTGGGTTTTATTGTGGTGAACTGAAGGATATTAACTTCATTCAGACTCGCAGTATTTAAATCATTCAGGATCTGAGATGTTCTTGGATCCGCACCACCCGTCATTAACTTTGGGTTCGCTCATTTGTGTCACAATGGATTAGTCCTGAGGACGGAGAGTTCCGTCTCACCGCTCGCTACGGGACGCAGCTCAGAGAAGCCGTCAGTCCGTCCGGCCGTCTGTCTGTCTGTCTACTGAATCATAACGCACTGTTCTAATAATAACCTGATCGACACAGCCAGTGCAGCTGTGTGTGTGTGTGTGTGTGTGTGTGTGTTTGTGTGTGTGTCTCAGGTCTGGCAGGCAGGGCTGAGCCCTGCAGTGATCCCCGGCTCTTCACCATTAATCACCCCTCCTTCCTTCTTATGCTCTGCAGCCCTCATTCAGGGCGAAAGCAAACAGAGTGATTAATGACGTTCAGATAAAGGCGGCAGATGAAGGAGTGATGAAGATGAGTGTGTTTGAAAGAAAAACACTCACACCTCAGGAGCCTGGTCCTGACCTCGGCTGACCCTCCATACGGAGGTCGCGGGTCAGGGGTTGACGTTGAGTCGGGAAGAGAACAGGCTGATGCTGCTCACTGAGGATCTTATTATTATCTGATTCATTCTCAGGACTGCAGGGATGCTGACGTGTGTGTGTGTGTGTGTGTGTGTGTGTGTGTGTGTGTGTGTGTGTGTGTGTGTGTGTGTGTGTGTGTGTGATGGTACGAGTGGATCATTCTGTAGTCCATCTGTTTTTCTACATAATGTGTTAGTCTGCTTTAGTATGTTCTCTGATGACAGAGGAGGTATTTAGGTGGTGGATAATTCTCAGGACTGCAGGGATGCTGACATGGTGGTGTGTGTGTGTGTGTGTGTGTGTGTGTGTGTGTGTGTGGTGGTACGAGTGGATTATTCTGTAGTTCATCTGTTTCTCTACATACTGTGTTAGTCTGCTTTAGTATGTTCTCTGATGATCACAGAGCAGGTATTGGGGTGGTGGATGATTCTCAGGACTGCAGTGATACTGATATGGTGGTGGTGTGTTGTCAGTGTGCGTGTGTGCTGGTACAAATGGATCATTCTGTAGTCCATCTGTTTCTCTACATAATGTGTTAGTCTGCTTTAGTATGTTCTCTGATCACAGGTATTAGGGTGGTGGATGATTCTCAGGACTGCAGGGATGCTGACATGGTGGTGTGTTGGTGTGTTTGTGTGTGGTGGTACGAGTGGATCAATCTGTAGTCCATCTGTTTCTCTACATACTGTGTTTTAGTATGTTCTCTGTTGATCGCAGAGAAGGTATTGGGGTGGTGCATGATCCTCAGGAGTGCAGTGATGCTGACATGATGGTGGTGTGTGTGTGTGTGTGTGAGTGGTGGTACGAATCGATCATCCTGTAGTCCATCTGTTTCTCTACATACTGTGTTAGTCTGCTTTAGTATGTTCTCTGCAGTCCTGAGAATCATCCACCACCCCAATACCTCCTCTGTGATCATCAGTGATGCTGACATGGTGGTGGTGTGTATGTGTGTGTGTGTGTTGGTATGAATGGATCATCCTGTAGTGCATCTGTTTCTCTACATAATGTGTTAGTCCGCTTTAGTATGTTCTCTAATGATCATGGGGTGGTGTTTGATTCTCAGTACTGCAGTGATGCTGACATGGTGGTGGTGTGTTATGTGTATGTGTGTGTGTGTGTTGGTATGAATGGATCATCCTGTAGTGCATCTGTTTCTCTACATAATGTGTTAGTCCGCTTTAGTATGTTCTCTAATGATCATGGGGTGGTGTTTGATTCTCAGTACTGCAGTGATGCTGACATGGTGGTGGTGTGTTGTGTGTGTGTGTGTGTGTGCGCTGGTATGAATGGATCATTCTGTAGTCCATCTGTTTCTCCTGCATGTCCTCCCTGTGCCTATGTGGATTCATTATTATCCCAAACTTTTTAATGGTCCGAGCTCTAGTGAGAGAGGTGTGTCCCAATTTGGGATAGTAAAGAATCCACATAGGCACAGGGAGGACATGCAGACCACCTGGGATTCAAAGGGTTCCCTGAAGGTTCCTAACGGTCCGAGCTGTGGTGAGAGGGGTATGTCTCAGTGCACTCACAGCACCACTGCAAAACCCAAATAAATCAAAGTGTAACATCAGAGAAAGCATCCAGGGTAAAGCCATAACACATCCCACCGGTGGGGCGCCCCCTAATGAGCACAGCCCCAAGAAGACGGCATATCCCTTCAAATAAGCCGTGTGATCAGAGTGAGGCCTCACACGCTGGTTCTGTTTGTAGAGGGTTTGTCTGTGTGTGGGCTGGAGGGACTATCCCAGTGACACACAGGAGGGACTCCCTGACAGCAATAAATCTCAGAGTTATTACTGTATTATCACTGATAACAGACTCTGTGGAAGTGTGTGTGTGTGTGTGTGTGTGTGTGTGGTACACAAGATCATGAAAATAAGTATGTAATTAATCTTCCACTTCATATGATTATGACCTGTCAGAAAGCAGTGTCTGGAACATAGCCTTCACACACCTCTCTGAGCTGCACACACACACACACACACACACACACACACACACACACACACACTGTTGATTATGGTCATGCTGACAACTTGGGTTCTCTCCACTGAAGATGTTTAGTTCTTTGAAGACTCTGGTGTTGACACAGAGTTGGTCTTCCAATGACTGCAGTACGAGTCGGGCAGATGAAAGCGAGTGAGTTGGGAACCTGATTCTACTGAAGTTCCAAGAGGGTTCTAAAATAAGCCCCAGGGGCTGTGGCGGCTGGTCCATAGGGGGCACTGGGGTGCCGCCCTCCCTTAAAATTGTTCAGATCCATCCGTCCATTATCTTCTGCTTTATCCTCTACCAGGGTTGCGGGTGGGGAGAGAGTGCTCATCCAGGAGAGAATGTCTTGGGCGCTGGGTAGATACACCCAGGACAGGGCTCCAATCCATCACTGGGCACACACTCACTCGGACAGACACACTCTATATGGGGCAATTTGGAGAACTCAATTGACTTGATCCATGTTTGTGAAATGTGGGAGGAAACCGGAGAACCAGGAGGAGACCCTCGGGGACACGGGGAGAACATGGAAACTCCACCCTGATTGGGATTCGAACCGGGAATCCCTAGCACTGAGAGGAGAACATACTAACCACTAAGCCACCGTGCCGCCTGTTCAGATCCATCCGTTCATTATCTTCTGCTCTTTCCTCTATTAGGGTCGCAGGAGGGTAGAGAGTGCCCATCCAGGAGAGAACGTCTTGGGCGCTGGGCAGATACACCCAGGACAGGGTGCCAATCTATCGCTGGGCACACACTCACTCACACAGACACGCACACAAACACACTCTATAGGGGGAACTCAATTGACTTGATCCATGTTTTTGGACTGTGGGAGGAAACCGGAGAACCCGGAGGAGACCCTCGGGGACACGGGGAGAACATGGAAACTCCACCCAGATTGGGATTGGAACTGGGAATCCCTAGCGCTGAGAGGAGAACATACTAACCACTAAGCCACCGCGCCACCCTAATTGTTCAGGTATTAAACTGAATTAATTATGAACTGTGGTGGTGGGTTAGTGTGTGGGGGGCTGGTACGAGTGGACCAATCAGAACATACAGGTGGTATCTGATCCATACCATCATCCACCACCATAATAATAGCTGCTCGCATGGTGGCGTAGTGGACAGCACATTTGTCTGTCAGCGCTGGGGATCCAGGTTTGAATCCTGATCTTGGTGGAGTTTCAATGTTCTCCTCGTATCTGTGTGGGTTTTCTCTTGGTTCTCCATTTTCCTCCAACAGTCCAAAAACATGGATTCAAGGTTAATTGGCTGCTCTAATATAGATATTGCCCCATATAGAGTGTGTGGGAGTGAGTGTGTGCCCAGCAATGGATTGGTGCCCTGTCCTGGGTGTATCTGCCCAGCTCCTAAACGTTCTCCTCTAGATGGGCCCTCCACCACAACCCAGGTAGAGGATTAAGTGAAGGATAATGAATGAATGAATAAGGATGTTGCTGTTTTATAAAGAATATAAATACATTTTCCTCGCAGTCGGGATCAGAGTCGTGTTCTGCACGTCCTTCACATTTCGTTGATCAGTAGAACCCACATGGGACGAATTTCCAGCCGAATCTGGCAATCGAACCGTGATCGGCAACTTCCCTTTTCTTTCCTTTGCTCATTTAAGGGCAAATTCTGCAGCCTGTGAATGAATTCTGCTGATTTAATCTGCAACCTTTCATCAGCATTACAGCGTAATAGCCCAGCGCGTTCAGTTGTTTACTGGAATGTGGTTCCAGCTCTGCACCCGGATCCAGGAGGTCAGGTCTAGTCACATCTGCCTAAACTGCCAAGTCAGCACTCAGGCTAATAAAACCTTTAATCCCAAAGGTACAGCGCACCAACTGCGCCTTAATCGCCGACGGCACCCTGAGGCCGCGCCGTGCACGGGAGTCTGAGGGATGACATCATTTATGGGCGGCGCTCACCTGCTCCAGCTGAGGCTGCTGATTGCTGTGAGAGGACGGCCCTCGGGACGGTCCCCGATGCTGAGCGTGTCCTGGATGGGTGTGGTGAGGATGAGGAGGGTGATGAGGGTGGTGGTGGCCATCGTTGTAATTCTCAGCAATCAGCTTCATTCTGCTTTGTGTCTGTGGAATAAATAAACAGAGATCTGCAGCTGAAATCTCATTGGTCAATTCATTAATGAGCACACACCACATATATATATATATATATATATATATATATATATATATATAGGGGCAATTTAGATATGTGCACTTCAAAGCACCTTGATCCATGTTTTTGGACTGTGGGAGGAAACCTGAGGACCCGGAGGAAACCCACGCAGACACAGGGAGAACATGGAAACTCCACCCAGATAGGGATTCGAACAGGGAATCCCTAGCGCTGAGAGGAGAACATGCTAACCACTAAGCCACCGTGCCGCCCCACACTATATATATAGGGGCAATTTAGATATGTACACTTTGGAGCACCTTGAATCAATGTTTTTGGACTGTGGGAGGAAACCTAAGAACCCAGAGAAAGCCCATGTGGAGACGGGGAGAACATGCAAACTCCATCCAGATTGGGATTCGAACCTCGGACTTGCTAACCACGCCACCCCTGTGCCGCCCTTGATGTGAGATTATTAAATATTTGCAAAAAGAGTGAAAGTTTGTTCACTGAAACGCTGGCTGTGTTGGTGCTGCAGCATATGTTAATGAGTCGCACGGTTTGTTTATCAGAACGCAGAAAGCTGGAACATCAGAGGTGATGAAAATCAGAGCCACATCCTCAAATCCGGCTCCACACACTCACACAAACAAGTGTACAGTTACAGCAGAGCGCTCGGGCAACGGGAGGAGATGCACCTCAGGAATTCCGCCTCCATCACTCTCCTCCACATCAAAGCATGGAATGCCAGGGGAGCATCCATCACACGGGGGTGACCCTCCAGACCCACTCTGCAGGTACGGGGGGAAATAGCATCGAGTCTGTGATGTGGGCTCCCCCCGTGTGAGTGTTTATAAAGGGTGTGTGTGTGTGTGTGTGTGTGTGATGAGTGCTAAGGAGATGGCAATCTCCAGTATTTGACCTTGACTTGTTGCTTAGGTCCTGGTCAGGATGTCTGTCAGCATAGTTTCTAATGACTGATTCATTACACCATGCAGTGTGGATGGATGTGTGTGTGTGTGTGTGTGTGTATGTGTGTGTGTGTGTGTGTGTGTGTGTGTGCATCACAACAAAATCGCTTTGCCCCATTTTTATGGACATATAAATTTCAGTTACGGCTAAAAAAAATATATTTCTTTAGTAATAAAGTTTGTATATTTTCCTTATGATTTCTTTTATTATAAAATTTATTCATCCATCCATCCATCATGTTCCGCTTTATCCTCTATTAGGGTCGCGGGGGGAGGGGGGTGGTTCTCTATGCCCATCCAGGGGAGAGCGTTTCGGGTGCTGGGCAGATACACCCAGGACAGGACGCCAATCTATCTCTGGGCACACACTCACTCACACAGACACACTCTATATGGGGAGGAAACCGGAGAACCCAGAGGAAACCCACGCGGACATGGGGAGAACATGGAAATTCCACCCAGATGGGGATTCGAATCGGTAATCCCTAGTGCTGAGAGGAGAACATGCTAACCACTAAGCCACCGTGCCACAATATTATTGTTATTATAATAATAATAACAATAATAATAATAATAATAATAATTATTATTATAATTATTATTATTATTATTAGTAGTAGTAGTAGTAGTAGTAGTAGTAGTAGTGCCCAGTGTCTATTATTAGTGTCCTGGGTGTATCTGCCCAGTGCCCAAAACGTTCTTCCCTGGATGGGCATGGGGACCCCCCCCCCCACCCCCGACCCTAATATAGGATAAAGTGGAAGATAATGGATGGATGGATTATTATTATTATAATGTATTATTATTATTATTATTATTATTATTATTATTATTATTATTAGTGCCCAGTGTGTATTACTAGTGTCCTGGGTATCTGCCCAGCGCCCAAAACGTTCACCCCTGGATGGGCATGGAGAACCCCCCCCCCCCCCCCCCCCCCCCCCCCGCGACCTTAATGTAGGATAAAGTGGAAGATAATGGATGGATGAATTATTATTATTATAATGTATCATTATTCATTCATTATCTCCCGCTTTATCCTCTATTAGGGTCGCGGTGGGGTTCCCCATGTCCCATCCAGGGGAGAACGTCTCGGGCGCTGGGCAGATAGACCCAGGACAGGGCGCCAGTCCATCGCTGGGCAGTGTATCATTATTATTATTATTATTATTATTATTATTATTATTATTATTATTATTATTATTATTATTATTGCCCAGCGCCTGAGATGTTCTCCCCTGGATGGGCATGGGGAACGCGAGGATAAAGCGGAAGATAATGAATGAATGAATTATTATCTTCGTCATCCTCATCATAATCCTTATTATTAGTTTTTATAGTGTATTATTATTATTATTTTTATTACTATTATTAATATTATTATTATTGTCATTATCCCATCATCATCGTCATCATTAAACATGTTCTTATTATCAGATCTGGTTCTAAAGCAGTCGGGTTTGCGTTCCGGTTAAGCACGTGATCTGATGAAGGGGCTGGCAGGTAAATGAAGCTCAGGTGTGCAGAACCAATCAGAACACAGCACAGGTGAGTCCCGCTGTGTGGCGGTTCCGGTGTCAGTGGGTTCCATCATGTTGGATCTGTGTGCTGAGTCCGTGCGGCTTTAACGCGCATCAGTTCACCGCCAGCGGCTTTGATCTCCACAGACACGAGGTTCTAATCACACGAACTGATTGATCAGACCCGCTCTGAGTTCCACAGACGGCGTGGGTTCGAACCCCACTGCACGTGACGGATAATAAAGCATGATAATTAAAGGTTTCACGCACAGCGTGGGACAGACGCAGATGAGAAATACGCGTCTTTAAGGCTGATGTGGACTGAAGACGAGGGTTCCAGATGAGTGAGGAACCATCATGAGGACGTCTTTACAGATGAGTGAGGAACCATCATGAGGACGTGTTTACAGATGAGTGAGGAACCATCATGAGGACGTGTTTACAGATGAGTGAGGAACCATCATGAGGACGTGTTTACAGATGAGTGAGGAACCATCATGAGGACGTCTTTACAGATGAGTGAGGAACCATCATGAGGACGTCTTTACAGATGAGTGAGGAACCATCATGAGGACGTCTTTACAGATGAGTGAGGAACCATCATGAGGACGTCTTTACAGATGAGTGAGGAACCATCATGAGGACGTCTTTACAGATGAGTGAGGTGAGAACCCAACACTTAAAAACGTTTTAAAATCAGTGTCCCCATCACTGAAGGTTCAGATCTCTGTCTCTCAGTATAAAGGACCCCAAGCGTTTCAGAAAATAATAACAGCCATCTATTAATAATTAATTTATAAAGAGTTTTAATAACGTAATAGACTTATATTTAGTGAATATAAACTAATTGGACAGAATCTTCATTCATATTATTATTACTATTATCATTGTTATTATTATTATGGGGCGGCACGGTGGCTTAGTGATTAGCATGTTCTCCTCTCTGCGCTATGGATTCCCACTTCGAATCCCAACCTGAGTGGAGTTTTCATGTTCTCCCCGTGTCTGCGTGGGTTTCCTCCGGGTTCTCCAGTTTCCTCCCACAGTCCAAAAACATGGATCAAGGTCAATTGAGTTCTCCAAATTGCCCCATATAGAGTGTGTTTGTGTGAGTGAGTGTGTGACCAGCCAGCGATGGGTTGGCACCCTGTCCTGAGTGTATCTGCCACGCGCCCGAAACGTTCTCCCCTGGATGCATGAGGGGACCCCCCCCCCCCCGTAACCCTAGTAGAGAATAAAGGGGTACATAATAGAGGATTATTATTATTATTATTATTATTATCATTAATTCTTATTAATTAACCATTAACTCTGTAATGGTTTGAAGTCTACATTGTCTTTTATATAACACATGCTGCAGGTGAAGGTTGCTGGTAAAACCTTTTAAATGTTTTATTTATGCTTATTTAATGCTTTATTTAAATGTTCATGTCCAAAACTCTGACTCTTGTGCTTATTAAGATTTATTTCTGAGGCTCTGTGTTAAATATACCTCACTTGTTTGGGTATTGCATTGTATGAACACTATAGTCTATAGCCTCGGTGGTCGTTAAGTTAATGTCACACACACACACACACACACACACACACACTGAGTGACGTGAGCACACATGCCGGAGCGTTGGGCAACCCTGTACACGATGCCTGGGAAGCAAATGGAGTAGGTGCTTGGTGCTTTGTGGGACTGGGAATCAACCCGGGGATCTTCAGG
The DNA here is from genome assembly GCA_019802435.1 of Corydoras maculifer. Classification (NCBI taxonomy): domain Eukaryota; kingdom Metazoa; phylum Chordata; class Actinopteri; order Siluriformes; family Callichthyidae; genus Corydoras; species Corydoras maculifer. The sequence continues at coordinate 59,634 of JAFMOD010000566.1, read as the reverse complement.
TTGCATGCCTACGACTGCCCCGCTGACTGCCCCGCCGACTGCCACTTTAACAGAGACACAGGGCGGTTCACATGCCCTGCTGGGTTCTCCCGCTCCGGACCTGATGAATGCGATGCTCTCGAGGTTCCGTTTTTTTTGTTTATCTGGGTACGGTTTGAGAGCTGTGAGCAAACAGCGTGGCATCTGTTCGGCCTACACATCGCTCCTCTTTTCCCAGAATCCACTCTGACTCAGCCCTGTTAGCATGGTCACCGATGTGGTCTGATGTCACCTTACTGATGGATTACATCCTATTACAGCCGGTGAGTCAGGTAACCGGCGGATCAACCGAACGGCCGTCGGGACGAAGGATTAAAGAACCTCGTGAAACTTCATCTGAATCATTTAGAGGTTTATTTATGTTAGAACATCCTCCCTGCACTCTGCACTCCTCTCATACTGTACACACCGGACATTTCATTAGGTTCTACGGTTCCACTGATCATATAGATGGACTTTGCAGAATTACAATGGGGGTTTTGACATGTGCCTCACCCCAATCTACCCCACTCCAAACAGATTATGGTTAAGGAGCCTGCTTTGTGACCTGAAGGTCCCCAGTTTGTTTCCATCCATCCATTATCTTCTGCTTTGTCTTCTGCCAGGGTCGTGGGGGCAGGGGGGGGTTCCCCATGCCCATCCAGGGGAGAACGTCTCAGGCACTGGGTAGATACACCCAGGACAGGGCGCCTGTTCGATTGCCTTAACTCCAATTGCTTCCTCTGCACTATATACAAGGCTGCCCACCGCTCTGGGCATGTGTACTCACTGCACTCAGTGTGTGTGTGTGTGTGTGTGTGTGTGTGTGTGTGTGTGTGTGTGTGTGTGTGTGTGTTCTGCACAGATGGTTAAATGTGGAGGAATGATTCCTCTATGTGTAAGCACTGTTTGTCTGAGGGCATATTGCATCCATCAATTATCTTCCGCTTTATCCTCCACTAGGGTTGTGGGGGGAGGGGGGGTTCCCCATGCCCATCCAGGGAAAACGTTTCGGGCGCTGGACAGATACACCCAGGACAGGGCGCCAATCTATCACTGGGCACACACTCACTCACACAAGCATACACTATATGGGGCAATTTGGATAATTCAATTGACTTGATCCATGTTTTTGGACTGTGGGAGGAACCCGGAGGAAACCCACACGGACATGTGGAGAACATGGAAAAACTCACACAAACACACTCTATATGGGGCAATTTGGTCAATTCAATTGGCTTTGATTCATGGTTTGGACTGTGGGAGGAAACTGGAGAACCCGGAGGAAACCCATGCAGACATGTGGAAAACATGAAAACACACAGACACACTCTATATGGAGCAATTTAGAGAATTCAATTGACTTGGTCCATGTTTTTGGACTGTGGGAGGAAACCGGAGAACCCGGAAGAAACCCGTGCAGACACGGGAAGAACATGGAAACACACACAGAGACACTCTATATGGGGCAATTTGTAGAACTCAGTTGACTTGATCCATGTTTTTGGACTGTGGGAGGAAACCGGAGAACCCGGAGGAATCCCACGCAGACACGGGGAGAACATGGAAACTCCACCCAGATTGGGATTCGAACCGGGAATCCCGCGGCGTCTCGGTGAATGATTAGTACGGTGTTTGAGGGGGGGTATCAGAGGGGGGTATCAGAGGGAGGTATTACCTGCTGCTTCAGCTGATACATGAGCCTGTCCTTCTCCCTCTTCAAGGTCATCACCTCCTCCTGGCTACTCTTGGTTTTGGGAGCCGACAGTTCCAGCAGGGCGATGTTCGCATCCTTCTCGCTGATGGCTGCCAGCAGGGCCTGTTGCCTGATGGGAAATTAGCAACGATAAGGCGGCTTACGAGCTCCGGTAAGTCATTATTTTAACCAAGACCAGATACAAACACACAACGCTGTATGTTGAGCTGAACAGTAAACAGTGGCGCAGCGGGGGGCTCGGCGAGCGGGCAGGTGCGCCGGGCCACTTAGCATGCCGAGAAACCGCAATCCCCACAACCCCCTGCATCCTTCCCGTCATCACGGAGATGTTTGTCTAATAGCTGCCTGTTTGCCTGAAGTCAGACGGTGGAGTGTCACCGAACTGCGCTTTGTCATTACACCCCTCAGAACGACTCATCCGTTTGATTCAGAGATACACGACTCTTTGTTGTCGGCGTTCTAAGCAGGGGCATTTTTAGGGTTTAGAAACATCAGGGGCTTTAACCCAGATCCCTTATTCCCCCTCTGTGCTCTTTAAAAATTGCCCTTTCATGAGGGTATTTATTCATTTTACAATCTGTTGTTACATTCATTTAGTTTGATCATTTATTAGTTATATTGGATAAAAGTAAATAACGTGAAATCTGTCTGTCAGCAGTGAGAGCACATTCAGTTCTAATAAATGATGGTTTGGCTGAAAACTTTTGAATAAAGGAACCTGAGCTTCAGCAGAAAAGCATGAATCTGATTTACGAGTCCGTCACTGATGAGACAGTTTTAAGGTTTTGTTTGAAATACCGTAAGTTTGTGAAAGTTTGCGCCTTCAGAAAAAATTCTGACGGTTTCTGAAAGCTGAGAAGCTGCTCTTTACAGCCAACATACAGTTATTACGGTAACTTTACTCCCGATACTGGCGAAAAAAATCTCTCCGTCACACACACACACACACACACACAGACAGACACACACACATAAAGACAGAGACAGACACACACAGAGACAGACACACACAGAGACAGACACAGACACACAAACAGACAGACAGACACACACACACACAGAGACAGACACACAGACAGGCACACACAGAGACAGACAGGCACACACAGAGACAGACAGGCACACACAGAGACAGACAGGCACACACAGAGACAGACAGGCACACACAGAGACAGACAG
>JAFMOD010000565.1:1649667-1704152 GCA_019802435.1 Corydoras maculifer | reverse complement strand
AGGGGGCTGAATAATTTTGCACATCGCACTTTTCAGTTTTTTATTTGTAAAAAAATTGTTGATTCATGTATAACTTTCATTCCACTTCACAATTGTATACCACTTTGTGTTGGTCTTTCACATTAAATTCCAGTGAAATATATTTATGTTTGTGGTTGTAATGTGACAAAATATGGAAAAGTTCAAGGGGTATGAATACTTTTGCAACCCACTGTATATTCATTCATTCATTATCTCCCACTTATCCTCTATTAGGGTCGCGGTGGGGTTCCCCATGCCCATCCAGGGGAGATTGTCTCGGGCGCTGGGCAGATAGACCCAGGACAGGGCGCCAATCCATCGCTCACTCACACAGACACACTCTAAACAGGGCAATTTTGAGAATTCAATTAACTTGATCCATGTTTTTGGACTGTGGGCGGAAACCAGAGAACCTGGAGGAAACCCACGCAGACACGGGGAGAACATGGAAACTCCACCCAGATGGGGATTCGAACCGGGAATCCCTAGCGCTGAGAGGCGAATGTGCCGCCTCTATATATATATATATATAAAACTGGCACTAAAACCTTTACCCGGCTGCAGAACAGCTCTAGTACACACTACAAACCTTTACATCTTTGCTGCATATGATTTTAATTCACATCTGCAACAATAAAACACAAAAATGAGGTCTGAAAAGAGGAAATCATTTCCCGTCACACACTCATTCTGCAGCCACCTCGCTTCTGATAAAATCCATACAGAAGCAAAGTAAAGGGCAATGAATATTTAAGAATCAGTTATGTGCTGTGAATGACAGGAAATGTACAACATATTTCAATAAACAAGCGAGTGCCTCCAGGCCCTGAGGAATCTCATGACTCCACCAGCATCAGCCTCTCGTAGCAATGCCACCCATTTATTGAATTGTAGATCACTGTGGGAATTTAATTACACGGTTGCTGGTGTCAGTCTGGAGACGTCCCTGCATGACTCAAACCACAGTATCGTCTCTCCACGTTCTAATCTGACAACGTCCGCATATGAGAACGACTAAATATCGCGTGCTGTTCACCAGTCTGTACAGACTTTTAGTTGCGATGTTGCTAACTGACACATTATTAATGTAACACATGCCGCGGAGACAGATGTGATCCTCTGATGATACTGTACATGTCGAGAAAATTACTTTTCAATCGCTCAACCAAAACCACACTCATGTGTTTCCTGAATCATCAGTTTCCAGCCTTTTTCCCTTGAAACCTCCCTACAGGTATCGAAGACAAAGACTGTAATAAGTGTGGTGTCACATCCACCATGTTACCAACCTCCAACTCTGCTGTAGGTCCCACTTTTATTTAAAGCAATCATGCTATATGATTTGCTATACTATAATCATGATATCCAATTCACCTTGAATCTTTGGATTGTAGAAGGAAAATTTGATGCCTTCTGTATATTCGGACATACTTTCAACTCTTGCCTACAGATTCAGCCTACGGCAGTATTCGATTTCAGATGCAGTCAACGTTTTTTCAAGGGTCAAACAAAAATCCAATGAGTTATAGTGCCACCAAGCCACCATGGTTGAGTCCATGAGAAAAGCCTTTATTATAACCATGCCCCCCCCCCCCCCCCGGAAAAAAACCTAATGAAAATTAACCATTTTAGATTCAAATTAGAATCGGAATGACCAACTCACACCTGATGGAGCATCAGAAATGCAATTGTCACGCTAATATATTGTGATTGCCAAATTAAAGAAGCTGAAGACACCGGACGGTGTTGCCAGATGTGGCTACTGAAGCAGAAACTTCATATTTCATAGCCGATTACTCTGCCAGAGTCAGTTGCTGGCAATCGTCATGCGTGTTGCTGTGCATCATTTTAAAGACTCATTAATTCAACAATAGAAATGCGTGAGGGGAATTAAACGTGCAAAGTTATTGGGATGCACCTTTTTATCATGGATTCAGTTATGAGTGTAAAATATCAGGCATATAGTCATGCATTTTGCACAACTGTATGCTTCTAACTTTGTGGAAACAGTTTAGGGAAGGCCCTCATCTGCTCCAGCATGACTGATCCCCTATGCAGAAAGCAGGAGTAATGTAGGACAGCAAGTGCTATATTGTGTCCTCTGTCCTGATAGATATATTTCATAACAATTTGGCAAAAGACATGGAAGGACATCGGGGCTGTCTCTCGATCTACTTGGGATTCTCTAAAGCTGCCGTCTTGAATCTAACACTTCACACTACGATGCAGCTGTCAATTATATAACTCCCCAAACGCCAATAGGTATTGACCTGACATTTGTCGAGGCATTAGGGTTCAGAGTGGGCCCCCACTGATTTAATAAAAAGACATGAGATTGTTTATTTTATTTTTGATTCATGAGGTGAATAAAGACTTTTTGTATATATATAGATTTAGATCACCACAAAATTTAACATACTTTTTAGGATACTGAGGACGTTTGTATACTCTGTACAACCATCAAGAAACGATCTAAGGGCAATTATCTGAGACATCGACCACACTTAATTTAGGACGTGTCAGGGTGTCATTTCTATATTCACTGTGCTATTCATGGGTCTGTTTTGGGAATCAGATGCAATAAAACAATCAGTGTGTCACTTGTTCTCTTTATTCACCTGGTGCAGTCTGACTTTGTCACATTGCTTTTTAAATGGCACAAAGCAACAAATTACAACTAAATTAATAATTACATCATTTGCAGAAAATGCTATCACCAGCCTGGGCAAAGTGGTTAGTAGAATATATTACAGAACGCTGCAATAAAAGCTCATACACAACAGGGGACGCTCAGGAAAATCAGACTGTATAGACTGTATCAGAGAAATGAATTACAATTACGCTAGAACCAGTTACTGGCTAGTGAAAAGTGACATCTGCAAAATTTAGGCTGAAAATATTAGGAAAGGTCCATTGTTATTTATTGTAGCAAAACCAACTTATTACATTTGTCTTCTTCAAAAATGATGTTAAAATAACATGGTTAAGTCTGTTATTGGATTTTCTGGTTGCCAGATATAGTTAATGTTTTGCTCAGATCAAGCACGAGGAATAAAAACATGCACATTTTAGCGTTCTGTATTTTGGTTATGGCATTTTCAATTTAAAACCCAATATTAAAAACATTAAAAACTTTTTTTTCACCCACTGTTTTACTATTCCACTAATCTCTAAATCAAAGCAGGTCTATATTTATTCAAATTTATTTAAGACCTCAGTCAGAAACAAAACCCAAACTGGTGACGGGATGAGATATGAGATCAGATAACCGAGATGCCATCAGAATAAATCTGAAAGCGGGGCGTTCTGCGAAGAGAAAGTGCATAACAGGGAAGTACCGACTCAAGTTTGTACCAAACCCACATCAGTACATCTGGGAATGTTGAAAATTTGCACTTAAAAGACGTTTTGCAGACAGTATACTGATGTGGGCCACTTCTGGCTGAGATATGACACTGGTGGCCCTCAGTAATGGGTCCATTTTTTTCAGCTTTTGCCTTTAGGGGGCGCCACATCGGATGATTATTTTTTATCTCGCCCTGTTTTCAGTCTCTGCTCTCTCTTCTTCATCTCTCTACCACAGTCTCCTTACTTTGTACACTCGATTCCAACACTAGTGGATTATAACTGGCTACCTTTATTTGTTATGGACATTTTCGATGTTTTTTCATACTCGTTCAGTTATCTAGCAACAGAACCACATAAATATACAAATGAGAACAGCTTCATTTGGAATTTGGTTGTATTGAAATAGCAATAGGTGAGAGAGAAGCAGATATCAGGACTGACACCATCTGACACCTGGCATGATGCCAAGAGAACGGCATGATGCTAATTAGCACAGGAGGTCACACAGTGACATTTAGACATTTAAACCGTTTGTAGGAACTTCTTATTAAAACTGTTGTCAGAACTGGAATATCAATCTCAAAATAGTCATGGTGGTGGTGGGTGAGGGGGGACCCTGAGTTCAAATCCTGAGTCCACTAAAAGTTACCAGCGTGGGTACCTGAGCAAGGTCGTTAACCCATATACCTCCATGTTTGCAGGATCATGTCTGATCCAGAGCTCCAACCAAAACCATCATGGTGGAACCAATTCAAACCATTCAATTGTTAACACAATGGCCACTTCAGATTTCATTTTGTTCATTTTTTCGACCTTAACCCACCATCACTTAGATCTTAGGATTGTTAACACGATGGATTGAAGCCACTTCAGATTTCATTTTGTTTATTTGGGAGTTGTTTTAAAAGTTTCTTCATGAATCAAACCTGGGACTTTCCTGCTGTGAGAATATGCTTCCCTCGCTTTGCATAAAAACATCTGCAAAGTGACGTAATGTCGTGTAATAAATTAATAACGAGTGTTTAAATAATTTAAACTTGACTATTAAGTTCAAATAATGATTTTTTAAAATGTTTTATAAATGAGACTCTGGTATCTTAGGTACTATTGCACTTAATTAGCATGTTCTCTGCTCATTTGGAAAATTGGATCATTAAGCTGCATTATGTTTAAGTCACTGTAAAATGAACACAGGAACATATGTATACAGTGCGTGATAAATTCAGTACTGTTGTTGTTTATCTGGCTTATAAGAAAAATTCATCTACACTCATTGAGAGAAATTAGAGAACAGCGACGGCTTCATATTTCGGATGTTAGACCAGAAGACCGAGGGTCTGAATGCCTTTACTGACAACCTGCTGTTGTTTGATACTGAGGTACAACCTTAACCCACCATCACTTAGATCTTAGGATTGTTAACAAAATGGAATCTGAATGAGAGATTTTCCAAAAGCTGCTTAATGATGTATAAGAGGAACCTTTTAGATTCCAGAGCACATTATTAAGAGATTATAATCTGAGAAAACAAAGGCAGAGCGCTGAAGAGTAGCATTGAATAAAGGAATAAGAATCTGGATCTTCAGCCTTCTGTACATAAAAGGTTTTAAGGTTTTAAGTAGAGAACAGGAGGACACCCATCTCACACCCTGCGCGTCGCGATGCTCATTACACCCCCCAACTGTCTATTTTCCAAACTACCACCTGTGTTGTTTAAATAGCAACGCTGCTTGAGAATATAATCTCCCCTGATGGGTGGATAATTAAAAAAATATTTTATTCTACACTGAAACTACAGTTTTGCTTACTCAGCGGAACTAACCGTAAGTTGTGAATCATTTCCAGTTGTCAGTACGGATGAGAACACGCTATTTATGATAATAAGAAGGAAGGTTGAGGCAAAGGTCAGACACCGACAATTGATTTGTAAAAGTTTCAGTACATGAAATGGCAAGGTGGGGTGTGTGTGTGTGGGGGTGGGGGGGTGGGGGGTGATGATGTAGTTATTGTACACATTATATAAGTCCCAGTTACATCATTACTGCGGCGCTTTAGAGGATGAATAATGAAGACATGTTTAAATGATGGTTTACTGATCTTTTATCTCTGCAGATAAAATAAAATGCTTTAAAGGGCAACGGAGGTATAAAGATTATGGAGTTGGAGTCGAACTGCAGGTTTCAGGGGAGTTGAATCACAGGTCACAAGTTGCCACGGTTGACTCGAGTCCAGCTTTACACCAATCTGATCTGTAGGTTCCATCGATCCTGAATTCTCCATTTAGCTTTAAAAACTGTTGGGCTTTAAAGAGAATATCAGCTGTGTATAATTACAGACATCCAATCATTTTTATACCAAATTCCTTCATTTTGCAAATCTTTTTAACCAAAATGACTTCTAAACATCCCAACTCGATGGTTGGGGTCAGAGCACAGCGTCAGTCCTAACCTTATTGCTTCCCTGAATAATTAATGGCTTAAAAGCTTGTATCCCAACATTATGAATTCAGGCTTTAAACTCCCAACATTCACACTGATAATAAAGTATACTAGTAGTTGTGGCAGCCATTAGGTTTTTAAGGGTTTAAAGTAGTTTGGCAACTATTGTTTGTAAAGAATTCTGGTGGCAATCATTGTTTGTGAGGGATTCTAGTAGTTGTAGCAACCATGGTCATAAGGGTTTACAATAGTTATGGCAACCAAGGGTTTATAGCGGTTGTGGCAACCATGGTGATAAGGGATTATAGTAGTAGTGGCAACCATGGTTATAAGGGTTTACAGTAGTTTATGAAGGATTCTAGTGGTAACCAGTGTAACTGGTGAGGGATTCTAGTCTTTTTAGCAACTTTGATTATAGGGGTTTCTAAAACTTTTAGCCAGTCATAACGTGTAGGTTCTGTGAGACATTTTCTTCCTTACAGAGTCAAAATGAGATGTTGCACAAGGCTGTCAGAAAACAAATATCCTCCCTTCCTCCCTCCCTCCCTCCCTCCCTCCGGCAGCATCACTTTCCAAATGAGTTCCTGACATTTGCCTGACATTTGGGTCCCTCCTTTTGGCCAAGCCTGAAATCCCTGATCTGGTAACGACCCAGCTGTGTCTCACTGCTCACCCGAGAAAGAGACGGCGACAGGCATGTGTCAACAAGACAGACATCCAAAAAGTCAATTACATCGACTCTCAGGTCTCAGATATTTATACAGTAAGATTACTTTTCTTAAGGACTGTTCTATAAAAAAAATCAATAGTGGAAAATCTGAATGCTTTACCTTTTTAGCAGCGGCTTGTACGAATTTAATTAGAAACGTTACGTTCTGTATCGGAGGAAAATCCATGGTTCGCCGTAAGACGTGAGGAGGTCCATGACCTGCCCGTGTGCAATAATCATTAAACGTTAGGAGTTGATAAATCTGATACTTTTTCCTTTCTGCTCCTCGATTGAATTACGTGTTCACATGGGCCCTTTTAATCTTCCATGCTAGAGCACATTTCTTCACATTGATTCGATTACGCACACTTGAGAGCCGCTAGATAATAAACCTCACAAGGGCAAATCTACCCTCAGGTCAGCAGTTAAGCGTCCGATGGCTGGTTTCTTTTAATACACTGTTAAAGTGTTTTTCTTGCTTTCAAACTCCTCACTCAACCATGAAAGTACGACATGATAATTAGATAATGGGTTGTATTTGCGAAAGCACAAAACAAAGTAGAAATTTCATCATATGCTCACCGGACATTTCGTCTCATCTCATTATCTTTTTCTTAGTCCTCTATTAGGGTCATGGAGGGTTTTGGACTGTGGGAGAAAACCCACATGGACATGAGGAGAACATGGACACTCCACCCAGATCAGGATTCAAACCTGAATCCCCAGCTCTGAGAAACGGAAATGTTAGCCACCACGCCACCGTGCTGTCCACATCAATGTCATTGCAGAACTGACAATAAACAATCCACCACCCAAATGATACCTGTCCTGTGATGATCCTGACCAACAGAGACAGAGAACCAACAGGGGACTAACAAACACAAGAACACTGACGGACTAAAGTCTGTAATTGTAAAACTACAAAGGCCATTTATATAATAAGTAGAGGAAATAGACAATAGCGCCAGAAGGGGGCATGTCCAAATTTTGACTGGTACTGCACATAGTGACCTCAACATGGCATATTTCTCCTGTGATATAAAAACCCTGGGGAATCCCAATATATATAAAAAACCTCAACACTGTGATATAAGATGATCAGAAAAGGATTTACCAAGAAAAATCAGCAGGATGTACGAGAAATGGTCCTGGATCAGCAGATTTAATCAGCTCTGTGGTATTAATGTCGATAAGCGACTGTGGATTACACACCTGTGTATACACAAGACTCAATAAAACAGAATTCAATAAACTACCTTGTGTGTCCTAAAATATTGTTACATTAAGTATTTATAAAGGTGACATTTAGTTTTGAAATTTTGACATGAGGTACAGGTGAGCATAATTCAAAGTTACCTGGGAAGCTTTAAAAGCACTGGGTCCTAGATCTGAAGCCACTTATAGGTTTACGGTGGGGGGGGGGGGGGGGGGGGGGGGGGGGGGGGGGGGGGGGGGGGGGGGGGGGGGGGGGGGGGGGGGGGGGGGGGGGGGGGGGGGGGGGGGGGGGGGGGGGGGACAGGGCGCCAATCCATCGCTGGGCACACACTCACTCACACAGACACACTCTAAATTGGGCAATTTTGAGAATTCAATTAACTTGATCCATGTTTTTGGACTGTGGGAAGAAACCGGAGAACCCGGAGGAAACCCACGCAGACACGGGGAGAACATGGAAACTCCACCCAGATGGGGATTCGAACCGGGAATCCCTAGCGCTGAGAGGCGAATGTGCTAACCACTAAGCCACCGTGCTGCCATATATATATATATATATATATATATATATACACCATTATTGCATTTTTTTATCTATTTAGAACAACTACACAGGTAACCGACAGCCATACGTCACTTTTAAAATAATAAAAAGCTACAGTCACATGCATGGCTTAATGCTACACTTTGAACATTGTAAAAATGTGATGATGTGCATCAGTAAGCAACAGCTGCTCCAGTCCTCACCCTCCTTTTTTCTGCCTGTACATGTATAACCTTGATTACCAACCAGTGATCCAGAACGTCTTGGTTACAGTTGTTCAGAAGTCTAAATGTAACTAACAGTCATTTCTCACTGAGGCACCCGTTTGCTGATTTGTGGCAGTTTAAAAGCAATTAGTAAAACTGAGACGTTTTTAGATTGGGGAAGTAAACAGAATATGGAACTGGATCCCCAGTGTTTAGAGGCGTTGTGATGTTCTAACCACTACAGCACCATGCTGCCCTTTTTTAATAACCCTTTAATGAAAAATCTTTTCACATTTTGAAACCTACAAGGTCAAAAAAACGTAATCTAAACAGGTTGACCAAAACCTCTATGTAGCACTGTATACACACACACACACAATATATATATATATTTTATCCAGATATATTTCCCGGTTCACAGTAATGGTTAAGTCACATGGAGGAAATAAAACAGAGAGAAAAACAGCAATTCTGAATGATTACTATTGATCGGTGGTCAGCTTGCCAGCTTTGAACTGTGAAGCCCTGCTTGAGAATTCAATTTCTAGTGTTTGTTCCTTAAACCTGTTTCATTACACTGCTTTATGTCTGTCTGTGCATCATCTACAGCAGCACTGAAGCCAGCCAGCTTTATGACGTGTTACGTATGTAGCACTGTAGATTAATGATGCTGTGCTTGACCCTTCTATTGACTATGATATAAGAACAAAGGTTATTCCCCACATCCCATAATAATTTATTTTAAGATTATCATGTTCCACAGTATAATTGACTGGTGGGAGGGGTGGGGGCACAGGTTTGGGCCTGGAGCAAGGGTTAAAGGCTTTGTTCAAAGACCCACATTGGTATCTTCAGTGGACCTGAGATTTTAAACCCAACACCAAAACCAACGAGCAACCACATCCACAGTCACACTCACGACGCACCTCAATGCAACCATGTGTACTATGGTGCATCTATGGCTAGTGGAACTGATAAAATGGACAATAATTGTGTCAACAGGGATGTGTTTCCACTCATAGTGGCCAGTAAGTGTATTCTGTTGGCATAAAGCTGATTGTCCTTGCAGTTATATTATTTTTTTAAAATGGTCAACACAGAGCTGTTATGTTTAAGACACCCAAACGCGAGCAACAGCGAAAGCCTTTTTTTGGGCTCTTATCCAATTTGCTGTGTCAAAGTGAAAGAAATACTGTTCAAATAACTTGCTCTGACAAATCATTACCAGAGGAGGAGGTGCTGTTTCATCTTGCTTTCTGAGGCTGCTGTGAGATGAGATGGCATCGAAATAGGACCGGCGAGGGAGAGGGAATGCAATCGAGCAACATGAAACAATCCAAATTGGCATCGCGGCGCAGTGACGGCTGTGTACCCCCAGGGGGACAAACAACATTAAACATGGCTACTAAACTTTTGGAGAAACACGTTTCAAGAGGTGTCCCGGGGCGACCTGGTCGTGCCGTAGAGACCTGTGCAACAGAGACGGTGTAGTTAGGAGATGAAGACAAAAATCAAAGGCGGCTCTTTATCATTAATGACTGGAGTGCTTTTAGCACAGCGTGGTCATGATTTGTTTATCTGGGTAGAATGATGTTTGCTGAGGAGTCAACACGATCTCCTAACGTGCGTTCATTACGCCATCCTCCTCATCGGAGTAATTAGGATGGACATAATTGCTTTAACCGTAATGGCACATTTCCATAAGTATGACGTATTCCAATGTAGTGAGGACAACCTGTCATCCTCAAGGTGCGTCCCTCCTCTGCACATGTCCAAACAAGTTCGAGTTCATTTATTTATAGAGAGCACTATTTATAAATTGTGTTCTGTAATATGGCCACTAGATGGCACTTGATTGATTGAGAAACCGGTATCCTGTTACTCAGCATCTTTAAAATCCAGACTAGATTACGTTCCAAAAGATCTTATTATTAACAATTTAGTTTTTTATGATAATGTGTTTGTAAGCGTTTTATAAAAGCAGTAAGACACTCGACAGCTTGTGTTTTATTGTGAATTAATCTCGGGAAAGAGGTGTAACTGTACTGACCGAACAAAACCTCTTTCTCATGATTTATTCACAAAGCAGAACATCTCGTACCTCATTGCTATATTATCACATTCTGAAGACACAGTGAACCATCGTTCCTTTCACTCTTTAGGAATGTGAAGCATTATATTTGTTATTTTGCAGTATTTTGTGGACAGGACTCCACTTCATAACTGAGCATTTTTTTTTCGCAATGTAAAAATTCCCTCCTGGATGCTGAGTTAATGCATGACGAATAGATCTCACTGAACACCCCGGCAAAACGCCGGACCCAAAAGGATAAATAAAGACTTTCACATGGTTGCATGATGCCTGCGTTCAACTCCTTATGGTTTCCCCTTAAGTGTGTGTCGGGTTTCATTCTCTGCATGAGCAACAGCAAAATATTTGTGTGTGTGTATATGTGTGTGTGTGTGTGTGCTTGTCTCCAGATGCACATAGCCCATGGGCCACTGAGTACTCTTATAGGTCAGCAATCCCTGTAAGACTCTTTGAGAGTCAGAGGAAGAGACAGTGTCTGTAATAGTCAGTAATCTGCTCCACCTCACCAACTCTCTCTTTATAGACCAAAATTCAACCTTCACTTTAAATTTGAACTCAACTTACCTCAAGTTTTTTTCCCACTTTAATAGAGTCCAGGATCTTGGTACCATTCCACTAAGCGGTTAGTGTTCTGGCTTCAAATGACTGCCGAGTCGACATAACGCTATTATAAACCCCATGACTGTCTCACTCAAGAATTAGATAGTGATCTAACATTTCTATGTCTCATTATTACATTAAAGCCAATTTATGCTGAAAGGCGGACCATATCAACTACTAATGACGGTCCATCCATGTACACGATGGCTCTGCTCTACCATAGAGAGCATTAGAACATTATCTGCATTAGCATGAATGTAAATGACCCAATCAGTGACATACATGCACCACGAGGTCATGTGGCTTGTTTCTGAGAGAAGAATGAGTGTGCATATTGGCTTAGTGGTTTCGATTAGGGATCACGCTGAGGGCACTTGTGTTGTAATCTGAAAATAAAGATGTGTGGTTTGGAACAATTCCAGGATACAGGCAGCGCAGGTACGTAAACATGTTTTCTTAGGACCAACTTTGAGAGCAAACTAAAGGATGTTCTCCATTATCATCAACTTTACCCATCCATCCATTATCTTCAGCCTAATCCTCTACTACGGTCGTGGGATGGTTGTCCATGCCCATCCAGAGGAAAACATTTTAGGTGCAAGCGCCAGTCTATCGCTGGGCACACACACACACACACGCACACAGAATCATGTTTTTGGACTGTGGAAGGAAACAGGAGAACCCAGAGAAACCCCCCCATCTGCACATTCGCCTCTCAGTTTCCATGTTCTTCCCATGTCTGGGTGGGTTTCTCCTTATTCCCGGTTTCCTTTCACAGTCCAAAAACATGGATTTAAGGTGAATTCTCTATACAGTGTATGTCTGTGGAATGAGTGTGTGCCCAGCGATGGATTGGCGCCTTGTCCTGGGTGTGTCGGCCCAGCTCCCGGAACATTTTCACCTGGATGGGCATAGACACCTGCACCTACGACCCAAGTCCCCAGTTTAGAATTAAGCAGAAGATAATAAGATGAGATGAGAGGAGACCTTCGTGCATACGTTTTCGGGAACATAATCACACTGATGAACCGATGCTTGGACTAAATCCTGTTTATACCCATACTGTCTGTGGGTGGAGGAAGTATTGTTATTTAAAGATCTATGGATTGTACCCTCGTTATTTAGTCTTATGCTATCAGTGTAATAGCTGCTCCAAGCTTCTTCTGTTAACACCAGCATATTAACTGAGAAGCTGTACAGGAGGAGTACACGGTGTGCCTCTGTATGTGAAATGGTGAAGGCGCCGAGATGTGACGAATATATCATTTTAGTCACAGCATCACATATGAAGAGGCAGTAAAGTCCAGACATAAGCCATAACGAGACCTGTACGCCACCGTCCAGCTTCGGGATTGATGTCGGGCCGCTATTGATTCCATAATGCCAAGTAGTGCTTACGCCGAGTAAATGTGGGCATAAATATGACAGGAGGATGACACAGGAACAGATAGTCATGCCAGAATGAAATAAGATCGCGGTCTCTTGGGTCTTTAATGGAGTTGTCTGTACGCTGCCGGTGAATAATAAATTAAAAGTCGGAGAGCCTGCTGCGTTAAGATTCAATCCACAGTTGGATATCTGCTTAGGATGGAATTGAAAGCATGAACGTTTACGGGTGGGGAATAAACAGGGGAAAACCTACATACCCCATCACATAACACCCAGGATAAGGTGCCAATCCATTTCTTTTAAACTATATGGGGCAATTTATAGCAGAACTATATAGTTTTACAAAAAAAAGCCAATCTATCATTGAGGCAATTTAGATATGGGCAGTTTCATCTCATCTCATCATCTTCCACTGAATTCTTTACCTACTAGGGTCGTTGGGGGGGACTAGGATCCCCAATGACCATCTAGGGAAAAGACACCCAAGAAAACACAATTTGAGGATTTTAAAACATTACTTTCAAAGTGACAAACCCATATAAGCCGCCCATTAAAGCATTAAACAGTGCAACACCTCTGTCTCTTTAAGTGAGGCCCCATGTAGCTCCCATAATAAATCCTTCTAAGGAACAAAGGCGTCTTAAATGGCTTCATTGCTTGGGGCTTCCTAAAGTTTGGGAGCGCCATTAGTCTTAAGGATATTAATACAGTTAACAGCAAACGATCAAAAGCCAACTCTAGTTTCTGAGATTTCTACGTCCTACAATGATCATACAGTCTTTACCTAAACCTGCCCTGAACAGCAGAGCCCCCCTCCCCCCCCGACCCTAATATAAAATATATATTTTTTTATAAAATAAAAGTATATCTGGCTTTTAGAGCATTATTAACATGTTAATATTTGTTAATGTTAATGTTAATATTATTAAGCATTATTAACATGTTTAGATGCAACCAATCAAATTTTATTAAATTAAATCATTTTGCAGAGAAGTATCCCAATGTGATGGTTGGGGTTAGAACACAGAGACAGCCATGACACAGCACTCCTGAAGCAATGAGTGTTAAGGGTCTTACTCAAGAACTCATTTTAGTAACTTGCTGGACTTTGGCATCGATCCCCCAACCTTTTGATGGATAGTATAACACCTTAACCACCAAACTACCACACCCTCTGCATGAAACCCTGGGAATTCTGCCCCCACCTTACATCTGAAATGGCCGGTTCCGGTATTACACTGATAGTAGTACATGATACAATTTGAGAACTTTATTCTGGCTCTAATATTGCTAGTGGATAAGAGCTGAGGCTGAATTATCGAGTAAATAATCCAGTACCCCGAGCGCTTTGCCATCACCGCCCTCATTATAGCCAACCTTATGCCACGGAGATGTTCAACGTGATTTATTGTTTAATTTGTAATTACTGGTACATTTTCAAATGAATCTGCCAGATTGGTTACTTGTTTGGATCTGATGAACAGATTAATGAGGTTTTTGAAAAATGAAATTTAAGACCGTCAATCAAACTGGCACAAACTTTCTTGCAATTGTGTATGCAAGGAAAAAAAAATCAATGGCCTAAACCACGCACTCACTCTCTCACTCTCTCTCTCAGTCTCTCTCTCTCTCTATATATATATATATGCGTATGTGTGTGTGTGTGGTATCCACTTAGTCGTGTCTGACCCTTGCATACGCTATGGTCCAGTTTAGATTGATCCTGATCCAGTATCATGGTGGTTTTATGAGGTAGCTCACCACTGTCTAACCGCTGCACCACCGTGTGTTTTACATGCGCCCAAAATCCAAACATATACTGTATGGAGGGGGTGGAGATTTTAAGACGTTTCACATTTGATGGATTTAAATTTTGGCTTCAGACACTGAATATATATTCAGCCCTCTGGTCCTGATTCCCAACGATGGGTTCAATCCCATTATCAAACGCAAAAGTTATTTTTTCTGAATAGAAAGAAGTCTTTTGTTTAAGGCAAAACTCTAAGTGGACGACTGACACAGGCAACAGATAATGAGCACATTTGAAGGAGGAAAGGAAGCAGTAGATGTGAGCAGTGAACTGTGGAAATGAAGGACAAGCCCGTAGAGCTCGGCCAAAAAAACGTCTTGAATGATGTGTCATGTCGAAATGTCTCCGAGCGATTACAAGCAGAGGGTTCTGCAGTTTTCCATTCATCCATGATGTATTAAGACACATTAATAGAACTGTCCGGTCCTGTTTGTCCATGTCCGGTCCATGTCTTGTTCCTCATACCCAAAAAGAACCAGAGAATTAAGAGACATACCTCTTAATCTGTGAATCCAGGTGTCTCATCCAGTCCATTAACACAGGTGTGGAACACGAAGATCCTAGTTATATATTTAGGATATGTGTAGGATTGTATCCATGCTACATTGTTGGAACAGTTTTGGGGAGGCTCTGAACTGTTTCTGTTTGACTTCTGTAGCTCCTGTTTCATGGCTGACTCTGTGTTGAATGTTGAAATAAGTCAGTTTGGATAAAACCATCTGCAAAATGACAATAACAGAGCAAAAAGGGCTGAGAAAGTATGTCAAGAATCGTAACTACTGGCTGTAATTGTCGAACTACAAAGTACATATACAGTAACAGTCAAAGGTTTGGACACGCCCTCTTCTTGCTCCATCATCTGTTTCCTCCTCCTATCATATAGATGGACTTTGTAGTTTTACAATTACAGACTTATTACAGAGTTAGTCCCCTGTTGGTTCTCTGTTCTCCATTTGTCAGGAGCCTCAGAGAACAGGTATCATTTGGGTGGTGGATTGTTTATTTTCAGTCCATCTGAACGGTAAGTGGAACTGAGAACATGAACAATAAATAGAGCCAAAAAGGAGGCATGTCCAAACTTTTGCTTACAGAAACTGAGAAAAAAAACCAGAGTCTTACCTGAAATAAAGTTTGAAAGCGGATTGGTGGACCAAGGTGACGTTTGCTGCAGAAGAGAAATTAACTACAACATGCTGTATATTTTATAATAATAAGCTTGTATGCAATTCATCTCATTATGCTGTCTAAATTATTAGTAAACAATAATCTGTGGGCTGGTTGCTCTTTAATATTTATTAGATCTGCTAAACAAATGAGGATTTGCATTCGGCTCTATGGGGAAAAGTGCTAGACAAATTGCTTGTGTTTTCTTTGTGTTGTTGCATTTCCTTAAAGTATTTACACATTAAGACAAGAAAGCAAGAAATCTGAGCTCGAGCGAAACAAAAGATTCGAAACCGTTATTTCGGGCAAACCGTAGAGTGTGATGAATGGCTGAAGCCTCTCCTTGAGTTTCGCAGTAATTGGAAGCGAGGGATGTTGTGCTCTGCATATTTGCCAGAAGCATAACAGACTTTATTAGGAACCATAAAACACCATTAAAATTCACAACCGAGGGAGCGCTGCCTACCCCTCCAGACTGATAAATTACTAACCTACTGTTCACTGAAAGTGGCCATTTGCTGTTTGCCTGCTTTCGAGGCTTTGCCAGACCCTGTAGCGTACAATCCTTACGTCCATCAAACAAGTTTGCTGTTAAATGCAATGCCCTTCGCTTCTTTTCTCCCTCCTTTCTCGGCCACAGAGTTTGCAATAAAGAGAGAAAAAAAAGGAGGCGAACGTTTTGGGATTCTTGCCCCCTGGACGCCGGAGGGATAGAAATCTACATGATGGATGTGCCGACACTGATGGACGCTGATGCAATCTGACCCGTATGCACACGTCACTGTGAGACACACACACACACACACTCACTCACACACACACTCCTTATTTCCCATTTCTGTTTCAGCCTCATCAGTTTTGTGTCACTGAATGTTGCCTCCTGGTGGGAAATGTTCATGAAACCAAACCCTCTATCTTACAGAGACAGCCACCCGAAAGCAAAGAGTGAAGGCAGGAGCTTTACACCTGAAAATTTCATGAGCAAAGAGTCTGTGTTGTTGACAAGATGTCCAAACCACGTCCATGACATTAAAGAGACCGTCTGAGTCCTCCATGTCCATGACTTCATGGTTTTACATTGTCCTGTCTGTGAGCTAAATAAAGTATGAAACATAATTCAGGATGTAAAAACCATCTATGAATCCATTATATAGATAATATATAGATATAAAGTGGCTCCGTTTGACTTTCACATCCCATAAGGGCGTCTTCTGCATCTACAAGTTTGTAGTGCCTTGGACTTGTCGTTGTTACAGAAGCACGAACCCTTAAGATGCTTAAATCCCCAAGTTCTGGCTCAGGTGAGGAGGAAAATGAGGCAGTGGAGAAGTCGGTGGATGGGCGGGTGAGGCGTTTTGGCTCTGGGGTGTGAGGATGGATACAATATGCCAGTCTGATGGATGACTTCTGGTCCATGACTTTCAGGAGAATGTCAGTAGACCTGCACGCAGAGAAGAGAAAGGGTGTGAGGACAGCAAAACAAACACGCCGAGCTTTTTGATCAAAGCAGACAGAGAGGAACCGGCTGCACACGGCGTTCAGATGCTCACCTTTTCATTTTTTCTCCTCGGCTTACATTTGCATTCTCATTGATCTGGCTTATTTTGTTTATTTCGAGCCTGGCAATAAAATTCCATCACGCCGCGTGTATCGCAGAGGCGGGAGAATTCCGACAGCCGGATTGAAAAGTCGGAACGAGAAAGGAAGCTTTGTTTATATTAAATGATACAGCAGATGATACCGCATTATGGTTCCCCACCGAAAGGTTGCTTTAGATGTTTTTAATATCTGCTTGATGCAATTCTTTTCTAAGCCTATCCCGTGGTTCGCTTCAGGTTCCCACATCAGTTGGAGAATCTATAATTCAGTGACAGTCAGCGGGACGAAACTAACAGTCTCCCTAACACGTTTTGCTACATGAATAAATCATTCACTGAGGGAATTTCTTAAATTCACTGCCCAAATAAATCTTTAATAAGGTTTAACATAATTTCACACATCCAAACAGAAGATCAGAAGTTCCAACGCTGTTTTTGGTCGCAAGTAAATATTTATGAATCCTGCACATCTCGGTTTCTTTCCTATCAGAATGTAATAGCCTGTGATTTCGGTGGCTTTCTCGCTGCCAGAGCAGCTCAAATCAGACCGCTGATAATGGGGATGTAACACGGGTACTGCCAGTGATCACCATAAGCTTCTCCACACCACATAAAGCTTTGGTTGGATACAAACTACACATTTTTGAGCCACGAAGTAAAAAAACATCCAACAAAATCACATTATTTTACGCAGTATATAAAACGTGTGGAATTTTAAGGTAAATATTGGCTTTAAAACCACTGATCATATATTTTTGCAACTGTTTTCAGTAAATATTACAGAACGAGATGGATGTAGTAACCTGTGACGTGTGTATTGGAGGAGCTAAAAATATTATTTTAAAATTTAACATGCTTTTAAAAAAATGGCCAAAGCTCCTTTAAAATATAGATTAATGATTTCAAATGGAATGAATCCTTATTCATCTGTGAAGCAGACAGAACAGGGGCGATGCAGTTTCTAGCTTTCTGAAGCGACCCATTTTCCCATCAGACCCACTCCCAGACGGACCCGCCTGAAGCAGCGGATGCCACAGAACAACAGCTGCCATGTAAATATATCTTGTTAAATATGGTCATATCTCATTCTGCCTCTGCAGAGAGTCACTATGACTACTGTGATGGAGCCACCTCTCAGCAAGCAGCCTGGAGCCACTGGTCGTGTCCTGAATGGACATCTCCTGCTGCATGTTCAGAATTCCACTGTGGCAGAGCGCAAGCATGTCAATCCACTCCAACCCCGCTGTGGAGCCCTCGGTCTTAATTACGACGACGGCTTAATCACGCTCACCAAAGCAAATACGGCTGAATAACTATCTGCTGGTTGTTCACTCAGAAGTGGGGTTCGATGGTGATGATTAATAATAATATGTACGCTTGATAGAGAGAATGTTTAAAATTGAAAACCTTTTTTTAACATCGGATGGTTCTCACATATTCGGTTAGTTGCTGGACCCGAATAAAACAGTTTGATGGTAGTAGAGGGCGGCATGGGGGTGTAGTGGTTGGGGCATCCACATCTTAGCACTGGAAATCCAGGTTCGACTCCCATGGAGTTCCCATGTTCTTTTCATCTCCAGATGGGTTTTCTCCAGTTGTCATGTTTCCTTCCACAGTCCAAAAACATGGATTCAATGTAAATTGAGTGCTTTAAATTACCCTCATCTAAATTTTCCAATTTAGATAGACTTTCCAATCTATCTCAAAAGTGCTTCATGTTGAGCAATCTGTGCAGGTCAGATCTGCAGGTCACTGAATCTTCTCTATACCAAACCCATCAAACCCCATCTGTATGGACTTCATCTTGTCTGCTTCGTGGTCTAGCTTGTGATTAGTAGCTGTTTTCAAATCCACTTGGTCGTACGGATGCATTAAACCCAAATGCAATGTGAATATTAATTGGTTTTATTACTGGGGGGTTTTATGAGTTATTTCTCTGTACACTCTGTACTCTGCATTCGTTTATGAAACACACTCTGGTTTCTTCCTGGAATGGCTTAGAACAGTGCTTTTCCATTAACAGACAGGGCGATGCCGACAGGTGATACATATAAAATGGTGGTAGATGTACTTAACACTGGCAAGCCTCTGATTTATGGCATATGTGGGATTCTAAATGAAATAGTATTCAGTAAAAACCATTTGCAGTGGCAGCCGCTCTCACCTTCTCTCAGCTCGCGTCCTTTAGGATGGCTCTTTGGGCAGCGGCTACAAAACGAAAACAGCAAGGTAACTATTAGTCATTAACATTATAAATATCACAGATTCAGCTGGAAGTTATTAATGTTTAATAAAAACATGAGATATAGTCATGTCTATAGCAGTTGTTTTCAGTCAGCATGACACCTGTGTTCCAAACCCCCTGCATTAGTCTGTTAAAGTTTATTAGGTGAGTAGGTTAACTGCTCTTAAGAACATCATTGCGTTAGAGCTACAGAAACCTGCTGTGCTGATTAAAGAAGCAATATAATTAGTTTTGTTTACACTGGTTCAGCATCTGGACCATTAGCATCTGTGGAACCCATTAGAGTCCTGAAATCACTAGAACGGCAGAAATTTGTACCGGAAATATGAGGGCAAGTTCCCATTGCAATCTAAATTTTCCAGTACACAGCGCCTGGGGAGCGATTGGGGTGCCTTGCCCAAGGGCGCTTCAGCTTCAGGGAATCAAACCAATAACCTTAAGGTCACACGGCGGCGTAGTGGTTAGCACATTCGCCTCTCAGCACTGGAGATTCAGGTTCGAATCCCGATCTGGGTGAAATTTCCATGTTCTCCCCATGTCTGTGTGGGTTTTCTCTGGAAACTTCCTCTCCAGTTTCCTCCCCCACAGTCCAAAAACATGGATTCAAGGTATATTAGCTGCACTAAATTGCCTCCCCTTAGTGGTTAGCACGTTCGCCTCTCAGCACTAGGGATTCCCGGTTCGAATCCCCATCTGGGTGGAGTTTCCATGTTCTTCCCGTGTCCGCGTGGGTTTCCTCCGGGTTCTCCAGTTTCCTCCCACAGTCCAAAAACATGGATCAAGTCAATTGAATTCTCCAAATTGCCCCATATAGAGTGTGTGTCTGAGTGAGTGTGTGCCCAGCGATGGATTGGCACCCTGTCCTGGGTGTGTCTGCCCAGCGCCCGAAACGTTCTCCCCTGGATGGGCATGGGGAAACCCTCCGCGACACTAATATAGGATAAAGCGGGAGATGATGAATGAATAAATTGCCTCCCATCACAATTTTTCATTAAAAATTGCCTCAATACACTGTGTGTCTGTGTGAGTGAGGGTGTGAGTTTGTGCCCAGCAAAAGATAGATACTGTATATATTGTTCTGCTGTATGGAATGTCAGCACAGACTTCACGGTGAGTGGCTCATTCATAGGAAGCTTCAGATACGACGTGCTGGATTCAATCCGATAAAAGAAACATTCCAAGTTCTGACTCATTCTGCATCGCTAAGATCCATGGGGTCTTTCAAAAAAGACTTTGCTTAAACATCGCTGGCAAATCAAGGCTATTTGGACACACTGTACTTGTTGGCATGCCAACGAGTCCCCCGGCGTCAATTTTCTGGCATCTTTGCTGTGCTAACTGACTCCACACATTGTTATTAACAGCACTTTTGGCAGTGTGTATGGTCACTTGGTATTCCAGCTGCCAGTCCGCCTGCCTGTAGAGCACGGTGCTATCGGCAAAACTCCGCACACTTCAACCCGTCTGATCTACAGCTGCTTTGCTCGAACATGTCATCTAAATGCTAAGCACCTACACAACAGCATTCTTAAATCCAAAGACAACGGGACATATGCAGAAAAGTCGATTTGAGATCAGATTTATGATTTCGTTGCTTTGGATCGATGAACTATTTTTTTTTTTTTTGCAGAAATGTGGAACGCAGCCGAAGCCGAACATCAAATCTGTTCTTTCCACATTGCTTTAGGCTTTTGGTTCTTACACGTTCTTGAATATTGACTGAAAAACGTCCGCTCAGCTTTGCGGCTCCTTTAAACCAATTTACTATTTAAACCACTGCTGATAAATCAAACAGGGGAGAGAGGCATTTCATTTGAAACGACTCCAGAAACAGAAAGAGACAAGTTTGTAAATCCGAGATTTTGAAGGAGTAACACACAGATAAAGAACAAATAATAAACGAGGAGCATCTCGCCGTCTGCAAACACTCGGCTGGAACAGCTGTTCTGCCTCTTTTCCCTCTGCAGGAGGATAGATGTTAATATCACAGGGTGGATGGCCTTGGGCGTTCATCTGGGGGTGGGGTGGGTGAGGAATAGGTATAGCATCTCGCGAGCGGTGTGTCCCAGATTGCTAATGTGTACTCGGCAAATTGAGCGTATTAGCTTTCATTAGCTGAAATGAAGCGACGACTCCAGGTGTTCTGACTGCAGGAGGGGGGAGGGAGGGAGGCGATGCCAAGTGCAACAGTACTGTTTACTGAATGCAACAGCAAGTATAGCACCGTCATGTCAAATATATGATAATTAAATGCGTAACAATGCCTTGTACCAGTCGCTCAGAACGTCGTCTCACTGCAGCGAGCCAAGACGCGACTGGTTTGAGTCCGCACTTACTTTTCACAGCAAACTCGCTCAATATACAAACTAATGTGAAACTAAATTCACTAACTATTTATTATATGAACTTTGGGATAGTATAATTGGTAGGGAGCGATAGCTCAGTGGCAGGGCGTTGGGCTATCAATCTGAAGGTTGGGGGTTCAAATCCCAGGTCCACTAAAGTTACCAGTGTGGGTCCTTGAGAAAGACCCTTAACCCTCATTGCTGCAGGGATGTTGTGATTAACCCTGTGCTCACCTTGTAAGTCGCTTTGGATAAATTTGGATCCAATAAATGACCAAATGTAAATGTCATTTAAATGTATAATTAGTTATTAGGAAATATTGTATCGTAGGTATCATAATGATTGTAAATATAGATTACATGTGCACTGACAACTGCAAAGACAGAACATCACTGTCTCTACGTTACAGTGTTATGTATGAGATGGGGTTTTTCCCCATGACTATCTAGGGGAGAATGAGCGCTGGGCAGATACACCTGAGACAATCTAGTCAATTTAAAGCAGCCAGTTCACCTTGAATCCATGTTTTTGGACTGTGGGAAACTGGAGAACCCAGAGAAAACCCATGCGGATGCAGAAAGAACATGGAAACTCCACCCAAATCGGAATTCCACCCTGATTTAGATGCTAACCACATACTACACAATAATAAGATTCTAACAATAATAAGATTCTTACCGTTTGATCAGTTAATAAAAGTAAAATATATTGATATCTACAAACATCCAAAGCAAGACAGTTGAAATGACAGACGCATGTGACAATGTATTTTCATCCATCAATGTCAAACAAACCAACAGACATCAATCTCTGGTGTAACTGTAGATGTCACGTGTGAGTGAAGCACGGCTGTTTCTACACTCGGCCTGGTTCAACCATTTAGACATTGATTTACCGCCTTCAACTGGCCACAAGCGGAGTTATGAAGCGGAGGATAACCACAGCGCTTAAGGAGCAGCGAAGGTCCAAACGGCTAATGAAGCCCGTATTGATGGAGTAGCTTTCAGCGCCGATAACGCTGACTGAATGTAAACTATTCAGGATGGAGGTGCGAGATATGTAGCCTTGTCAAGTCAGGCGAGCAGAAGGCCATTTGAATTTCATGCAGTGTTGTTTGAACGCAGTCATCTCTGAGAATAAAAGTGACACACAAAGAGCTTTGTGGATTCCGGAGAACAGTGCACATGACAAACGCCTGAGCTGGGTGTTGTTCAGATAAAGCTTTCTTAATAACATGCTGGCATCAGCTCGGGGTGATGGGAAAATTGTAAATGTGTAAAATGTTGACATGGCTGTGATGTTGAAGTGCATCATGAGAATGAGGTCTGACGGACCCACGGTACAGTTTACCAAACCTCCCTAAATCTGGCTTTAGGGTTTACAGAAGGGTGAAAAAAGAGAAAATTGTATTTTATAGTGATGAAAATACAATATATACATTAATCTGATCGCCACCTCCACCACTGACCATCAGGCATAAAAACTCTAACATGGAGCGTTTCTGTCTGGACTCAACCAGAAAATCTATCTATCCACCGACAAAAACCCACCCATTCATCTTCTGCTTAATCCTCTACTAGGTTCATGGGGGGGTCCTCATGCCTACTTAGGGGAGAACCTTTCAGACGCTAGGTAGATACACCCAAAAGAGGGCATCAATCTATCACTGGGCACACACACGCACTCCTACATAGGGGCAATTACATAGGGGCAACCAACATAGGGGCATAGACAACCTATATAGGAGCAATTTAGAGCAGCTAATTTACCTTAAATTCATGTTTTTGGACCGTGGGAGGAAACCAGAGAATCCAGAGAAAATATATATATATATATTTATTTATATATATATATAAATAATCCAGGGGGTGTATTAAACAAAGCCACACCCTTCGCCACACCCTTCCATTAAAACACAAAACATCAAAAACAACATCTTGTGACTAGACCACAAAACGTTCTGCCTGTTTATGCATTTAAAGCGACTCCATCCGTAGCCTCAGTGCTGGGACCATTAACTGTCTTCAGATGCATCAACAGACAGAACGAATCACAGCGTTTTGCGGTCTAGCTACGGACGTCACGTTCCAGACGTATGACGACATTTAGTGCAGCATGTCTTCTGGGTATACATGTTGCTGAGAGATGCTGCAAGCCATCGTTCTTTATTTAATTAAGATGTAGGATGGTTTCCACACTGTGACAGAGACAACACTTAACAAGCCCTTTAGAAATAAACCAATAAAACAAGCGCATCTTCAGATGTCAGTTTGCTTGTTACCTCTTTATGGCCTGAGCTGTTAGTGTTGAATTGTTACCTTCCTTTAGAAATAAAGCCCAGTGGAAGTATTTAATATTTATTATGAACCTTTTCTGATAATATCCACCCAGCCAGTATCTTGCATGCTATACTAGGGTTGCAGTGGGTTCTGCATGCCCATCCAGGGGAGAACATTTTGGGTACTGGGCAGATGCATCCAGGACCGGGTTCTAATCTAGCGCTGGGCACACACTCACTCACAAGGACACACTCTATATGGGGCAATTTGAAGAATTCAATTGACTTGATCCATGTTTTTGGACTGTGGGAGGAAACCGGAGAAACCGGAGGAAACCCACACGGACACGGAGAGAACATTGAAAGTCTAATCCCAAGTGCTGAGAGGAGAACATGCTACACCACTAAGCCACCGTTCCGCCCTATATATATATATATATATATATATATATATATATATATATTTATTCATTCATCATCTTCCACTTTATACTATATTAGGGTCGCGGGGGGGTTCCCCATGCCCATCCTGCTGAGAACGTTTCAGGCACTGGGCAGATACACCCAGGACAGGGCGCCAATCTATCGCTGGGCACTCACTCACTCACACACACATACACTACATGGGGCAATTTGGAGAACTCAATTGACTTGATCCATGTTTTTGGACTGTGGGAGGAAATCCGAGAACCCGGAGGAAACCCACGCGGACATGGGGAGAACATGGAACTCTTCGAATCGGGAATCCCTAGTGCTGAGAGGCGAACGTGCTAGCCACTAAGCCACTGTGCCACCCATAAATATATATATATATATATATATATATATATATATATATATATATATATATATATATTAAAAAATTGCAGACATAGCATCCTTAATTTATCAAAAAAACAAAAAAGAGCTGCAGTACTTCCAGTACAGCTCAGCACACTGCCAGTGCCGTATTAAGTGATGCTCTGCAGTGTCACGCTGTATTTTCAGACTCCAGCCACATCCGCCGTCTCTTTCTGCCCCCCTCCTTGAGAATGAGAGCGTGAATGAAAAATCAAATCAGCCGACCTAGCGAGCAAAAAGTGTTTGGCTTCATAAATGCATTTGATAAAAGCAAGCAGAGAGCAAGGTTGGAGAGGGTACAGACTCTCCGAGGATTGGCAATTCCCCCACGCCTCAGATATTTAGTGGCCTCTAACAGAGGCAGGCGGGCGCGTGGGCAAACCGAGGCAGACGTGAGCGGAAAGCAACCGCGGGGGAAGTGGGGGAAGGAGGGGGCCTCCTGTATGAGATGCTGTATTCATTCTGACCCTGTCAGATCAGCCTCGGTGTCTCAGTGAGCTACAGCTCCCAGAATAAAACGGCAGACCGAAGCCAGCAATCTCTTCCCTCTCTTCCTCTCCGTGTCCAAAATGTATCCTCCTCCTCCACCTCCTCCTCCTGATGCAGTGCTTTCTTTACTTTTTATTGGCTTCCTCTTCTTTTTTTTTTCAGGCTTGCTCACAGTCCTTAAGACCATTCCATCTATCTGTCCCTCGGTCCTCGTTTTCCTTTTACTTGTTTTGTTCTCTGTCCTGCTTCCCTCTTCATCATTCGCGCCGGCAAAGATATGAGAATAATAAGAAAACGGAGCTGAGGGAGAGTTTACATTTAAAATAAATGCAATACTATGTCGGCTGCTCATAATAGAAGCAGCTACTAATGATGAATGAGCAGTTTACAGGCAGACGGAGTTGCTGATTAAAAGTGAAACAAGTTTTAATGTGAGATTCATGATGTCGGCGTTTAATCAGCCAAATTAAAAGCAGAATTAAAAGTCTCAAGTGGAAGACCTCAGGCAACGGCTTAGAGCTACGGTTTAAACTGGACGCACTGACCAAGAGGAGGAAGGGGGAACAATTCAGGCGCTGGGGAGATACACCCAGGACACCCAGGACAGAGGGTCAATCCATCTGGGCACACACTTACTTACACAGTCACACACTATATAGGGGCAATTTAAAGCCAATTAAAGCCAAAGTTTTCGGACTGTTGGGGAAACTGGAGAACCTTAAGAAAACCCATGTGGACATAGGGAGAACATGGAAAATCCACCCATATCTGGATTCGAACCTGGATCCACAGAGCTGAGAAGTGGACAGGCTTATCACAACATTGAAAAGGTTTTCTCTGGATGGACATGGGGAGCCATCCCATTAAGAAGAAGATAATGAGATGAGATTTTAATAAACTAATCTATCTATTGTTTGACTCTAACTGTACATTCTGCCTCGTGTGGTTGGATCCGGTAATGCATGCATCACCATCATGCCGTGTGCGTGACGTCTGGTAAACAGAACAGGCTGAACGCAGGTCATAAGATCTACATAACTACAGCAGAGGAAGGTGATGACATTGTCGTTATTTCTCTTCATAAAGCATCATGCCTCTAAGTCAAGGTGATTTCATATTTCTCATGTTATCGAGAATAGATTCGACTTGTTATAAAAAAAAAAATCGCATGTGCTCGTGCTCATATCAATGAACACCTGAAACGGTGAGTCAGCATTTTCATAGCAGCTCTTTCTGCTGAGCTTATGTCTCTAGATAGCTTGCGCTGTAGTCAGTGGGCGAGCCGCACCCTCCCCAGGAACTGCTTAAATATTAATCCCTCAGGTCCAACTGCAAGATTAATCCAGCGGAAATGCTTAGCTCGGTCCAAAGGGTACCGACTCTAATAATAAAAACTTAAGAGTTCTATTTGAACATTGCTGTGATGCTTATAAATACGTTCATCTTTAAAGTCCAGTGATATTATTATATATCTGAAGTTCCCGGTTCAAATCCCACTCCCACTAAGTACTGCGGCCAAAGTGCCCTAGGGTAAGGCACCTACCCCCAATTGCTCCCCAGGGGCTCACTCAGTGTGTGTGTATATGTGTGTTTCACTTCATGGATGAGTTAAATGTGGAAGACTAATCACTTTATCACTTTTATTATGCCACACCCTAATACTAATTCCAGACACACTCCAAAATCTTGGAGAAAGCTTAATGGTGGGGGGGGGGGGTTCCCCATGCCCATCCAGGGGAGAATGTCTCAGGTGCTGGGCAGATAGACCCAGGACAGGACGCCAATTTATTGCTGGGCACACACTCACTCACACAGACACACTCAATTTGGAGAATTCAATTGACCTTGATCCATGTTTTTGGACTGTGGGAGGAAACTGGAGAACCCGGAGGAAACCCACGCGGACACGGGGAGAGCATGGAAACTCCACCCAGATAGGAATTCGAACCGGGAATCCCTAGTGCTGAGAGGCGAACGTGCTAAGCCACTAAGCCACCATGCCACCGGTGCAGAAAAAAGAGCTGTAATTAAACTCAATTTGTGCATCTGGAATTTGCAGAGTGACGGGAACATGGCGCCAACAGCAGTTTGTGTATTTAATGCAAAGTCCATTCCTGTGTTAAAAAAAAATCCGTTTCTGGTCCTCAGGACACACAAGGCTGTTCAGGTTCAGGTGTAACACGCTGGTGTTGCAATACTTTTGCCCATAAAATGTACTTTAAACTGATAGCTAATCAACTAGTCATCCAAAGTCTTATTTACAATTCAACCCAAGCAACCAGCATCCATCAGGAGGACGACAGATCATGGGAGTGCTTCTGCATATAAATTTTCATACCTTGTTTTTAAGACGGCGCTAAAGATTCAGAGAGAGAAACGGAAGATATATTGAGCATTTCATAACATATTTACTGTTGTATTAGTTTCAATTCTGCAGAGATGACTGGGGTTAATGGGACATCTGTTGCAGAACATGAGGGTAAAGCAAAGCTCCCGTCACATTATTAAGTCTGATGCATACAGGCTGTAAGCTTGGCAGCGTGGCGGGCGCGAGCTGCTTACATTCCTTCACTGCTTGGTGCTGCCCCGTCCCGGTGGCGTGTTGAGTGCCATAGCGGTCGGCTCCGGAGATTATGGCGAATTTGAACCTTTCAGCGGTTCACTAGTGAAGACAAATAGCGCAGCGTGTTCGGGGCCCCGTTGGGTGATCTATATTAATGCTTGGCTAAGTTTCAGCGTCCTGCATATGCTAACTCTATTAGCAGGTCAGAACCTGACTCGGTCCCCTCCTGCAAACATTCTGGATTCAGAACGGCTGCAGGTGCATGAGTGTGATATCTAAACACATACGGCGAGACGGTGAAGCAAATCCATGCAGACGGATTATGAGCTGTGGCCCCGGCGAGGGGTCTTTTGTGCTCCAGCTGCTGCAGATGACCCGCATCACTGTGGTGCATCTGTGATTATATAATACAACGAAAGGTATTTTTTACAGGGCTCCGAAAGACACACAGACACACAGACACACACACACACACACACACACACACACACACTTACAGACTTTATTATTTTTACTGAGAAATAGGAAATTGACTGAGGCAAAGCAGGGGGTCCAGCAGGAACCAGAGCAATCTGAATTTCAAAGCCTTTTCATCTTGTGAATATTTACATACTAAAGACCCAGGATGATGAACAGACAGCAAATCCAAATCAGTGTCTTTGTGGTTAATCTCTAAAAATATGAGCTAAATTTAACATAGAACTGCTGCATATTTGTTTATATAACACTGAGGCTCAGCGACTGGCATTGTGGGCTCGCAGCAAGAAGGTCTGGGTTCAATACCAAGGTGGGATGACTACGGTCATATACACCCAAGACATGGCGCCAATCCATCACTGGGCACACACTCCCACAGACACACACCCTCTATATAGGGGCGATATAGGGCCGCCAATTCACCTTGTTTTTGGACTGTGAGAGGAAACTGGAGAACCCAGAGGAAACCCACTCGGATAAGGGAAGAACATGGAAACTCCACCCAAATCAGGATTCTGATTCCCCAGCATTGAGAGGCGGATGCGCTAAACACTACACCCCTGGGCCGCCCCCATACCATAATATAAGACTATAAACTGATACGTCATTACATTTATTATAAACATACTACAGACACTATATCCAACTCAACATCCGGCTTTCCAGCCGGTTGGCATTGAATTTAAAAGTGCTCAGCTCACAAACACACATATACACACACACACACACACACACACACACACACATACACACATACACACATACACACACACACCCAGATGCATACACACTGCTTGGTGCTGTCAGGCTGCATTATGTTATGCTACAAAAATAAGCAAGCAGCTCGAGCAGCTCCTACAGAGACGATGCTGCAGGCTTCCTTTAACTAGTCTCTAAAACACACACAGTAAGCTACGCTAGAACACACAATTTTGCACAGACCACCTGCACAGCGTGATGTGGGGGGAAAAAATGCAAATTCATGGACACACACACAAACACACACACACACACACACACACACACACCGGCATGCAAATTCACAGATGTATGTACTAAACAGAAGCATTTAAACAGCTGATGGCTGAATTGCATAATTTTCATCCTGATTGTTATGCTGAACGTAACAAGTGTGTGTAACTACAGTAGGACTCAGTATGTGCAGTAATTAAAGCTCCGGTACCTAACTTTAAGGAATTTGGAGTCCATTTCTATTGGGGCAGTTGTAAGCTCGTGGTTAAGGAACCAGCCTTGCGACCTGAAGGTCTCTGGTTTGATTCCCAATCCCACTAAGCACTATGACTGAAGTGCTTTTGGACACAACACCTGACCCCAATTGCTCTCCAGATGCTGTGTACAGGGCTATCCACTGCTCCGGGCACGTGTGCTTATCTCACTCAGTGTGTGTATGTGTGTTTCACTGACCGGATGGGCTAAATGAGGAGGACAAATGTCTCTGTGTGTAAGTACAGTAGGCAAAAATAGAAAATAGATCACTTGAGTAGCATGGATATGCATCACCTGCAAATGCTTTCTATGCATGAATTTATTATTTGAATAATAGTAAAAAGGGGTAAGAAAACTCAAAAATGTTAATAATCTCATGATTTCATAATTATCTCATCTCAGTGTTTGAGCAGGTGATTCAGGGAGACTGTGTATTTAATGTGGGACAGAGCTAATGATTTGCTCATGAGGTAAAATTACAAATTAATGTACATATGAAATAATAAGTTGTGATTTCTCACCGTGACGGTTTTTATTCGGCCTCCTCCCTTGGTGCAGGTCCAACCGGAGTGGTTCAACAACAGACCACAGATCTCGCCATCCGAACACGGGCTCATCTCACACCACTGTCTGCTCTTCACTATCCGTGCTATATGTAGGCATGCATACACACACACACACACACACACACACACACAGAGGGAAGAAGGAAAACATTAACCTTTAAGACTTTTTTTTAAAGTTCTGCAGTGGCTCTGATAGATCACTTCACCTGCAGAGTTGTGATCATTTTCCTAAAAGCTCTGTTTGAATTGTGAATGATAATTTTGCAAATTCGGTGGTTTAGTGGTTAGCACATTCACCTCTCAGCACTAGGGATTCCCGGTTCGAATCCTAATCTGGGTGGAGTTTCCATGTTCTCCCCGTGTCCGCATGGGTTTCCTCCGGGTTCTCCGGTTTCCTCCCACAGTCCAAAAACATGGATCAAGGTCAATTGAATTCAAATTGCCCCATATAGAGTGTAGAGTGTGTGTGTGTGTGTGTGTGTGTGTGTGTGTATGTGTGTGTGTCTGTGTGAGTGAGTGTGTGCTCAGCGATAGATTGGCACCCTCTCCTGGGTGTATCTGCCCAGCGCTCGATACATTCTCCCCTGGATGGGCATGGGGAACCCATGGGGATGGATGGATAGTGTGCAAATTTAGAAAAGATTAAAGATTCTATTTGAAATTGAAATACTGTAATAATGGAATATGTGTATTACACACAGTGGTGCTTCTGAAGCAGACAGATGAGGCCTCAGTTGAATCGAGACCAACAGAGGCCACACATAGACTCCATTACTCACTTTTATCACTCAGCCATAGAGGAAACATGTAGTCCAGTAAAAGTGAACAGTTTCACCCTGCAGCATACGTTTATTTTAACCGCCTGTCTTTTTAACATGAAACACGACCTTCATTTAAAACCTTTTTAAAATCCTGCATAAAATTCATACTACTACAACAACAACCACTACTAATAATAATAATGATAATAATGATAATAATAATAATAAGCAGCCAGAACCCACCAAAGTGAAACAAGCTATGATTTTAGAGAGGGATAGGACGTATTGCCTACCACAGCAGTACAAGCCAATCATGGGCTTTTACCAGCACTTGTTCTCACATGGTGCTGCGAGTGTGTTACAATTACATAAAGGCTTTTAACAATTGAATTTAACCCCTAAACTACAAATGAACACCTTAATTTGTCTTAGATATAAAAAAAAACAATTTCTATAAATCCAGTATTCATATTGCATCATAAGTGCAATCATAAAGCTTTATAATGTATTCATAATGCTTCATAACATTTGTCATGTACATTAACAGACACTGGTCGCTACAATGAGTTAAATAGTTAATAGAAGTTCAAATCTACATGTTACAGTATGATGCACTGTGTCACATTCTGTTATAAAGCCTTATGTCATAATCTTATAACACTTTACAAGTGTTTATTAACATCTATGACCATTAGCAAAAGCTTATGATAAGTGTTATATGTTATAAAGCATTATGAATATTTTATAAGGCTTTTTGAATGTGTTTATTACACATTATGAATACCAGACCAAGAAATCTAATGGCACTTCCCCCTGGATGTTATTTTTCAGTCCAGTTTGTATGCCTTCGCCTGCCTTTCTAATACTGAGAAAAGCGAGAGAGTGACTGGAGAGGCCACAGACCTCCAGCCTTAATCCCCATTATCCTAACCTCCATCAACAAACAGGCCATTTCCACTCAGTTGCAGCTGTTTCCACAATGTGGCGGCGGCGCTGGGAAATCCAGGGCCAAATGAAGACAGATGGTAGCGTCTCTGCCATTTCAGACAGTTAGCGCGGGTTCCCTGGACACCGGCCCACACTGGATGAGGCATTTTTACCGTCTCGACCTGAAAACTACGCACGACCGAAGAGGGGCAATTATCTTTCATTTTCCACTTTTAGCACTAAACTTGAATTCCCCAAACGCCCCGCAAACGCAAAGCCTGCTTTAGATGAGATGCAAATATTCGATCAACCTAATTAGCTCATTCTACCGAAGAACATGTTCATGATCTAAATATCACAATCTAGGCCACCCAGGGAGAAGATCAGTGGCTGGAGGATCAAGCAGAGAAGAGTAAATATATACAGACTCTTCAAGGCTAATTTGCCCAAAAAAAACATGTGGAATGAGTGACGCTGTGATGCGGAGCTGTCTCCTGCAACCCAATTCCAGTCAGGGTCCTTTCAGTGCGGATTGGATGGAGGTTCTACAGAAGCTTTGGTTGTCTTATCAGACTAGAAGAATGTCTCAGTCATGTGGAGGTGTTGTGTGTCTGCCATGTGATGGATTAACGATCTGAGACAGGCTCCCACACCGATGACCACCCTAAAATGTATATTTATACCAGTCAAAAGTTTGGACACTCCCTTTTTATGCTCCACTTTTCGTCCATGTTGCACGATGGCGAAACACATTTATTCATTCATTCATTATCTCCCGCTTTATCCTATACTAGGGTTGCGGGGGGGTTTCCCATGCCCATCCAGGGGAGAACATTTCGGGCGCTGGGCAGCTACACTCAGGACAGGGCGTCAATCCATCTCACCCTCTTTCACACAGACACACCCTATATAGGGCAATTTGGAGAATTCAATTGATTTGATCCATGTTTTTGGACTGTGGGAGGAAACCGGAGAACCCGGAGGAAACCCACGCAGGCACGGGGAGAACATGGAAACTACACCCAGATGGGGATTCGAACCGGGAATTCCTAGCGCTGAGAGGAGAACATGCTAAACACTAAACCACCGTGCCACCCTGGCAAAACACAAATATTTAAAAATGTGGATTTTCGTTTCTCTTAATTCACTTTACATGCATTTGTATGTTTAAATGTGTTTTTTTTAAATACATATGTTTGGTTGCAACTTAATAACCATGAGAACATGTCATGAGCATGAGGACATGAGAACCCCAGGTGTAGACTATGGAAAAGACTTTTCTTTATGATGGAAGTTTAACTTCGTGCTCAGTAAACAGGACAAGCAAACAAAAGGTTGAGAAGCAGAAGCAGCAGTAGGTAAGCTCCAGAGAGGAGGGAACACCACCCGCTGATACGCCGCCAGAGCAAACAGCACATCTGAGGATAAAATCTTAAGAGACCTCCCCGCGATCTGACTTGTCTACTGAGACAGCTGTACAGTGGAATCCTGAAAGCAGCACCTGAGCCATCTATCTTTAGTTCTCTCACACAAAAGCCCAACAGAGACAAGTCCCCCCCGTAACCTTCTCCTTCCCTTCTCCCATCACCCAAATTTCAGCCTGCCATCTGTCCCCTGGCACCATCTGTCATGGTGGGTCTTTTTTTTAAGAACAGGTCTCTAGGAACTAAATAGATAGATGAAGACGGGGTAAACAGGTAAACGAACTGACAAACAACAAAAATAAGATGCTTTATATTGTTAGACAAAAAAAAGTGATGCAGAAAGAAAAGGTCCATGCAACAGGCCTTAATGGCTTTCTACTAATGGAGCATGAAAAAAGCAGCGAAAACCGATAAAAACTATTTCCCCCAGCGGTAATTATACCAATCGCTTAGTTAAGTCTCACAAAAAGCTGCTCTGGCACGAAGCTAAAAGGAGCGGGACTTTTAAAATGGGGTGCCTGTTTAATTGAGCATTTTACACTTAGCCTGACAGAGATTACAGGAGGTGGGTGGTTGGGGGGGGGGGGTGTCAGTAAACTGTAACGTCCCATTACTGCATATCTTAAAATTTTGGAATGCTGGACATGTCTTTACTCACAACAACAATAACAACAAAAAAAACCCCATAAAATACAATATGTAGAATCAGGGCATCGTAATAATTGTGGGATTATTAATTGGGATTATAATCTGATTAAACAATCATTCATTCATTCATTATCTCCCGCTTCATCCTCTATTAGGGTCGTGGGGGGTGGGGGCGGTTCCCCATGCCCATCCAGGGGAGAACGTCTCGGGTGCTGGGCAGATAAACCCAGGACAGGGCGCCAATCCATCGCTGGGCACACACTCACTCACACATACACACTCTATATGGGGCAATTTTGAGAATTCAATTGACTTCATCCATGTTTTTGGACTGTGGGAGGAAACCGGAGAACCCGGAGGAAACCCACGCAGACACAGGGAGAACATGGAAACTCCACCCAGATGGGGATTCGAACCGGGTCTGATTAAACAACGGTACATTATTACACAATAGAAAGCATAACAGTTCTTTTTGTGTGGAACACAACAACACTCACCAATATCACCCCCAACACCTACCCACTCACACAGTCTTACCAGCCCACCCAAATGAGAACCCTACCCATCACCCACGCCCAACCACACCCACACAGTCTCACATTAATCACATCATGATTCACAGTGATGCTGGCTGAACACAAAACATGCAAATAAGCCATGACCACGCCCTAAACAATGCACATAAGTTTCTGATATGTGGTTCGTACATTGTGTCTCAGAGTCCATGCACAGAGAATAATAAACAGGAATCAGACATGTGTTCGGGTGTTCCATGATCTGACGAACTGTTTGAAACCCTGTGTTCGTTTCTACAGTCTTTCAAAAGTTCTACAAACTAAAACCCTCTTGGGTAAAATGGTTTGTCACAGCTAATGCTATTCTGTTGCAGCTTTTCAATTTGTCTTCCTGAAGCAGCCCTACAGCTACAAACAGCTTTCTAAGTGCAGCTAACTCAAACGCGAGCACCTCCAACCCTTCCTTAAAATTCCCAGCGTTTCCTTTCTACTTGAATTTTAAGCGATTAAGTCAGAGCCGTATTTCGAGTGAACGGAACCCTAACTCTTTCATTATTATAATTATTATTTGAAAAACTCAGGTTTAATGAAACTGTTAATCTGTGATTTATGAATGTGAGGTGAGTTCAGAGGAACCTGCTACCTCACATCAAAGCTTCTATACTGACTTTAATCAAATTACCATTTGCTTTGATGGAGATTAACAGTGTAATCAATTAGACGTAGATTAGTCTGGACACTTTATGATTGCGTCAGGCTGTGCTTTCTTCATACACACACACACACACACACACACACACACACACACACACCTCCTTTGTTTCTAGACACATTGTCTATTGCATCAGTTCCCTTACCGCCGTGCACTTTTGTAGTTTCACGATAAAAGATTGTAGTCCATTGCTTTCCCCTACTTACTTTGTTTTTTGTAATTTACTCTGTCTTGAGAGGTCAGGATTCTCATAAAATGGACATGGCTTGTAAAACTGGCAGGTGGATGTAATGAAGTGGCTGGTCAGTGCAGACTGGTAGAAAATAAAAGCTCATTATTTAAAGAAAAACAAATGTAATTCATCCTCCAGATGTTCTGATGTTTCCATGGACTGTTATCTAACATGCAGCCCTACAGTTAGATAATCCAGTCCTTTTATCCTTTAGCCACGCATCTTCAAACAGTTTCGGAGACCTGATGTAAGCAGTTATGCCTTTTTGTTTGATTTCTAATGCTGGGAGGATTACTGATGTAAATATGAAATACTTCTGCAAGACCATTTCTCTCTGTTGTTTTTTAGAACCTTTCAGCTCTTTACTGTGAAAATAAAGTGATAAACCTGCAACCTGCGACTTTTGTACAAGGAAATACGCAGTGCTATTTACACCCCGCCAGCGGTCTATTTTCCCACCTTCCTCCTGCGTCATTTAAAATTCAAGGCTGCTTGTGAAAATATCTCCCCAGATGGGCGTGGCTTTTCAAAGTGAGGTGTGTTCAGGTGCATTTCTGGCGTATTGCTACCACTCAATGAAGTGTCTGATTTTTCTGTTTGTGTGTATTAAACACTATGGACTAAACAAAATTCCAGAATGACAAGTGGTAAAAAGCAGAATGTACCAGGAACAACTGTAATCCCCGCAGAGCATGGCATGATGTCTCAGGAATTACATCATATTTTCATCTCATTATCATTTAAGACGTTCCGAAAATTAATCTCTGGAAGATATGAGCTGTGTGACATGTCTATAGAGCGACTTTCATCACATAAGAGATTAAAAATATATAGCGTGTCCACATTTGATCATCCTGTTCTCACAGCAAGTTAGAACTCGGGCTTTTAATTCCATTGCAAAGTTGTTTTACATGAGCTCTCATTCAGAGTAAACAGAAACTGGTTCAGTTCTGCTAATGTAAAAGTGTCACTCAACAGACATTTTACCTAATTTTTTCTTTTCAAAGATGGTAATGACTAGTTAGGTATATTTATAGATACATTATAATTAGTCAAATGTTTGGACACACCCTTTTTCTGCTCCACTTGTTGTCCATGTTCTCAGGTCCACTTACTGTAATGATGGACTTTGTAGTTCTACAATTCCAGACTGTAGTCCATCTGTTTGTGTTCTACAGTAAATATATCCCCCTTTACCTTGTTCTCTAATGGTCAGAACCCCAATAGTACCACCACAGAGCAGGGGTTATTGGGTGGGTGCATTATTCACTGAGTTGTTTAAATGAAACTACAGCAGCACTGCTGCACTAAAAACCCCTCACCGCATTAGTGCCACTGCAGAACTGACAATAAACAATCCACCACCCAAATGATACCCATTCTGTGATGCTCCTGACCAAAAGAGAACAGAGAACCAACAGGGGACTAACAACAACAAAAACACAGATGGACTGCAGTCTGTAATTGTATAATATAATATATATTTACATAAAACGCACACATATTCAAGGTGCATCAGTCCTTGGCATAACACATTCTGGATCTGGTACCAGTTTTGAGAGGATCGCAGTGGTATATTAGTAGTAACAGCTTTCGAGTTCTGGCTCTCACTCAGTACAGCCACATAATCATCTTACTGATTTCCCCTCTGACCGGCCTTGCTATTAGCAAAACATTTGTAACGCAGTGGTTTTGGCAGTATTGACTCTGTTCTGGCATGTAAGTCATTTGCATTAAATTATGAACAAAGCGCTGACTCTGAAATAGACTTCGCTGAATTCTTGCTAAACTTTATTTAACGGATCACATGCAGAAACGTATTTATCATTTACTCAACGAACAACAGAATATTTCTGCGCACACCACAGAAAAACCTCCACATGAACCTACAAACACAGATATGCTGCATGTAAAAAAATAATGATAAAAATTAATGAAATTTCAGTTTTATTCCAAGGAGTTTTATTTATTTTATCATTATTCAGGGCGGCACGGTGGCTTAGTGGTTAGCACGTTCGCCTCTCAGCGCTGGGGATTCCCGGTTCGAATCCCCATCTGGGTGGAGTTTCCATGTTCTCCCCATGTCCGCGTGGGTTTCCTCCGGGTTCTCCGGTTTCCTCCCACTGTCCAAAAACATGGATCAAGTCAATTGAGTTCTCCAAAATGCCCCATATAGAGAGTGTCTGTGTGAGTGAGTGTGTGCCCAGCGATAGATTGGCGCCCTGCCGTGGGTGTATCTGCCCAGCGCCCGAAAAGTTCTCCCCTGGATTGGCATGGGGAACCCCACCACGACCCTAATACAGGATAAAGCGGAAGATAATGGATGGATGATTTCAGATTATACGAAATACAAAATCCTGGATGAATCCCACTGAAAAAAGCCCAGGATGTGGATTCGCAGGAGCCTTGCTATTTAAACTCAACCTCAGACTTAAAGTAAATTGGTTCTAAACTTGGTTTCAATTAAGGACACAGCTGCATATATTCACTCGATGACTTTTATTGTTTCGGAACAATTTACTTTGTATAAAAGCCATCGAATGTTCTCCGCGTCTTTCTGTCAATTACATGCTCAATTACACTGATGGGTTTTGCATTCCGATTCAAAGCATATTGCTTTCAACATTCTTATCTGGTTGTTTCGACTCTGTGAATTAATAAATCTCACACAGACCTGGTCTTATTGCAGATAGGGATTTGGCTGTGTTTAATAGGTTTAGCGTCTTTATCCTCATAAACAGGCTGGTAAACCCCAACTCGGTAGGCTAATGCGGGTGCTAGGTATTGGATTTGCCTTTTTAGATGCAGATTAAACCAAATCCTTTAAGGACCGCTCGCCAGAAAATCTCTGTACAAAGTGTTATTTGATGTGAGACTTTGGAAAAGCAAATAAAAACAGGACTAATTGGAATAAAAATGAATAAAAGGCAGCAGTCGCCTGGTAGGGGATCATGCTACCTGCTGCTACTGTGACCGTCGTTAGTCACCCTGAAAATGTAAGGTTCCACACAAACAACATCACAACTTTTGATGTAATAAATGAATTTAAATGTCTCTAAATTCTCCACAATTATTAGTTCCCTCGGTATTAATGGTTATAAAATGGTAAAAAATTTAAATAGATAAATACAAATTGAAGGTGACTAATGTAAAATAAAAACATGAGCAATTCAAATCATTTCATGTTAATTACACTTTAAATTTGGATTTTAAAAAAAAAAAAAAAAAAAAAAAAATGCACTTGTATCCCAGCAACTGAAGTTACTAAAAGCCTGAACCACAGAACTGCAGCCAGTCCATGTACTTTAATGAAAATTTTTTACCCCTGGTTGAGGCAACTAATAGTTATGGATTGGGTTATTAGCACATGAATACGTCGACCAAGGAGCTACGCCACTGCCAGACATTCAACCAGTTTTGGAGCTTGGCTCATAATTTTGTCAGGTTCCTTTGAGAGGTTTTAATCCATATGGTGATGTATGAAGTTTCCGAAGCTTTACACTCACCATCTACGCATGCTGGTCGCGCTCGCGTGGTGCCCGCAATCTGTCCTCTCCTGCAAG
This sequence comes from Corydoras maculifer, assembly GCA_019802435.1. NCBI lineage: Eukaryota > Metazoa > Chordata > Actinopteri > Siluriformes > Callichthyidae > Corydoras > Corydoras maculifer. Next base: position 1,665,205 of record JAFMOD010000565.1, on the reverse strand, counting down.
CACAGCGGGCAGTTTGCCTGGCGATGGTACGCCTCGGCTGACTGCTGTCTCTGTTCAACATCACGATCTCACACGTGCCCACCGTCAGCTGACCTGTGGAATGGGTGCATACAAAAATTGGTTGGAGAGGAAGGAAAAGGACACAAAATAGTGATGCACTGATACATCAATACTTCTAGGATTCTAATCATCATCAATGATCATCAGTGTTTTCCTTTGCAACATGGTCAGTATGGTGCCTGACCTCTGCCATGGTTCAGAGTGACATCATACTCTCACATCTAGAGATGTTCTGGGGTGAATTACAGAAACAAGTCTAATAAAGGCAAGTTTTACGGCTGAAAACATTAATTCATTTATTATCTTCCACTTTATCCTATATTAGGGTCGCAGTGGGGTTTCCCATGCTCATCCGGGGAGAACGTTTCGGGCGCTGGGCAGATACACCCAGGATAGGGTGCCAATCTATGGCTGGGCACACACTCACTCACACAGACATGCACACATACACACTCTATATGGGGCAATTTGGAGAACTCAATTGACTTGTTCCATGTTTTTGGACTGTGGGAGGAAACCAGAGAACCCAGAGGAAACCCACGCAGACACGGAGAACATGAAAACTCTACCCAGATGGGGATTCGAACTGGGAATCCCTAGCGCTGAGAGGAGAACATGCTAAACCACTAAGCCACCGTTCCGCCCGGCTGAAAACAATGTTAGGTGATTATTATTATTCACCAGATAACCAGTGTTAACAAACGAGTCAACAACAATACACGACATTACATGCTGGCTGCCATATTACAGATTTGAAATGCTCTGCAAATGTGATACATATGACTTATATAACAATACCATCAAAATCCAGATGATGCAACCATTTTACAAACGTTGCCGGAATTTAGTCTGAGGAAGCTAATCACCTGTTGGTTGGGGATTTATCACCATCCGTAAAAAAAAGCATAGTAAAAATGACACACTGTATCTCTGAAACTTCGTGGATCTGTGTAAATCCAGGATGGATTATAGGTGAAGACTGGCAGACGATATTGCAAGATCAGCAAGGCATTAAATCAAGCGTTAGCTCTCTGGATAAAAGTGCTTTTCTGTCAGCAATCTGCAAAGATAAACAGCTGGGGTTCACGAGATGCTCCAGGAAGCATGTTTTATCTCAAAGACGGGCAATAACACGAGAAAAGATAATGAAATGAACTTTATATGAAATGCTTTTCACCACAGAGCATCGTCTCAAAGCTGCTTCTCGACATGACGATAAGTTCTACACATACTCATCTAATTTAAATAGACATTTTATTTAGGGGGATGATGATGATGAATAGATGTGAAATTGTGAAACAGCGATAGATTGGTGCCCTGTCCTGTGTGTATCTGCCCAGTGCCCAAAATGTTCTCCACTGGATGGGCAAGGGGAACCCCACCCCCGTCTCCACGACTCTAATAGAGGATTAAACTGAAGATACTGAGATGAGATGAAAAATTGTGATTTGTGGTATCAACATGGACAACCCATTAACTATAAGATTTGAGACTGGACGGTTACCATCACCAGGGAAACAACACTGTAGAACACAATAGCCAATCACAAAGTCTTTGTGGTTTATGAAATACTGCAGACTTTAATAATGTGATAATGCAAACATTACCTACCATAAAGTCACTATATTGCAGAGTCCTGATTCAGAGTCACTTTAGGGCTTTGATGAAATTACAGACTGAAATATAGTTCACAAACAGGAGGCCAAAGGCAACGATAACCTCTGGGATAGAAGAATAAATCAGATTGAGTAGGTTATCCTGTACTTCCTGAAGCGTGTTTATAACATGGTTGAAAAGCCATGACGCACTAAACCCATTAAAGGCAAACTGCTGATTTAATAAGGCAATATTATGAGCACTGCCCCTGAGTGTAGCCTAAAAATATCCCACAGTACAGGTCACCAAAGGTCATTGACCACTCTTACACCGTTCTGATGAACTTTTACAGAGCAGGGCATTATTATTCAAATGTGGAAATACTAGTTCTATCTTACACCCTATTTTCCCGCCTTCCGTCTGTGTCATTTAAATAGCAATGCTGCGTGTGAATACATCTCCTCCGATGGGTGTGGCCATCTCCATATGAGGTGTGTACAGCTTTCTGGCATATCACTATCTTGACGATGGAAAACCAAGATGCACCGCCGACTGACCACAACCTCCAGACGTCAACAGTCAGACGTCAATCGCTGAACGCTGCATTTGTACAGAGAATGCAGATCCAGAGTCTAGACTATACTGTGGGTTCTCCATTCACACTCAGATGGAGAACCTCAGGGAGCAGTGCATTGAGTCCAAGTAGCTGCACTGCTCAAATAGCAACCTGCCGAAGTCAGAACAGCACCAGGGTCTCCTCTAAGCATTTTAGGAGAAACATCTGTAAGAAAGGCGGTAACTTTCCAGAGACAATAAAGATGAACCTTTAAGCAGTTACATTTTCCACTGTGATGTAACATACAGGTTGGAATAAATAATGAATGTTTGCAAGTGGAAGAAAGTTTCTAAAAATCAGCTCATGGAGAACCAGGACAGCACATTAAGTGCCGTCTTAGAATTATTAGTGCTTTAAAAAGCCCTGTGTGCGACTGTGCAGGTCAGAATGTGAGAAACGAATCCAGCTGGGTTTCAGTGCAGGCAGGTGTGGGATTAAATTCTGCAGGAGCGAGCAAGAACTGGATCAAAAAAATCTGTCAAAGTTCCCTTAAGTTGGAAGGGAATGGCCATTTGCAGATGCAAACTTGGCCATTTGCAGATGCAATTACTGATTATTCCTGTTAAATTGTAACATTTACATGAGTGCAGAGGGGCAGGAACAGAGACGCTGTTTCCTTAACAAAAGGTTTCTTTTAGCTTTTCATTTCAGGTATCGCTCCTTCTGCTTTTTTTCATTACGCCGCAGAAGCACGAGCTGTCTCTGTTCCACTGAGATACATCAGGCTGCTCTCGCCGGCGGAACGAGACGTTTGTCAGGGAATTTCTGACACTTTTTCTTTCTTAGTACAACTTAAAATTCCTATTCCAGCAACTACAAGAACCCTGAAAATATACAGAATTAAAAAAAAAAATATGGAAGAGGAGCATGAATGTTATGGGGCAGAGCATGGGGGTAAATGTGGGCATTACTAATCCAACCCAATAACACAGACAACCATAACAGACAAAAAAAGAGCAAATAAATTTATTAAAAAACATAAAAAAAGCAGTATAAAATACTTCAGTTTCCTCCGGGTTCTCTGGTTTCCTCCCACAGTTCAAAAACATGTATTCAAGGCAGATTGGCTGCTCTAAATCGCCCCTATATAGTGTGCATCTTTGTGTGAGTGACTGTGTGCCAGCAATAGATTGACGTCCTGTCCAGGGTGTATGTGCTCAGCAGCCAAAACGTCCTCCCCTGGATAGGCATGGGGAACTAACCCTAGTATAGGATTAAGTGTAAGATAATGGAAGGATGGATAGAAAACCCTTTAACACTATACACAGAATGTGCACGTGCCTTAATGTTGACCTCAGATGGCACGTGACTACTACAACAATACCGTACCTCAGGTGGCACAGCACTTTCTTATTGCACTTGTGCACGGATGTTAACCTCTGAAAGCATGTGCACCTGACACAAAGTGGAAAAAAAAGGCTGGGGTTACTACCAACCGCTGTGCTAACCATGCGGAGACCCAAGGGGGACCCAACAATGCTTGTGGGGTCTGTCACACAGCCATTAAAGCAGTAAGGAGCAAGTGTGGCCTTCTGTTATTTGTGAGAGTTACGATTAACCTAAAACGCAGACACGCCCCCTGATAGTACGCTTCCAGGTTTGCCTGATGAACTGATGACCAGATCTTATTCAGCGTATCTTCAGTGTGTATGTGAACCCATAATTTAGCCTCAAATTAAGAAGCACCTCTGTCTCCTCTCTGTTCGGTGAACTCTACAGTCCAGCCATTTCAAAGGGTGATAAAGCGCAGATTTACAGCAATAGTTAATCTTCTCTGTTACTGTTTAAGGTGTGAGGAAAGGAGATTTTTATATCTGTAATAGAACTGTGGAACAGCGATGAATCACCGAAAAACTTCTACTTTCAAGATTGGTTTTTTCGGAGGACGCCATTTTCAAGGGCACTATAATTCACCGTGATCAGTCGAAATAAAGCCTCAATCAGATGCCTTGCTCAGAGAAAATGAGAGACAGAAGGGCCTGAGGTCACCCAAGACCCATGACTCGGTGTACTCTAATAGCTTTAATCAAGCTGTGCTGAAATGTAGAGCAGAGATGATGATAGCAGCCGGAAATCTACTCCAAAAAGGACCAAATCAGACGCCGGGCTGTTTGCGTCCGTCCTTATTCCTTCTAAGCAGCTGCTGATTACAAATCTTCAAAGCCTATTGCTATTCATCAGACTTTATATGCCCCCGTCCTGCATCATCTTTCTTCAGTCCTTCTTTGCATTCTCTTAGCATTTTCCTCTCTCGTTCACTATCACTAGCTGATTTATGTTGAGCCGGGGGCTGCCGGAATGCATATGCAGCAGGGTGGGGTAAATGATGGCCATAATGACGATGACGACTGCTTCTGCTTGGTCAACACTTCTCACAAAGCCGTGTGAAGACAGACAGCCAGGCTTCTACAGCTTTACCAACCTGTACTGTGTATAGAAGCTGACATGACTTACAGCCAGAACATCCTGTTCAGCACCACGCTGCGGACAGCGACTCATCCAATGATTACAGAAATGTTTGAAAAAAGTGAAAGAGTGTAAAGAGAACACGCAGAGTCAAATCTGTAATATACTTTGCTGTTGCAGATTCTGGGAATCTGCAGAAAACCTATGCAGCCGTGTGAAGAACATGGAAGCTCCACCCAGATTGGAATTTGAACGTAGATTCCCAGGTGAACCTGAGGTGAACCTGATCCACCACACCACCCTGCAGCCCACAGGCTGAATCTAATAATGTAATATAAGCATCCATATGCATATGGGAATGTGTGGAGGATGGATTTATGGAGAACTCTTCTGGATAATTACATTGCTGAGTGATGTTGCATGGCATGAAGATGATGTTGAGAAGATCACTGGTTGAGGTGACCGTCGTAATTGAGCTCCGGTTAATATGTGATGTATATATATATTAACGTGGGAGAGCGCATAGAACCCACCGGTCCCTTCTATAAACTGGACATAATAGCCTTAGGCTTTTATAAGGAAGCTATTAACATTGTTTTAACCTCATCAGTGATGGGGGCAGCTCATTGTGAAAAAAGTGAAACCCCCAGCAGACATGATTATGTAAAGACAAAAGAAGGTGAAGTTACCAGATCAAGGTTATCTCTCTCTTTCTCTCTCTCTCTCTCTCTCTCTCTCTCTCGCGCGCTCTTACTCTCAGACCTTTCTGCGAGACTGTGTGAAATAGACTTTACATGGTTTCATTTAGGAGGAACCAACCTCGTCCCATTCCTGCAATCTAATGGGATCAACACACACAGGATTGCTGAGGAAACAATGAAGATATATCTTAGGGTCTCACTCTAATATTTTATTGGACCACCTTTATCTAAGGTGACATCACACATTCTCTGTGGCATTATCTTCACAGGCTACTGTGATGTTACAATATTTATTTCTGCCCAGATCTTGTATTGATGATGGAGATTTGGACCACTGGACAGTCTCCTCCATCACATCCCAAAGATTCTCAATGGGGTTCATGTATGAGAATGATGTCTTATGCTCCCTAAACCACTCGCATACAATTTAGGTTTTCTCTGGTTTTTCTGGTTTCCTTCAACAGACCATAAAACATGGATTCAAGGTGAATTGGCAGCACTAAATTGCCCCCAACTCTCAGCAAAGACACTAATTGCCAGTCAGCTGGTTGGTTCATTCTATAAACTCAAGGTTATGATTGTTACTGTACAAAATCATTTAACCTTCATTAAAGACAAGAGGAAAAACCCTCTGCTAGTTTCGTGTGTCTCGTACATTAGATGGGTTAAAATAGAACGGGACCTATTTTTGGCCAATCGATGTGGTTTAAAAGTGGCTTTTCATGACGTTTTAAGGCTCCGTGGTCCTGTTTTTTTTTATTTTACAGTGACTTTTTAAGCCTGCTGCCATGTTAAGCAGAACACAATTACCGGATGCTGTTTGTGATTAGCTCCATTATTGTGATTTGGACGTTCTTTCCCCGGAACATGTCTGTAGCCCACAAAGTGTGTTTACCCACAGTGCGCCTGGCACCAGATATCAGATCCACTTTCCATGTTTCAACAAACAGATGAATGAGTCAAGGGAGATAAGACTTGAAAGCAATAAAGGACCGAGTGACACAGAAAGATAGTACTATTATAGGAAGGAAAGGAACGAGGGCAAAGGAGAGAGAGAGATCGCTGCTTTGATTTGCCCAAAGCTATGACAGTGTGTCATGTTAATTGATGTGACAGTGCGATTTCCTGTTTCCAAACATCACAGAGGCAGGAGGCATCGTCTATCTGACAAACGATAGGTATCTACTTTCAGCCAAGTACAATTTTACAATCGAACACACACTTATAGAACCAGTCAAAAGTTAGGACACGCCCCCATTCTGCTCCACTTGTTGTCCATGTTCTCAGTTCCACTTCATGTAAAGATGGACTTTGTAGTTCCAAAAATTCCAGACTGTAGTCCATCTGTTTGTGTTCTACAGTACACACCGTGTACTCTGTTCTGATGGTCAGAACCCAATAGCACCACCACAGAGCAGGGGTTATTGGGTGGGTGCATTATTCCTACCTCAGCAGTGTCATTGAGGTGTTTAAATGAACCTACAGCAGCACTGCTGTACTAAAACCCCCTCACCACATCAGTGTCACTGCAGAACTGACAATAAACAATCCAGCACCCAAATGATACCGGTTCTGTGATGCTCCTGACCAACAGAGAACAGAGAACCAACAGAGGACTAACAAACACAAGAACACAGATGGACTACAGTCTGGGATTTTAAAACTACAAACTCCATCGATATGATAATTGGAGGAGATGATGGGGGGCATGTCCAAACTTCTGGCCAGTACTGTACCTGCACACAAACTATTAGTGGAACCTGCTTCAGGTCATACATTACTTCCTTTACATCACCTCATTTGGAGATGGCCAAGCCCATCGGGGAGATATATTCACGAGCAGCTTTGCTATTCAAACGACGCAGGTGGAAGGCAAATAGACTGTAAGTAATGAGCATTGCAGCATGCAGGGTGTAAGATGGGCCCAATGTATGTTATGGCAGACTGCAGGGCAAGATACGTGATTTTTTTTACACCTTCTATAATAAACAGAACACTGCTGAGGAGATTAGTGCTTTAATAATAAATAATTATGCATCCGGCTGAATTGCTACAGAAATGTATTTGATACGAAATAAATTACAGCGCTGGGGGCTGTAGCACAGTTTAAACATTATGAGGTCCAGACCCTGGTGACAGACAATTTATTGATATAGACCATTCAGGGCAGAACTAGTTCCTTGGTCGCTTACGCTCCAATAATTCACAGATGTAATTAAAATATTCGACACAGTACATTTTGTACGTCGGCTCGATGTCGTGATTGATGACGCTCGAGGCCTGAGGCTTGTCAAGGTCTCTAATCATTTAAATCTGTTCTTCAAATAATAAAATTAATTCATGAAATGAATGAATAATTTATGGCTGGACGGTTAGCAAATGATACACGCGGCCTTGTTAGGAGTTAGATCGCTTGCATCGCGCAGACGTCCACGAGCCATGGGAAGTCCAAAATAACTTTCTAATCTGATGCCTATTCTGGGACCAGGGTCGCCATAAATGAAGGAAAAAAGAATATTTATTCAAATTCATATGCTGTTTTATGGAGACTTGATGGAATTGTTTTTGTCTAACCTAATTTCTGTCCTCAGGGCTTTTGTACGTTCTTTAAAGAATCATTTTTGACAAAATCCTTTGTACTTAAAATGGAAATGAGACATGAAACGCTTAATAAATAATAATGTACAGGCACTTTAAAAAAATATGTAGACAATTCAGGGATGTAGAACACCACATGACGTAGGGGTGTAGAGGCGCAGTCGACAAGAGGTGTAGAACATGGAATGCCTGCCTGCATGGAGACAGGAAGACTGTGATCTCTCTGAATTCCCCTGCTACAGATCTCACACTACTAAAGGTACCACATTATCAAACATTCATTCATTCATTCATTATCTTCCACTTTATCCTCTATTAGGGTCGCGGTGGGTTTCCCCATGCCAATCCAGGAGAGAACGTTTTGGGCGCTGGGCAGATACACCCAGGACAGGGTGCCAATCTATCACTGGGCACACACTCACTCACACAGACACTCTATATGGGGCAATTTGGAGAACTCAATTGACTTGATCCATGATTTTGGACTGTGGGCGGAAACCCGAAAACCCGGAGGAAACAGGGAGAACATGGAAACTCCACCCAGATGGGGATTTGAACCGGAAATCCCTAGTGCTGAGAGGCGAACGTGCTAACCACTAATACACCGTGCCGGCCATTATCAAACAATGCCATCTTATTGGTTCAGGAGCTACATTTCCAAAGAAAGTGGAAGTTTTTCACAGGACAACTTCATATAGCTGCAAAAAGATGAAGGAGCCCGGACAGCCACCCCAATCTCCAAACCTGAAGCCTGTTGAAAACTAATAGAGGATATAAACAATCCATCAGAGAAAAACCCTGTAACCCTCGAGGATTGAAGATGGTTTAATAAAAGCACCGGGCCAAAATTGATCCACGTCGCGCACAAACTCCTGCCACTGGAATTTAAGGGCAAATATTTGTCTTCATCAAAAACAGAAGAAAACGCCAACCTTCCAAACTTAGTTTGCTTTAAGATTTCCTTCCTTCCTTCTCAGTACAAACTTCATCCAGATCAATCTGATAGAAAGCACACAGTGTTCACCCCCTCAATCACCAGGTGACTCAGCAAAGCCGAACAAACATACTTAAAACATGCTGAAATCAGCATTAAATCCACTGAACTCTGAGTTCAGTTAAGGAATGCAATGGCGTGGCGTAGTGATGTCTGCCTCTCAGCGCGGGAGATACAGGTTCGAATCCTGATCTAGATGGAGTTTTTATGTTCTTCCCATGTCAGCGTGGGTTCTCTCAGTGGTCTCTATGTTCCTCAACAGAACAAAAACATGGATTCAAGGTGAATTATTCATTCATTCATTCATTCATTATCTTCCACTTTATCCTATATTAGGGTTGCGGGGGGGTTACCCATGCCCATCCAGGGGAGAACTTTTCGGGCGCTGGGCAGATACACCCAGGACAGGGCGCCAATCTATCGCTGGGCACACACTCACTCACTCACACAGATACACTCTATATGGGGCAATTTGGAGAACCCAATCGACCTGATCCATGTTTTTGGACTGTGGGAGGAAACCGGAGAACCCGGAGGAAACCCACGCAGACACGGGAAGAACATGGAAACTCCACCCAGATGGGGATTTGAACCGGGAATCCATAGTGCTGAGAGGCGGACGTGCGGACCACTAAGGCACTGTGCTGCCCAAGGTGAATTAGCTGCTCTAAATGGCTCCTATCTAATTTGCCCCTATAAAGTGTGTGTGTGTCTGGGTGAGTGAATGTGTGCCCAGTGATGGATTGGCACCCTTTCCTGAGTGTACATGCCCAGCAATTGATATGTTCTCCAATGTATGGGCATGAGGAGCCCCCCCATTGCCTTGGTAGAGGATTAAGCAGAAGATAATGAGATGGGGTAAGATATTGTGAATGTGCCCAGCGTTTGCCGCCCTGTACTGAGTGTATCTGCTCAATTCCCAAAACTCAAACAGTGAACCTGCATGCGTTCAGCCCGCAAATACATGTTATTATTTAACCTGCACACCTTTGATTTTTCAGTTGTCTTTATGTCTGCATGAGAACACAGAACCATGCAGAGCAGTATAATCTGCAGTGAAACAGGTCATCAGCTGACAGAAATGAACTTGGGATTCATGTGGGTGTGAAATGAGGCTTTGGTGCATCTCCATTCATAAAGCTTCCTTAATGTTTTGCTTTATATATGTTTCCTCTCAGCGAGAGCTTCATTAGCTCCAGCGGCATGACTACAGCTTGACGCTGCATTTCACAGATGCCACCGCTGCATTCCCATGTGCTCGGAAGCGCTGAAGTGCAGCGAGCATCTCGGCGTTATATAACGCACAAAATAAACAGGCGTGATGGAACGATGAGCGCCCCATGTTTTATTCACCTCGATATGGAGAACGCTCCACGCCGAGCACCGCATTAGAAAGAGTGGGTTTGGGGACCGTCACTCGTCCCGCGCCACACCCCGCCACAGCCGGAACGTATGTAGATGGCGGCCGCGGCCACACGTGCGAGCGTGTCAGACTCCGCCGACGGCACAGTGACATTTCTAAAAGCATCGGTGAATTAGCAGAGCGGCGAGCTGATGACAGCTCATCTGTCTGCCTGCTCTCGGACCTTTAGCCAAGCGCTCTTTGATTTCCTGTCCTCAGCGTGACAGATGGCAGCATTGTAGGGAAGCCATGAGGGCCAAGATTTAGGGCCACTCGGGCGTAGAGACTGGCACTCGTGATGTTAGACCTTCGAAAGGTCTTCTCTTCATTCTTAACAAAGCAGTCCAATTTTAAACTTAATTCCCAAAGTTTTTAGTTTATTACAGAATGACGGCACTGATTTTATTATTATTATTATGTTTTTATTGTAATTCCTACAGGGCGGCACGGCGTCTTAGTGGTTAGCATGTTCTCCTCTCAGCACCAGGTGGAGTTTCCATGTCCTTCCAGTGTCCGCTTGGGTTTCTTCCCACAGTCCAAAAACATGGATGTTGGTCAATTGAATTCTCCAAATTGCCCCATATAGAGTGTGTGTCTGTTTGTGTCTGTGTGAGTGAGTGTGTGCCCAGCGATGGATTGGCACCCTGTCCTGGGTGTATCTGCCCAGCGCCCGAAACACTCTTCCCTGGATGGGCATGGGGAACCCCCCGCACCCCTAATAGAAGATAAAGCGGAAGCTGATGGATGGATGGATGTAATTCTTAATTTTGGGCTAGGTGTGTTTCATACAATGGCAAACCGTCAACAGCCAATTTACCTTGAATTCATGTTTTTGGACTGTGGGAGGAAACCGGAGCTTAGAGGCGGATGTGCTAACAACTGCACCCCGGTGCCACCCCAAATATATTAATGGTAATGTTGGTGGTGGGTCATAGTCAGCTCTTGAATCATCAACCTTGTTGTACGTTGTACATAATTAGCGTAATTTTAGGGGAATATATGAGAGAACTCGGATTTTAAATTTAAAGTACCAACACTGCAGCTGCAGGAGCAAAAAATTATTTGTCAAGAAATGCAGAGAATTTAAAAACCTGCCGGCGGCATCAGAGCTATTTCAGTCCTGTGTTTAAAATACAGAAATGATATTTGCAAAGTCTAGATGTTTGTAAATCGAACACGTCGTGTAATCACGTCTTTCTGCTTTTCGTTTTATCCTCTTTTAAAAACATTTACACAACGGGATGGCCTTCAAGCAAAACGGATGCAGATTCAATAACACAGCGCTTTTTATGTTAGAGGTCTATACAGTATTCAACTTGTATCTCTCAGCTTTCCATGTTCTCCCTGTATCCACATGGGTTTTCTCTGGGTTCTCCGGTTTTCTCCCGCAGTCCAAAAATGTAGATTCAAGGTGAGTTGGGTGTTCTACTTTGCCCCTATCTAAATTGCCCCATATAGTTTGTGTGTGTGTGTGTAAGTGAGTGAGTGCCCAGTGATAGATTGGCACTGTTCTGGGTGTACCTGCCCAGTGCCAGAAACGTTCTCTCTGGATGGGCATGGGGAACCCCCCCTCCCCCAGTGATGGAGGAAATGAGGGTAAATTGTAGGACCTGCTCGATGTAGAACATGCCCCAGTTAGGTGATATGTGTTATCACAGTATTTTTTAATGAGTGAACTCCTCTGAGAATTCTTTTAATTAAGGCGCTGTATCAATGTATAGAATCTCCAACATGTCAAGAGCTTTCTTGTAAGTCGGGAGTATATTGGGGATTTAATTACAGTCAGACTGTGGTGATCGCATGTGAGCGCTGATCTACGGTCTCAGATGATCCTGTAATTAAATCAGGTGGAGAAAATGCACTACAACAGAACACACAAGTTATATATTATATACTCATAAGGATGAGAGCAATGTGTTCCATCAGTGTGTGGTTCCCTCACATGGATGTAATGATTGGGTTTAGGAGGAATATGATGGTCACAGATGATTCACAAAAGTCCATATGCGACCTCATTTTCATCCACTCAGGGTTCATGGTATGACTTCCCAGCATGCACTATAAAACGGCCAAGAAACAGCAGCGGACGGCAGCGAGGCTGACAGGAACCAAACAGGCTACGTATTCAATTTCAGAGTTGTGATAACAGTGCAGTATCTGTACAATTATATTACCAAGAACTGGGATTAGTTTATAATCCTAATTATAATCTTACTAACCATGTGATTAAATCTGATTTCTTACATCAGATATTCTCCTTCTCATTACGCCATGTACGGTCATCGTGCACCGCGCAGGTGCGCGTCAAGGCGTCAGGGGGTCTGTTATTGTGCCGACGGGAAAATTTCGAATTAAATTAATAAATAATGTTTAATGAATAATTAAAAAGCGAGGCACCGCGATGAAGTGGTTCACTGAGGATCCAGGTTTGAATGAGTGCGTTTCCATATTCTCTCTGTGTCCACATGGGTTTCCTCCGGGTTCTCCGGTTTCCTCCCACAGTGCAAAAAACATGTATTAAAGGTAAACTGCCCATTTCTAAATCCCAACCCCTATCCAGTGTGTGTGTCTGTGTATCTGTGTGTATGAGTGTGTGCCCAGCAACGGACTGGCGCCCTGTCCTGGATGTATCTGCCCAGCACCCAAAACATTCTCCCTTAGATTGGCATAGGAACCCTGCCCCCCCCTGTGACCCTTGTATAAGACTTAGAGGGCAAGATGATGAGATGAAAAGAGCATAAATGAAAATGCCTGAAACTTTAAAAATAAAATGACTTTAAAAACTTTTTGCCACAGTTTTCAGTCTCAGATGCCGTAGACTTGGTTACCAATTATACACACACAATGGTTCATATAACAAGAGCTGAAATCATGAGATCCTCCTGGCAACATTCAATATGTATCTAAGAATGCAAACATGCCGGATAATGAAAGAACAGTGTGCAGAGCCAGTTCTACTTCTCACCACATCCATAAACCTCCACTTTGGCCTTCCTCCCCTCCTCCTGCCTGCAGGCTTCATCCTCATCAGGTCATTCAGCGGGCACTTTTATCCAAAGTTAACTTAATGGTTGGGGTCAGAACACAGGATCCGCCATGATGAAGCACCCTGGAGCAATGAAGGTTAAGGGCCTTGCTCAACGGCCCACATTGGTTATGCTGATGGACTTGGTATTCAACCCTACAGACTAATTGTTTGTAGGTGAAAATGATGCTATGACACATGTGACATTTTAAAGAACTGAGTTCTTTAAACATCTTAAGCCTTGCTGTATGTAAACTTTTGGCTGTGATTCCCGCTTGTCGAATCCTTGGAGCCACTTTGTTGCTGGATGTCTGCACGCTGGACTTTACAGCATTAACACCCACGCTGCGTGAAAAGATTTCACTGAAGGCATCGTGTGATTCTGAGGCATTTCCATAAACACGCTGCAACAATGTCTGCAAATCACTCTCCTCCAGCGTTCCGGATACTTATGCTGCTTAAAGGTATCATGATTAAACTCTGGAACCATCGCTCAGCCAAACATCATCCTTAAATACAAAGCTGCTTTAAGTACCGGTGGGTTACAGCTGAATACCAACAGAGAGAACCAGCATTCAATTGGTTGTTGGCCAGACTCTGAGAGGTACGCAATACTTTTAAAAAGCTGATAGAAAATACACAACACGGAAAAAGATTATTGCCAAACCCACATATTTGACCTGGAGGAGCTTTTATAACATCTTATTCCATTTATTTAGGAAAGCTTGGAGTGTGTCCCATTCCTCCAGCAGAGCATTTCTGTTTGTGAGGTCAGATCTGTTGAATGTTGTAGTTCATCCCAAAAGTGTTTGATGGTTCATTGGCTGAGGTCAGGGCTCTTTATGGGCCAATCAATTTCTTTCAAGCCAGTTCTACCCAACGTCGTTCACCTGTGCTAAAATCCATAGTGTGTGTACACAGTCACATGTGACCATAGGATCCAGGGATTCAGATGTTTGTCCCAATACATTTGTCCATATAGAATACCACACAGGGGTGTGGTGGCTCTATAGTGAATATCTAAAAAGATGCCTGAACGTCTCCTGCTTTTGAAGGTGGGAGAAACAACCGAGATCAGTCCCATGTCCATCACAGGGCAGACACATTGACAAGCAAATTCAAGTTCAAGTAATTTATTTATATAGCGTTTTTTAATTTTTTTATTTTTAACAATAGCACATTGTCACAAAGCCTCCTTACAGTTTTATACGTTTTTGAACCCCCAAAGAGCAAGCCGAAGCAATAGTGGCAAGGAAAAACTCTATGTTGTGTTGTTATTTTAATGAAGAAACCTTGGGAGGACTGAGGCTCAATGGGTGACTCAATGGGACTCAAGCACATGTTCACACTTCAACATCTTCAAGTTCTTAAGTCATCAACCATCATGAGTGAGTAGAGGGAACTCATGCAGAGTGGATCAAAACATGTGAAGCTCACACGGGAATGACCTTTTGCTGAAACTAGACCACCCAGAAAAATCTTTCTGCACCGTGTTTAAGCAAAACAACAAGAAAAGCCTTGTACTTGCCCTCTTTTAGCAGGTGTGTGTAGATCAGCGCCAACAGCAGCAGACAACAGAGGGAGGCGCCTCCACCGGCGCACAGCACCCGCAGCCCGGTCTGCATCCTCCTCCACTCCCGAAGAACCGGATTAGCGTAAAATCAAACAGCACGCTCCTGCTGCCATGGGTCGGTCCGTGTCGACAGAATCCAACGCTGGACTGGTTCGAGCAGCAGCCGCGCAGCACCGACACCGAAGGGCTCCGGAGGTAATCCTTCAGTAAACGCAGTCAGTGGCTCTGGGAGTCAGTCAGTCAGTCCAAACCGAAGTGAGGTCCAGCATTTTGAAGCATCCAAGCCTCGGAGCGCTGTCATTAAGATATATCCTCACGCTGGAGACGCGATAAGCCGAGCTAAAGCTGAGGGGTCCAGATTAGGTGCATATGATAAAACGCAGGTGTTTAGTCTTACTGCTCTCAGAAATATGACACACCGATAGTCTTAATCCAATCATCTCCTATCCGAAAAGGCCAGGCCTGCAGGGAGAGAGAGAGGGGGAGAGAGAGAAAGAGAGAGACCATGAGCAATAATGAATGAGTCTGCGTGAGGTGAAAAATGCTGAGGTATTTTCTCAGAGGGGT
>JAFMOD010000565.1:1580399-1644522 GCA_019802435.1 Corydoras maculifer | reverse complement strand
ATATATATATATATATATATATATATATATATATATATATATATATATATATATATATATATATATATATATATATATATACACACACACACACACAGACACACACACACACACATATATACATGTGTTGGCGCATATATACACATAACACTTCAAGTTCATTTATTATTATTAAGTTCAGAGTAAACTTACTCCTCTAAGTACATTTTGGTTTATAAAGTGTAATTCAGTTCATGACTTTAGGGGCAGTTTTTTAAAATGATTCCACTGTTCCATAAATACAGCCTTTTTTATTACCTAATAAGGTCAATCCCACTTACTGCAAAGGTACTAATTCACGGTGTATAGGAGTAGCAGTCGATTTGAGACACATCCTCACAGATCTCGGTGCATGGGGATGAGCCAGAGTGCCCCGGCCATCTGTGCAGTCAATAATGCCGCTGTTTGTGGACCATGCTGTCAGGATTTAGCACCCCACTGATGCCATTCTATCTTCTAAATGGCCATCGTTAAAAACTTCCTGCTTGTTGCTCATGATATCAATAATTCAGCACTTGACCCATGGGTGCACACTCTCAGGGCTATCAGCGGCCTCATAGGTGGACCTTCTGCTGCAATATAGCACAATAAAAGGGAACATTGTAGTAAAAGTCAATAGGCAGAGACAATGAAGGCAAAGTAATTACGTACAATTAGCTTAAATACATTTCGAAATAGTTTTGATGACTAAACATTACAAAAGTGATGATCCCATGGGTTCGTTACGGTGACGAGTACATTCTTTAAATTCAGAAGAATGCAAAACTCACAGATGAGTTCAAAATAACTGGGTATGTGGAGCAACATGCTGGATGTCAGATACATAGATCAAGGTTAGCATTGATTTTGCATCAGGGATCGACAACTTTATGAAAGTTGATTTTAATATTCATTTACGGGACCTATGCAGACTGCAGAAATGACCCGTCTATTACTCATATACTCATCTCAGCCACTTCAGCTTTAACCACTACTTCATTCATGCAGTCCATTTCCTCCACTAATCATATAGATGGACTTTGTAGTTTTATAATTACAGACTGTAGTCCATCTGTGTTCTTGTGTTTGTTAGTCCCCTGTTGGTTCTCTGTTCTCTGTTGGTCAGGAGCATCACAGAACAGGTATCATTTGGATGGTGGATTGTTTATTGTCAGTTCTGCAGTGACACTAATGCGGTGAGGGGGTTTTAGTGCAGCAGTGCTGCTGTAGTTTCATTTAAACACCTCAGTGACACTGCTGGGATAGGAATAATGCACCCACCCAATAAACCCTGCTCTGTGGTGGTACTATTGGAGTCCTGACCATTAGAACAGAGTACATAGTATGTACTGCAGAACACAAACTGATGAACTACAGTTTGGAATTGCAGAACTATAAAGTCCATCTTTACAGGAATTGGAACTGAGAACATGGACAATAAGTAGAGCAGCAAGGGAGCATGGCCTAACTTTACGCATCACCCCAATAGTGCCAGCTCTCTGGTGTTGTTGTTATTAACAGGTGGATCTGAGATGAGATAATACAAAAAAGGGAGAAGGCAACATCTCTAACAGTTTGTGTAATAACTGAATAACACAGTACAAATGTACATACCTTTAAAACGTGATCAATAAGACGCTTAACAGGTTCTGAAAGACACATAGTATTTAATGCATTAGAACCGTGGAACACCGATAACTTCTACCGCTTTACTAACCAATAGCTAAACACATACCACCAATAAATTACACCAGAGCCCGTTTCCAGTCAGATACAGATATAAGCTTCCATCTCACCATCGATTCCGCTATCGATTTTTCACATTGAATCCACAGCAATCCTTCAAAATCTCACCATCATGCACTTAACCCGAGTGTCTAATCAATAGCTCGAGCTATTATTGAGATTCGCTTTAAAAATACACAGATGAACTTTGTGAGCAGATGTTACAGTCATGTGTATGAACGTCGATGTCGTGGCTCTGGACACTGCCTCCTTCCATCAGAGGTAATTAAATATGGATAATAACGGGGAAATGCAGCCTTTTTTCTAAACAACGGCAGTTGGCGTTCACAGAACATTTGTGTTACCTATGAGGACGTAGGCGGGAAAATATTCACACCTTGTGTCGCTGCATAAAGCCTACGCTGTACTTTTATGAGAACTTGGCTGCGGTTTGATATGTGAAGTGGGAGCAGAGACATAATACAGGAATGATCAGTCTCCTTTTTTTTTTTTTTTTTTTTAAAAAAAAGGCAAATTCTAATGACATTTTTTATCATCTCATTATATTCCACTTACACTAGGATTACAGGGCCACAGTTCCATCCAGGGGAGAACATTTCAGGTGCTGAACAGATACACCCAGGACACCCAATCCATCACTGAGCAAACATTTACTTACACAAATACATACGCACACACTTTATTTAGGGTTAATTGTAAATATCCGTAAATATCTGAAATTTAGTTACAGTGCAGGTTACTGCAAATAATCATCTAATCCAGAAAAAACAAAGAGGCTTTATATAAAAACAAGTTAAAGACAGGGCAGCACGGCTTAGTGTTCGCCTCTCAGCATTAGGGATTCCCGGTTCGAATCCCCATCTGGGTGGAGTTTCCATGTTCTCCCCGTGTCCGGGTGGGTTTCCTCCGGGTTCTCCAGTTTCCTCCCACAGCCCAAAAACATGGATCAAGTCAATTGAGTTCTCCAAATTACCCCATGTAGTGTGTGTTTGTGTGCGTGTGTGTGTCTGTGTGAGTGAGTGTGTGCCCAGCGATAGATTGGCGCCCTGCCCTGGGTGTATCTGCCCAGCGCCAGAAACGTTCTCCCCTGAATGGGCATGGGGAACCCCCAAAGTTAAAGACAATTTCATCTCATTATCATCCTCTTGATTCTCTATTAGGGTCCTGGGGTCACACACACAATGTCACTATATATGAACAACTTAGATTTAGGGGCTAACGGTCATAGATTGGCACCCCATCCTTGGTGTATCTGCCCAGCATCAAAATGTTCTCCCCTAATTGCACATGGGGAACTATATCCCCCCCGGCACCCTAATATAGGATTATATTAGATATGATGAGATCTATAAGAAAAGTGAAAATGATAAAACAATAAGTGCAGACACAAGAAGCTGTACATAATAAAGTGTTTTGTACTTTATATAAAGAATCTGTTCACTAGCTTGAGTCATGATTCGCAATATTGCTTTACAGCAACCGAACATGTACATCTTAAAAGGCCATGCACAGTTAAAAGGGCAACTTCAGTTGTAACAGCGTTGTACTTTAAATTGGTTTACATCAACAGAAAGATTGCATCATGGTGGGTTTTCTAAAAAAAAAATGGACTTGGAGATCTCCTTTTAGGTTTTTCGTTTCTCTGAGGTTAATCTAGCAATCTGAAGCAATTCCACCCACATTACTAGTGTGGGCCCTTGAACTGGGGATGCTCCAGGGATGCTGCATCATATCAGACCCTGTGTTCTGATCACAGCCATGAATGTTGGGATGCTTGTCAGTTGCGTCTGCACAATGATCTCATGTAAATCAGAGTTATTAATACTGCAGGACAGCTGGTTCTGCTTTAACTCACGGACCTCTTCGGTTCCTTTAATAATAAACTGTAAAGAATCACATGTTGTTCAGAGCACAGGGTTCCAGAAAGCTCCTTTAATGCAGAAATCTGAGTGCAATTTCACTTTCATTTATTATCTTTCAATTAATCCTCTACTAGCTTCGTTGGGGGGGGGGGGGATGGATGGCAATGCCTCCCCCATGCCTATTCAGGGCAGAATGTTTCGGGTGCTGGGCAGATACTCCCAGGACAGTGCGCCAATCCATCACTGAGCACATACTCACTCATTCACACTATATAGGGGCAATTAACAGCAGCCAATTTACCTTGAATGCATATTTTTGGACTTTGGGAGATAACCCTTGCAGATACAGGGGGAACACAAACTTGGATCCCCAGCACAGGGAGGCAGACGTGCAAACCACTATTCCGCCCAACCGCCATATCTCACAAGAAAGTTATTTAAAGGGTTAATTGTTGTTTGTCATTCCTTTATGACACAAGTTTTGTTGAAAGCGCTTCTCCCTTGCACTTCTTTAGGTAAATTAAAGTATTTTTCTAAGCAGCGAGGGGAAACACATACATCATACACTCTGCTTTGTCTTATAAGCATTCGGCAGCTAATGGAGTCGTCTCTTTTTCAGTGCGCTATCTGGCTGAGCAGCACACGCTTGAAAAATGCGGTTTGATTCGCATTGTTTAATGTCTTTTTTCCTTCCTCTGCCTCATCGCACTCTCAGTGATTAGTGAAAGTACTTTGTGGAGAATAGACATCCCATCATTAATCTTACTAAACTGGTTATTGAGGTAAAAGAGGAGGCTGAATAATGGTATTTATCTAAAAGTGGCTAATTAAAGCTCCTTTCGCTGAGGGAGCAGGAGACGCCTTTCAGGTAAAAAGAATCCCTCAAAAGAATAATCATGCTATTCAAAAGTGACCAGGTCATTTTCAACATGTAGCATACTTCTGAAATTCATCCCGAGCCTATTCACTACTCTGTTAACATACAGAACCCGAAAAAAGTTTGAACACGCTCCCTTTCTGCACCATGTTCTCAATTCCACTTCCTGTGCAGTTCTACAATTCCAGACTGTAGTCCATCTGTTTGTGTTCTACAGTACATACTGTGTACGTCCCCTTTACTCTGTTCTAATGGTCAGGACCCCAATAGTATCACCACAGAGCAGGGATTATTGGGTGGGTGCATTATTCCTATCCCAGCAGTGTCACTGAGGTGGAGAAAGAAAACTACAGCGGCACTGCTGCACTAAAAGCCCCTCACTACATCAGTGTCACTGCAGAACTGACAATAAACAATTCACCACCCAAATGATACCTGTTCGGTGATGCTCCTGACCAATAGAACACAGAGAACCAACAGGGGACTAACAAACACAAAGAACTACAGTCTGAAATGGTAAAACTATAAAGTTTTTGTACTTTGGAGGAAAAAGAGGGTGTTTCCAAACTTTTGACTGGTACTGTATGAACAGACGAGGTGAAAACAGGCTCTCAAAGCAGCAGGTCTGTTAAATGATAGGGGCAAACATCACACAGAGCACTGGCTCCAAAAAAAGTCAGGATCATTTTCACAGTGCAGCGCTTCTGGGACCAGGTTGTTTTTAGCTTGTAAGACATGATTAAATCACCACACAGTTCCCAGAGTCGCAATGTGATTGATGATGTTTCGTTGTACTGGAAGGTCAGATGCAGCAGTGGAAGGGCAGCACTGTCATTCTGCCATGGCCAAAAGGTCACGTGCACACTGCTGAGTCACACATGGTATTTTGGGGCGTGACGGGGGAATTAGGGCAGCAGTAATCTGAAGCTGGCTTAGCTCGGTGACTAAAGCCATAGTGACTGCTTCGTCGTGCTGTGGTGGACAAGACAAACCATCAAGATAAAGTTCATTACTCAAATGTTGACTCAGGAGACTTATTTGTGATTCTCACTTATGTTTCATTTGGAGATGTTACAGATGTGTTCCCTAAAATCACTGAGAGGAAAAGTAATAAACCAGAATGAGACACGTCTGAGGTTGAAACTACAGCAGCACTGCTGCACTAAAACCCCCTCAACGCATCAGTGTCACTGCAGAACTGACAATCCACCACCCAAATGATACCTGTTCTGTGATGGTCCAACAAGGGTTCTAACAAAAACAAGAACACAGATGGACTACAGTATGTAATTGTAACACTATAAAGTCCATCTATATGGTAAGTGGACTGGTGCTGTAGAACTCAAAATATAACTTTTCATTATCTTATATTAAATCCTCCATTGGTCAAAGAGGGGTTCCTCATGCCCATCCAGGGGAGGACGTTTTGGGAGCTGGCAGGACACCCAGGACAGGGCGCCAAATTATCGCTGGGCATAAACTCACTCATACACACAATATAGAGACAATTTATATTGATAGGGGCAATTTAGAAGCCAATTTACCGTGAATACATGTTTTTGGAAGAAAACCGAAAGAAACCCAGGCAGACACGGGGAGAACATGGGGACTCCATCGGGATTCAAACCTGGATCCCTTGAACTGAGAGATGCAAGTTCTGATCACAACACCACCAAGCTGCAAGTAATTATAATTTCTTATTATTATTATCATTATGTAAAAAAATTGTGACTTGCTATAAATATTTAGTTAAATATTTAATAAAGCAGGCCGGCCAGCTGATGACAAAAGTTGTCAGCTCAGATTTAAGACCAGCATCATTGACATATTTTCAGCATCTTTTCCTCATAGTGCTCTTATAGTTCTGCCGTTTGGCAGACTTTTCTTCAGAGCAGCTAGCGTGCTTGACATAAATCAAAACATTCTGTTTGGCTGCCTTCCCCGCTGGACAAACTAAATAGTATGACAAATTAGAGCACTTCCACTGATATCGATAATATATTGAACATAGTTTGAATTTGGCATGTGCCCAGATTAGCACTAGCCAAATTGAGTGGTTCCAGCTGGTGAGTGTGATGCACTGCACTGCCAAAAAAAGGGTCACCACCTGGATGGAACCCTGATCTGGGGTCACAGCAGTTGGTCAGGTTCTCTGTTCGAATGAGGTCAGCTGACCTGAATCTACAGAACCACCAGGTTCTTCCATCAATGGATATGTTCTTCAAATTCAAAGAAGACGATGTCTGGATTTACAAGGTTCAAATTGTGAGAGAGTGGTTGAGGGAACAGTGACAAGAGGCAGCTAGTGAGATATATACACATACATACAAACAAACATACACACACGCATTATATATATAAATATATATATATATATATATATATATATATATATATACACACACACACACACACACACACACACACACACACACACACAGGATCAAGCGATTAAATTAGACTTAATGATCCGATCAGACTGGACATTTTCACCATACAAACAACAGACCTACGTGTTAAACATTTCCATGAAAGCAAAGCTTGGTCTGGTTTACAGCGGTACGGTGCGGTGCGGTGCATGGGAGGTACGGCCATGCAGCGGTAATTAAAGTTGGCACCAGCGCTCTTCATGCCACAAGCATTAGAGCAGGAAAATGATGTGTAGGTATCTTTAGGGCACATCAATAGTTAATACATCTCCTTCAAGTGAAAGTCTTTCCAACTAATATTAATAATCTTTTTATTAATTAATATTTAGCAAATTGTTAACCACCGACTTTAACTACTGACCAGTGTTGTTCTCTTCTTTGTTAATGGCTTTGGATTAAAGCTTCTGCTAAATGATTTAATGTAAATGTAATGTGATGTAATGTATGCAGACAGTATTGTTTTTTTTGGGGTCTTTCTTCATCTATGCTTTCATGATTAAAGTCACAAAGCACTTTCAACTGTATTAAGATCTTTTGGAGTTTCATCGTTGGAGGACAGAGCCACGTTCTCATTTGATTTATTCTAAATCCCTGCGGAAATAGACTTCTAATGTAGGTAAGGCTATAGGCTCGTGGCTGTTCTATCAGTATGCAGAACTACGTTTATGAAGCACAAGCTGCCTGCCTTTCATCATTTATTCATTCAGATATTGGATTTACATTTAAGTCCGATGTTTTTGTGGTTTCCTAAATGCCATGAGCTGGTGGCTCGGTTATCCAGACCCTCGATAGTCAAATGATCCTAAGAGACCTTATAGAATTTGCAGGAATTAAGACGCTTGGACCGGCAGAACAAAAAAAACAAACCAAGTGAGGCAGGAAGGCAGGGGGCCAAGTATATTAAACTGTCAGTGAAGCCCGGTCCGTTCCCAAACCCATGGATTCATGCATGCAATTAGATGTTCAGTGCAGTCGGCATGTTCACTACAGCGTATGCACCACACGCTTCTGTATTTCAAAGCGGAGTCGGGCATTAGGATTACAAATGAATGAACTACTGATGTACAGCAACCACAATTGGGAAATCGAATTTGGAAGTTAAAGACCTAATAAGTTACTTTAAATAATAAAAGTGCTTCGACTGAAGGTGGCCCATCTTTTTCTTCATCTATTCCTTATTAAATGCTGCAGAGACAAAATTTCCTCTGGTGAGAAAATTGTGACTGCGGGCCTGTAGTTTAATTTCTCCACATCAGTGAGAAACTGCTGGGATAGGAATAATGCACCAGTGTACACAGTATGTACTAAAGGGGTAAGTATGAGTAAAGGGGACATTATGTACTACAGTATGTGAAACACAAACAGATAGACTGCAGTCTGGAATTGTAGAACTACAAAGTCCATCTTTACAGGTAGTGGAGCTGAAAGGGGGCGTGACCAAACTTTTGACTGGTAATGTATTTAAAGAGAGGTAAGATGAGGTACCGGGAGTAGGGATTTCATTTGTATTAAAAGCCCGTCCCGACATGAGACAACAATTAATAAAATTTAAAAGTTCTGAAGACGTAGCACCACACCGACCTGCTCCTAAAGGTCTCCTGGATTTTATTTTCTCCTAAACGCGATGAAATCCATCAACCTTTTCAACTAGTAGCCTCATTCTGACCGATTGAAAAATAAGACCCGGACAGAGATGTTCCCAGGAAAGGAATTGCTGCTTTACGTAAATGGCTTATGAGAATTCACATATCGTCTCATTCGAATGGCCCTGAGATGCATTTGTGCATTTCGCAGCCATAAGTCACACGGCTACATTAAGTGAAGAATGCTGCTGAGGCAATAGTTTTCCAAAACCGCTCGAGCAAAAACAACACAATATTTCCCTCTAAAAAGAGAGACGCATTTATATGGTAATCCACCCGAGTTTATACGAAGAGACGAGGAATTTCGGAATATGAAATTTTATCAGGCCTTAATAACTCAGGTGAGTAAAAGGGGAAAGACATAGAACACTAAAGAACGCAGTTATGGAATCAGCTAATTATAAATGTAATTTACTGTAAGCTATATATTACACACACACACACATACATACATACATACATACATATATAGTTGTAAATTAGTTACCTAGAGGGTAAACGTACACAGTATACATACAGCATTATGAATTTTACAGCAGCTTTTTAATACCACACCCTGCAGTTACCATTTTATAAGATTAACCCCTTCATTTTGAATAGCCCAAACCAATGAAACTCACATCACTGCAGAACTGACAATAAACAATTTACCACCCAAATGATAAATAGAGACTAATAAAGAACAGAGAACCAACAGAAGACTGTAATTACAGTCTGTAATTGTAAAACTACAAAGTCCATCTATATGATAAGTGGAGATAGATGATGGAACAAGAATGGGGCGTGTCCAAACTTTTGACTGGTACTGTGTGTGTTTAGGGTGTCGCAATAGTGGGTCATGGTTCCATGGACCAGGTGTTGCAGTACTGGTACTCCAGGCAACTTTTGCTTTCTGGTCAGCCAAAGCTGAACCTTTTTTTAAATTGGTATTCTCAAGGGGTGCAGAGAAACATGCCTTCCTCACCAAAATGAGGCAACATTAAGAAAATGTAAAGCTAAGACCTGCTGAACCTTACAGCATGTCTCAAACAGTAGCTTCCATGTTCCACATAACTAGATCTTTTTTTTTTTTAGTAACAAACCAATTTAATCCATGAAAGCTCTATTTATCGTTTCATACAGTTTAGAAAGGCTTGTGACAGCTGAAGAAGGTGAATCACAGCAAGAGTATGAAACTGAAACACAAAAACGCTAATAAACACACAGGAACAACAGTGGATTAAAGGACAAGCTGTCTCCGCTGTTTGAGATCCTAAATAGAACCGATCCACAAAAAAGTGAAAAGACCATAAAAAACATGGAGGCTTGACGTCAATTGTTGCTTTTCATGTAGATAATCCAGTTATGTAGCATTAATATATAAACTGACTTTTCGACCTTACCATCTTCTGAACTACACAACATGGATGAACATAGCAGAACAATGAGACTTCAGATGCTGAGATATTGAGATAAGGTTTTGTGAGAATGTTTGTCTATTCATCAGAAAAAAGCAATAACAAGGTCAGACACTGATGCTGAAAGACAAAGCCTGGCTCGTAATCTACATTCTAGTTCATCCCAAAGATTTCTGGTGAGGTTGAGGTCAGGGCTGCAGATCAGCCAAGTTCCTTTGAACTACA
Source organism: Corydoras maculifer (assembly GCA_019802435.1). Classification (NCBI taxonomy): domain Eukaryota; kingdom Metazoa; phylum Chordata; class Actinopteri; order Siluriformes; family Callichthyidae; genus Corydoras; species Corydoras maculifer. The sequence goes on along the minus strand of JAFMOD010000565.1, from coordinate 1,634,325 downwards.
CTCACCCAATTATGCCTTTATGATCCTTGCATTGCTTGCACGGCGGCCAAACCGTTCCCACAGAGCTTTTTAGTCACCCAAATGTGTTGCTTTATAAGTAATTATATACAACTGTATAAAAACTCAAAAAAAACGAATCATTAAGGGTTACATCAGCGTTCTTCATCATCTGTTCTCGCTCATCCTCACTTAAGGCACGATTATAGTGATCTTTGAAAAAAAAAGCGTGAAAGGCATGGAAAGCGTAAAAGGCATGTATTAACCCTTTCAATTATTATTGGGTACGTTAATGTGCAATAAGCCAATCAGCGCGTCACATGCCATTCCCTTTGATAGTCAGGTGGCGCTCTGATTGCTATTGTTCAATTGCTATTTGAGCAGTGTAGCTATCTGGACTCAATGTGCTGCTCCATGAGGTCCTCCACTGTACTGGGAATGGAGAACCCACAGTATAGTGTAGACTCTGTATCTGCGTTCTCTCGCAGGGTGTAAGATTGGACTCTTTATATTTTCAGATAGATCTTTAGATTAACAGTTTGAGAATTCTGCTTGATAAATGTAGCAAGACAAATTATGAACAGAAATAAAACATTCTGTGCTTAAATAAATCAAAAATAGACTTACTGGTTATAATTATACTAATAAATGTAAGACAGATATGATGGAAAGACATACATCAGTTCTGCACTCTAAAGTGACAACATAAAGATGAGGAGGTAAAGATTTATTGTTATATAAATGCCATCTTATGTATTTGCAAGCATGATTATAAAGAAACGAAATGCCAAAGAACTGAAATCATTAACTGGTTCGATGTTCATTTAGATCCCACATCAGAATACATGTCTACAGGTGTTGTAGCGCTAAAGCTTTGCCATGTAACTAAAGAGACATTGGACTAAAAATAACATATGTAGGAGTTGCTGAGTGGCTCTGACTGCTAACTCCTCCCAGAGAGTCGCTGCTTCAGCCCTCGCTAGGCACTGAATTATGTTCATGCCAGAAACGGGCAGTTTTTTATGATCTGTGTACGTCGCCGAAGTGGCTGTGAGCAAAGCACTTAACATAAAGATTCCTCACAGCAGCAGCAGTTCTCCATCTCAGACCCGGCAACCTCGACGTTTTTCTGTTATCCTCGCTCAAATGCACCACTGACTCAGCTCATAAAGGGTTGATAATGGGCAAATAGGTCAGAGCAGGGGAGATGGGGAAATGTGCGGTACATGGAGTCCCTGGGTGGCAGGACTGGGGAAAAAAAACAGTGTGCCTCGGTATCACGGCTCACTCAGACTGAGGCGCGATGCGGAGCGGTGGGGTAATTGTGTAGTTGCATTTCAAAAGGCAATTTCAAACCATCGGCGGAGTGTCAGTCAAAAACACAATGCAGCTGACAGGGACACTCTGAATGGGAATCTTAATAGAACATATTTGACGTCTATCTGACAGCATTTTAAATATATCCAGATTTCGTCGGAGGAGGAAACACCGGCATTTGATTATGAGGGTAATAAAGAATCATGGACGTGATAAAGAACAATACTTTGACTTTAGATCAAGTGGGAACTTCCACATTTGCCTCTCAACTAAAGTTTTGAGCCAAAGCAGCCATGAATAATTCAAAATCACAGTCTATTATTAGAAAACACACACTGCCTGGCAAAAAAAAAGATAACACACTAATATTTGGTGGAACCACATTTGATTACGGCACACAATTACTGTGGCATGATTTCCACAAGTGGTTCCCTATTCCGGGCGGCCCGGTGGCTTAGTGGTTAGCACGTTCGCCTCTCAACGCTAGGGATTCCCGGTTCGAATCCCAATCTGGGTGGAGTTTCCATGTTCTCCCCGTGTCTGCGTGGGTATTCTCCGGGTTCTCCGGTTTCCTTCCACAGTCCAAAAACATGGATCAAGTCAATTGAGTTCTCCAAATTCCCCCATATAGAGTTTGTCTGTGTGCGTGTCTGTGTGAGTGAGTGTGCCCAGAGATGGATTGGCACCCTGTCCTTGGTGTATCTGCCCAGCGCCCGAAACTTGGATGGGCATGGGGAACTCTCACCCGCGACCCCAATATAGGATAAAGCGGAAGTTAGTGAATGAATGAATCCCTATTGGGATTATATATAATGAATGAATGGTTCCCTATTCCCATCCCCAGAGGAGAATGTTTCAGGTGCTGGGCAGATACACACAGGACAGGGCAACAGTCAATCGCTGGACACACTCACTTAGTATATAAGGGCAATTTAGTCAGAGGCAATTTAGAGCAGCCAATTCACCTTAAATCCATGTTTTTGGACTATATGAGAACCTGAAGGAAACCTTTATGGATATGAGGAGAACATGGAAACTCCACCCAGATCAGGATTCGAACCCGGATCCCCAGCACTGAGAGACAAACGTGCTAATGACTACGCCACCGTGCAGCGCACAGACCCAATTTTCAAAACGTAATTTACACCTTATGCATATATTACACATAATGAACAGGAAGGTCGCTCTTCACAAACGGAGATGAATGTGTTCTGTGGGCAGGTGAGAGGGTATGGAACGTATCGCTCTGCCTTTGTAGCTGATTGAGACAAAAAAGTAATAAATACGGTTTTAACGTCACACTGTTGTGCATGTGCGTCATGTTTCAGACGTTTGAGAAGAAGCGAGTCAATGATGCCGTCCCACCCACGTTGCAATGCATCTTCCAAATGACTAAACCAAACTCTTGTAAGACATTCCAACAGCTAAAAGAGAATCGATGTACAAATTAACAAATGGCTTTCTCTTAGGATACATTTAGAGCGGAGTAAACATCAAACAAAGCCGAGCCAAATCGAAAGCAGATACGGAGGCTTTGTAATGAGGTGTTCAATTACCTGAGCGGTCGGGCATCGCGCTGCAAATTAAATGTGCTCCTACTGAATTCAAACCCCAATCACATTCATCTTTCACATTTGCTTCAGACGAACCTTTTTGTGCTTCTTTCAATAAAAGTCAGTTCTTATTCAATCTCTGAAAGATTAAAAGCAGATCTGATGGATGTGTGAGACCAAATGTGAATCCATCTGGCGGATCGCTTTCTGGATCGGCGTTCTCGAAGCTTCGTTTGGTTTCACTTGGAAAATGTCATTGAGGAGCCAATCACGGTCTTTAGAGTTTGAACACCTCTCTAAACACATCCTTTGCAAACAAACTCAGTTTTATCTCATATAATCTCACTTGATCATATGAGCTTGATCCTCTGCTAAGGGTCATGGGGAGGCCCATCCAGGGGAGAACATTTTGAGCACTGGGCAGTTACACCCAGGACAGGGTTCCAATCCATCACTGGGTACACACTCACATTTTTAGTTTTAGTACAGCAGTGCTGATGTAGTTACGTTTACAACACCTCAGTGACACTGCCGGGATAGGAATAATGCACCAAGCAAATAATCTCTGCTCTGTGGTGGTACTGTTGGGGTTCTGACCATTAGAACAGAGTAAAGATGATGTACACAGTACGTACTGAAGAACACAAGCAGATGGACTACAGTCTGGAATTGTAGAACTACAAAGTAGTACCAAGAGGGACTAATAACCATTGTGTTGCAGAAAGGGGGCTTGTCCAAACATTTGACTGGCACAGTCTGTAATTGTACTACAAAGTGCATCTCTATGTTTGGTGGGCAAAACCAAATAAAGTTGCCAAAACATGTAAAGATCATGCTTTCAAAATTATTTTTTTAATTTAAAGATATGAGGTTAGTGGTGAGTTTAAGTGTAATGATATAAAACACTAACATTGTCGGATCCCTGGCTCAGATCCCAAGCCCCGAGTCACTCCAATCGTACAACATCATGACATCTATGTAAGCGCCTGTGGATCGAAGCCTCCTAATTACAAAAGCAGGTTTGTGCGAATGCGACTCTTTGTGCATTTGCAGGCTGCAGATTTCTAATCAGCTCACTTTCCTGGGAAACTGACAGAAAGCTGAGGCTGAGATGAGAAACATGGAGAAGGTTTTGTCCGGCGGGCCTTCGGCAATTTCTATAATGAGATTTGACTGGTGTCCAAATCAAAAAGAGATAGTCTGCGCAGACGGCCGAGCCGCGCGGTGATTTATTATAAGCTTCCATTAGCCAGTCATCAGCACTTTAATCCTGTCAGACAGAGACAGAGAGCTGAAAGCCTGTGGGAGAGGAAAATAGGAGACGAATGTTGAGGAACAGTAAGTGCTTACTTTGCCGTTTGATGGAGCCACTACTTAAGGAAAGCGTTCACACTGCTAGAGACAGCAAGATGGGGGATAGACGACGGTCTTAAAAGAGAAGGGTGGTCTTTTGGAGAAGTCTTCGTTGGGCTTACATCTTAAAATTCCTACTTGTTCTTTTTTTCCCCTTTGAAACAGAGATTTATGGATATTAAGATGGTAAGGCTTCAAACGCAGACTGAACTTCAAAGAAAAAGGTAGCACATGCTGGAAACCCTATTAACGTCTAAGTAGACTGTACATACGGAAAGCTCCATAGTGGCTGAATCCACTGTGAATAAAGCGATTGACTGTATGAATTAATGAATAAATACATTTATTAATTAACTGCTGTGGATATGTTTAATGTGCAAAAAGGAAAGGCTAATAAAGTTGCTGATGGTTCCGCAACAGGCCAAATTGTTACTCTTTATTTCATGAGACTGGTGGCACAGCAGGGTGCTGCAGCGGTTAGAGCGACCGCCTCACAGTGAAAAGATCCCAGGATCGATTCCACAACATCTTCCTGTTCCCGAGTGGGCTTTCCCTCGGTGCCCTGGGTTTCCCCCACATTCCGAAGACATGCTGATGGGTACATTGAATATGCTTATCGCCCTAATGATTCCATATCTAAAAAAATATTTGATACAACATATAATTTAATTTTGAGTTTTCATGTGAATTGGCATTCCATTAAGGTGAATTGGCAGCTCTAAATTGCCCCCATATAGTGTGTGTGTATGTGTGTGTGAGATTGTGTTCCCAGCGATAGATTGGAGCCCTGTCCTTGGTGTTTCCGCCCAACGCCCAAAACTTTCTCCCCTGAATGGGCCCTAGTAGAGAACCAAGCAGAAGATAATTACATAAGATGAGATACCGATATACAAAAAACAATATGTGTATAATTATTCAGAGTCCAGTGTTACTCTGTGAAGTAGTTGCCGTTTTAAGAATCTTCTTACAGAAGCCAAAAAGTAAAAACTGTTTGTTTTTTTACTTTAAGTTTAAAGGTTAACTCAGTTTTGTCAAGAAAACATGAAAACAATGCTTCAATAAACCTGTGTATCAGAAAGAAAACACACACAGAAACCTGGGGAGCTGTGAATAAATACATCCATAAATTCCTCCCTCTGCCAAACAGTTTCCAGTCCGTGCATGTTGGACTCCCATCGTCCTTCCACAGCCTTCATCCACACCTCCCACTAACTGTACCCTGTTCTCCAACATTGCCAACAAGCTGTGAGGTTGTGATAGGTTCCCAAAAGTAATTGCATTTCTGTGTTCTGAACTAAGTTTGTACTTCAGCTCTGATGATGTAACAGTTAGAATAACAGTCCTAAATGATGAAAGGGTTCCATTTCAAACTCTGGAACACTCACATTTTTACCCCTCACATTCATCAGTGTGGGCGGCAAGGTGGCGTAGAGGTTAGCATGTCCACCTCATAGTGCAAAAAGTCCATCAGTGTGGGTTCCTCATAGTGCTGAGGGTCCAGGTTCGAATCCTGATCCGGGTGGAGTTTCCATGTTCTCCCGGTGTGTGTGTTGTTTTCCTCCGGGTTCTTCGGTTTCCTCCCACAGTCCAAAAATTCCATCAGTGTGGGTTCCTCATAGTGCTGAGGGTCCAGGTTCGAATCCTGATCTGGGTGGAGTTTCCATGTTCTCCGTGTGTCTCTGTGGGTTTTTTCACACAGGCCAAAAACATGGATTCAAGTTAAGCTGGTTTTTCTAAATTGCCCCTATATTCTGTATGTGCCCAGTCTATTCTGTTTGGTGCCCTGTCCTAGTTGTATCTACCCAGAACTCAAAATGTTCTCAAGTAGATGGGCATAGGGAACTATATGCATTCTCTCCATGTGGATTTGCCAAATCAGTGTTAGATATTTAATAAACTAAAACAACTTTCCTAAACTTTTCCCACCGTACTGTATACAGCTGTTAGTTTTGCTCGTCCAAAAACATTCAGGACATTAGAAAGTATTTAGCAGAAACGCCTGTAAGCAAAAAAGTAGGTTTTTTAATGACATTTCTGTGAACAGAGTGGGCTGACTACCTAAATTTGATACCCACCATTAGAACTCAGGTTAATGAATGTTTACAAGCAATTATAGAAATAATGAATGACTGTTTGATGGTAATTAATGCCTACGGCTTTATGTTTTGAGAACAGTTTCTTTATTTGACTCTTTTTCAGCTGACTTCTGTTGTATAACTTTCAGAAGTGAGGGTACAATAAAAATCAATTATTGGACCTTAAACAAACTATATGTATTTTTGGGACCTAATTCAGTGATCTTCAGCACATTGTCAACCGCACAGCTTGATTTAGGACGTGTAATTGTGTCTTTGCTATCGTTACGTCGATGCGTAAATGGCGTGTACCAATTCTCTTAGTTATTAATGGGTGTGTTAACGTTCAATAAACCAATCAACACGTCATTTGCCGTTCCCCTCTTGGCTTTGGCGGACATTGCCAACATGCAACCACTGCTTTACACCACCACTACAACCACCACAACCAGTGTATGTGTATATACACATGGTCAATTTTTTGTAAGTTTGTTGAGGTTTGGACTATCGGAGGACAGAGTACATGGTGGCTACAAGGACTACAGTTTGTGATTTTAGAACTACAAAGTACAGCTGTATGATTGAAATGAAAATAGTTAATAAGCGTAGAAACCATATGTTATATTTAATAAAGTGGTCAGAGAATGCGTATTTATGAGTGATGGGTGTCCGCACATTTTTGGATATACTGTACATTCATTACACTCTTAAATTAGAAGGAAACTCATAGAGAGTTACAGGGAAAAGCAAATTATATGAATTTGGGTTGAAGTGTCTCTTGAAATCCAACCATTAGATTCAAACAAGGCTCTGTAATGCTGTCACTTAGTGTAATACGGAGTGTGGAATTAAATACACATGATTCACAGTGTACAGATAATTAGTACTGCCATTTTCAAAACCCAGAATTACAGTGTTTCTTGAAAGGAAGTGGCAGTGCAGTGTGAATAACATGCTGTGGACATAAGTAGTGCATTCATGACTCACATTTTCATGAATGCTGGGTAAATGAGTTGACGATGAAAGAGGAAAACCCAGAGGGTGAAGCGCAGCAGAGACAAACTGAGACCAAACAGTAGCTCACATGTGACCTGTGGCGGGATAAACGTTGAGCTCTCCAGAGCTGAAACGGGTCATAATAGGAACCAGAGAGGACATGTGGTGGGCTTGCACAGTGGACACACAGTGGACACTTCCTTTACTTAGATTGTAACTTGGTGGACTGTCAAAAATCCTTCACTGGTGCTTAAAAAGATCTATTTTACATCGCGACTGTCAGACACAAAGAACGTATACACCACTGCAGAAATCATTTTTCTCTGGTTCTGAAAAGCACTAGAACCATATTCTTGGCTGAGCCTGACTAACACAGTATTAATGCTCTTTCAAAAGACAGACATGTGTACACTGTGCACCCTAATTCCTCTCTGGGACTGACAGGCCAACACAGGCTCCTCTTATCCATCACTTAGCCTGACAGGCAGTACATCCATACTTTACTTAGATAGCAAAAAGATGCAGAGGGCTGGTGATGACAAACAGGCCACAGTGTTTCCACAGTAAAATATAACTCTAGTTATTATACCAAACTCAACACATTTATAATCGTCTTAAAGGTTTTCATGGGTACCTGTCACATCCTTCTTCCCTACCTGCACTCCTGCAGTGAACAATTGTAGTAACATCCTCTGAGAGACTTGAAGCGCCAACCAACCGGGGCAGAAAGAAAGAGATTGACTATTTACATGTCCATCTCTGTCTGTTCTCAGTGAAAGGAATGACCTTAATGTCTCACAATAGCAATAGCAGATAACTGGTTTTGACCTCTGTGCCTGACAGGCTCCATATAAAAGAGTCTGGCCTTAATTGATCCCCTTTTGTAAAATAAAAAATAAAAAGACAGGTACATGCTTCATCATGACTTCCTCAATGGAAGAGACATATAGCACAGAGCCGCATACTTATCGCACCAGGACAGATATGCAAAGAAACTATGGCTCCTTCTATGGAACTGACAGACTCAGAGGACAAAGGACTAGGACCGAAAGGCTGAGAACTCACTCTTAAGAATAGAAGTCCCAGAGGTTACTGGCAATGCTGCCATGGGGCTTCTACACTTCACGGAGACTGACAGGCACACACTGCCCGGGAAAGACCCAACACACAGACCACACATTATTTCCCAGCGACGACCGACATGGCAGCCATGGTTCCACTCGCGTGACTGACAGCCACAAAGGGTACTTCCTACATTCAGGCTGGCATGCTTTCCTGGCATGGATCCCCTCAACACCGCACAATGGGATGTCAGCATCCATTCTGTCACGAGCGCCTTTCATCTGATTCAGTGAAGCCTGATGGCATCTTCTGGAAAATCTTTCCACCTGGTCTCGAGGAGATCCCGTGCCTGCCAGGCTAAGACTGCCAGAGCTTCGAACGCATGAGAGGAAGAGGTTTTCTGCTTTCACCGCTGACAGGCTGTCAGTTCTACAGAAGCCACTCACTGCTGTTTTTATGCTGCATGCTTTTTAGACAAGAAGTCGCCCCACGGAGGAATCCACTGCCCTAAAAACGGAATGCGGGCTCGGGGAAGTGCAGGAGGGTTCTCTGGAGCTGAAGAGATATTCTAGGTATGTTCATTAAAATCACTGAGGGAATGGTTGCTCAGGATAAGAGCAACATGACATCATGAGATTGCATTTGCACTCCAATGCTGCTGAAAGAGTTAAACGGAATGAATTAGAATCCGGACACGGCCCAAAATCCAATTTACTCTCTTTACCTCTATGTGCCAGTCAACTGCAGGTGGGACAGGCTGGGTTGGTTCTCCAAAGACAAATGGGAACCTTTCTGCTAAATGCTGGAGTGGAAACGCTGTATCCTCTAGTCTACACTATACTGCGTGTTCTCCACGCACACACAAAATGGAAAACCAAAAGTAGTGTGTAGTGAACATTTACAGCAGTCCTTCTCAAATAGTGGGGCGCGCACCCCTGGGGGGGCGCAGTGCGGTGCCTGGGGAGGGCGCATAACAAGATATCACAGAGCAAGTGATATTAAGTGTAATATACTAACCATCAAGAGACAACACAGAAAAATAGACAGAGAAAGGCGGAGAGAGACGAAGAGCAACAAAAGTTATCCGAAAACTAAATGACGAAGTGAATGTAACGCTTGGCTTCACTGTAACTTCACTGTAACTGAGGTGGAGACGAAGAAAGACCGGTGTGTCTTCTGTGTCTTAAAATGTTGCTAGTGGACAGCATGAAGTAATATATATATATATATATATATATATATATATATATATATATATATATATATATATATATATATATGTAAATAAATGAAGGTGTCACTTAAAGACATTACACCCCTATCAGGCTGATAACCGCTTGAAAACCGAAATCGAAAACGTGACGCGTATCTCCAGCAATCATCCCGCTTTATTACAGCTACTTCAGAAAAGCTGTGCGCTGCAAAACGGGCGCGTTGGAGACATTAGTTCTGACTTCCTCATTTTGATAAAAAAAAGGGGGACAAATTGTTGGGGGACAAATTCATTTTTGTTTTGTAGGTTAAAGTGTTAATATATTGTGATCCTAAATTAATGTTTCTAATGAATTTGAATGTATTATTTTTTATTGATTTTATTTCATTTCATTTTTCAGTATCAAGTGCCAGTCAGTTCAAAAATGTTTCTCGTTTAAATAAGGGTTTCATTCGTTTCGGTTACAAAACTAAAAAGCAAAGTTAATAAACTTATTTTTGTACTTAGTTGATCTATATTTCTTTCCTTTTTGTTTTCTTTATTGTTAATAAGGATACATTGTTATAAAAGAGGTGCACTTATAACAAATTTATAGACAAATGATACTACAGTGGGCGTGTAAAAATACTTTTCCATCATGTACTATTCGTCACGTATGTGGGGGGGTGAGGTGAGTGTGCGTGCGTGTGTGTGTGTTTAGGGGAGGGGGGGGGGCAAAATGTTTTCTTCTTCCTAGGGGGGGACTTAACTGCAAATAATTGAGAATCACTGGTTAACAGGAACATAGTGAGCTCTTTAATAATGTTTATTAAATGGTTAGAGATGCTGGCTCTGACCAAAAGGCAGATAAGGGAGAGTTTTCTTTTCCGGAATGTTCTTTGAACACATGGATTGGATTCACACCGACATCTCTGAAACACCTCTGCCAAGCCACCATCTGTAGTAACCTTGGCGCAACTTGATGAAACTTTTAGACATTGTCAGTTTGCTTGCTGTAATCGGTGTGCACACACACACACACACACACACACACACACACACACACACACACACACAGCTATCCCCCATGTACAGAGCAGGAGGCCTGCATGCAACAAAACGGTACCAAGCTTCAGCTTTAATTATTCAACGCTACATCCTTCCCGAAAAAAAACTATTACAGCGCACCGCCGGCCGAGGGAAATTAAGGCAGCAAGTGCGTCGGGTGAGTCTATGATCAAATCCCACACTTATCTACTAGTGCCAGGACCAATACCGGCATCCCAAATGGAAAGTGTGGGGTTGCTTAGCAACATGCCGATCACTGTGATAAACCACAGCCGAAGAGAAGCCGAGTCTATTCTCAGGAATGGGACATAGACGTCCCCATCACACACACACACACACACGCACACACACACGCACACACACGCCACTGCATACCAGAAAGCCATGCAGACGAGCTCCAACTCCAGGAGAATCTGTCATGTTTAATTTGCTGTACTGAGACCAGGGAAACGTTATGGAGCAGCTTCTCCCCCATATCACCAACGTCGTCACGGTTACAGTGGCACACCAGGCAGATACACCCAAGACAGGGCACCGATCCATCTTTGGGCACAGACTCACACAAACACAAACCACATTGGGGCAATTTAGAGCAGTCGTTTCACCTTGAATCCATGTTTTTGGACTGCAGAGAGAAACCAGAGGAAACCCACATGGACATGAGGAGAACACCCAGACTGAGGCGGGTAAACTGCAGGCTGAATGTGGTTAATTCTTTTGTTTTTTAGAACAGATGACACGTGTGAAGGGCGGCAAGGTGGCTTAGTGGTTGGCACGTTCGCCTCTCAGCACTAGGGATTCCCGGTTTGAATTCTCATCTGGGTGGAGTTTCCATGTTCTCCCCGTGTCCGCGTGGGTTTCCTCCGGGTTTTCCGGTTTCCTCCCACAGTCCAAAAACATGGATCAAGTTAATTGAGTTTTACAAAATTGCCCCATATAAAGTGTGTTTGAGTGAGTAAGTGTGTGCCCAGCGATGGATTGGCACCCTGTCCTGGGTCTATCTGCCCAGCGCCCGAGACGTTCTCCCCTGGATGGGGATGGGAATCCCCACCGCGACCCTAATAGACGATAAAGCGGGAGATAATAGATGGATGGATGGACACGTGTGAATGAAAAGGAGATAAACAGTTCCTCATTCTGGTTCCTCACAAACTTGTTGCTGTTATTTTCTTCAAATCAGATCGTTCACTGATCAGTTGTCCGCTTTGGACTTTCATTACAAAATGCATCGGAAAAAACGGATAACCGCGTCCATGACAAACACAAAGTGTGCGCAACAAACTAGAGCTGATTTTCAATTACAAGCTCATCTTCTGATGTATGTTCTCAGAACATCAGCTTCCGCCTGATTGCGCATCAAAGGCAACGGTCTTTCGCTATTCATTAGCATATGGTGAAGCGCAGCTTTAGAAGAAATTGGGCTAACGAGGAACGAAAGTCTCATTTACTCAGATTCCTATTCATGAACACCCACCTCACTTTTAATGTATGCAGCAAGAACACTGTCATTAAGGAGCATGAGGCTGTAAACACAAGAGCAGAAAGTAACAGAAGAACTTCTGTAATATTGAGAGAACAGACGATGAGTGAGTGTTTACCCAGAGGAACATTTTATCACTCAAATGTTGATCTTTGGCATCTCAGGAGAATTATTTATGATTCTCATTTATGTCTCATATAGAGATCAGGGTGGCACAGTGGCTTAGTGGTTAGCACGTTCGCCTCTCAGCATTAGGGATTCCTGGTTTGAATCCTCATCTGGGTGGAGTTTCCATGTTCTCCCCGTGTCCGCGTGGGTTTCCTTCGGGTTCTCCGGTTTCCTCACACAGTCCAAAAACATGGATCAAGTCAATTGAGTTCTCCAAATTGCCCCATATAGAGTGTGTTTGTGTGAGTGTCTGTGTGAGTGAGTGTGTGCCCAGCGATGGATTGGCGCCCTGTCCTGGGTCTATCTGCCCAGCGCACGAAACCTTCTCCCCTGGATGGGCATGGGGGATTTAAACCTTTTTCCCAGCGCTGAGAGGTGAGGTTAAGTGATATGTATTATTGATCCGTTCAGAGTTTAATTTTTGAGGTTGTTGAATGAACTTAAAGTTGGAAAAGTTGGAAAGTGAAGTATTGTGTGTTTGAAAGCCATGTGATCTGCGACTCCGAATGCTACATAATAAAAGTAAAAAGAACAAAAGCGCTCATCTGAGAGCTAAACGAGAACAAGACAGCAATCCAGAGTGGAGGGAGGAAGACGGGGAGGAGATGAAGTGACAGATAAACATGCTGAGGGATAGGGGAGCATTTGCAAAGACGAGAGGAGTGGATTATACATATTAGAGCTAATTTGGAAGCTCGCTTCGGTAACGCAGCCACAGCAATCAGAGATCTGACACAAATGTGTCGAGTGTCCAGAGAAATATTAGCAGTGCCGCCACTGAACAGTCAGACAGCGCTAATCAATCATGATCCATAACCACGTCACCGAAGGGAAAAAGCCCCGGAAAGGATACTGTACAAGTCAAAAGTCTCTCTCTCCCTTTCTCTTTCTCTCTCTGTCTCCATTACACTCACACAAGCAGACACACACACACAAACAACACATTTAAAAAGCATTTAGCAATAAGCCCTCAGAGGATAAAGGCATTTACTGCAGGAGATGAATTATTCAGTTTTAAGGGACAGGTGCTTAATTTGCATAAAACCAATAGATTTGAACCAAAAAACAATCATATTGCTATAAAATGAAAGACAACAGGAACTCCCTCTCTAATCCAGGTTTCAGGTGGAGCTCGCGTTGATGTCATGTGGAAGTCCTGTGGGGAGTGGCCTTGCACCCCACTGCCACGTTGGATGTCTGTCTGATAACCAGCAGTAACGTTACCTTCTGATGTTTGGTGTAATTGTCGCGAAATGATAAGAGACCTACTTTTGCATAAAACACACACATATACAAACTGGTGAAGTGAGCATACGTGCTGGGGCAGTGTGCAACCCTGTACACAGCGCCCGGGAAGCAATCGGGCAAATCGAGCCATAGGACCTGGTGGGACTGGGATCCGAACCGTGGACCTTCAGGCTGCAAGGCTTGTTCCTTAACCACTAATCTAAGACTGCCCCTGAGGGCAATTACGGGATACAACCAGTGACTAAACTGGTTAAGTCAACATGAAACAGAGGTAAAGGAACACATCATCTCGTCCTACTTTCGTTTTGTTGGTGAGTGTCACCGGCTTCAGGGTTGAGGCCGCAGAGCGATTCATTAGCCACCCATGTCCTGATTCAATCAATAGCACACTATTTCAATTACACCGCTTGGAAGCCGTAGGAAACAATTTCTGTCCTTAATGCTTTAGTATCGACTGTCTTAGTTCACCTTCCACTGTGCACAAAATCGTCCTGTTAAACCAACAAACAAACAAAAAAAAAACATCAAGACGATCTGCAGCGATCAGTCAACCACGAACCACGCAGCTTCATTTTGGGTGTGTCAGTGTGTCTTTGCTATCGTTAATGGCTGTGTTTTTGGGCATAACGTGGAATAAACCAATCAGCGAGTCACCTGCAGTTCCCTTTAAGTGCCAGGTGGCACTCTGACTTTGGCGGTTTGCTATTTGAATGGATCAGCTACCTGGACTCAATGCTCTGCTCCATGAGGTTCTCCATTTGAGTTTGAATGGAGAACCCACAGTATAGTGAAGACTCTGGATCTGCGTTCTCTGTACAAATGCAGTCCGATTTAATAGCGTTCAGTTCATTGGAAACACGGCGTCTAACTGTCGACGTCTGGAGAGGTTGTTTTCAGTCGGTGGTGCACCTGGGTTCATAGCAATTTGCCAGAAATGTACCTGAACATAACTCATTTCGAGACGGCCACACCCATTGGGGAGATATATTCACAAGCAACGTTGCTATTTAAATGAAGAGTCACCCCTTTACTCACTTCCCTCCATTGGCTCCCTGTGACTGCTCGCATTCAGTTCAAGTCACTGACTCTAGCATACAGAACCATTTCCGCATCCTCCCCCTCCTACCTTCACCCCATCTTTCCTAAATACACTCCGACCCGTTCTCTTCGCTCCAGCAATGATTGCCGCCTGACGATTCCACCTCACCGAGTTGGTAAGTCGCACTCCGTGGCGTCCACCACTGCAAAATGGTGGAATGCTCTTCCCAAATCTGTCCGTAAGGCAGAATCACTAAACAGTTTTAAAAAATTACTGAAGACACATCTCTTTAACAAATACCTGTTGTAAAAAAAAAAAATAATAAAATAAAAAAAAGGGGGGGGGGGTGTGCCGCGGCATCGAATAACATTCAGCTTTGATGAATTTACAGTATAGTTGGTTTTCTTCATAGCTTCTAACTTGTGGTGTTCTCATTTGTAAGTCGCTTTGGATAAAAGCGTCTGCTAAATGACTAAATGTAAATGTAAATTTAAGAGTGTTCATAGACTGTTGCCGTGGTGTCGGTTGGCGATGAGCATCAGCTCTGCGCAGGGTGTAAGAAGGATGAAGATGTAATCTTAATTTAAGGCTCATAAATCTCAATAATGAGTTGAAGGTGGAGGTCAGAATACACACACGTGCACTCGGTTGTTGGCCGCGTGGACAGAGACAAAGTGAAACAAGTAGCCGTCGCCGTTATCGCCGGACTCGTCCTGATTCAGCTGCCAGCGCGGTCCTGCGTGTGCTGACAGCTCGCAGTGTGTTCCGGTTATAAATAGCTTCGCCTCACCGGGACATAAGGATGCCCACTCCGGAACCCACGTCCCACCGAATCAGAACTCCCATGATGCCTTGTTACGAGCCCCTCCCCGCAAAGGGCGTGTAATGAAATATGTCCATGGTGATGTATGGCTGCTGGAGAGGCTCTGGTGGAAAATTGAATCACACTAACTTAATTTGCAGTCAGGGCAATCAAATTACTTTTTTTTCCTTTTGGCCACGTCGGCGATGAATTCATCTTAGTAGAGGAGCTGTCAGAGACTTGCCTTTAAACAATAACGTATGTGTGTGTGCATGCATATGTGTGTGTATGTGTTAGACAGAGAAAAAGACAGACAGAGAGAGAGAGCGGCGAAATATAGTTTAAAAATACATTTTCAGGACTGTTGACACTCATTGCTTATTTTATCTGTTAATTGGAATATCCTTCACCCCTTGTCTTCGAACACTTGTTCTGTTGAATTGCCTCTAAGAGGATCCTGCGAATTATACCGCTGAAGCTTGTTTTCACCCTCGGCCAAAGTTATGGAGCCACCGAAACAATCTTCACCCATTTCTTTTGGAGTTAATAAAATACTCAGAGCCCCAAGTGACACAAGTCTGACATTTCTTTGTCTCATCTGGTTCTCGTTCACTTTTAGAACTGGACTGAGGAAGTTTCTGGTCAATTTTTTTGCAGAAATATAAGAAAAATCTGGGCATGCTCACCTCTCAGCAATTAAAATCCAGGTTGGGATCCAAAAATTGGCTGCTATACATTGCTCCTATATAGTGTGTGTGTGCCCAGCTATAGATTTGCACGCTGTCCTTGGTGTATCTGTCCAGCGCTCTCCCCTGGATGGCAGAGGAGCCCCCCTGCAGGGTAAAGCTGAAGATAATGGATGGAACGACAGAAATACTAAAATGAACCGAACCACCGAAGCGCCATGATATGTTTGATCGACCACCATCACCACCAAACTACCAGAGTCTGTTCAGAACTGCTCGAAGGAAATTTTAAATGTTAAACTGATGTATGAGTCAGAACTGGATCAGTTCAGCCAAACAAATCGAACCTGAGAGAGAGAGAGAGAGAGAGAGAGAGAGAGAGAGTGAGAGTGAGAGAGGTGAGAGACTTGTTTGCATTGGCTGCTGATGTTAGAGCTGCTTGAAGAAAAGAAATCAATCAGGGTGACAGTCCGAGGAACCTCTCACACACACTGCCTCACTAAACCTGCCACATTACTCATCTGCACTCACCTGACAGTGCACACACACACACACATACACACACACACACACACACACACACGACTTACCAATAGTCAAAACAGCCACCCACATCTTCATACAAAAGTCTTACTAGCACACCAGCTTAGATTTACCATCTCTCTCTCTCTCTCTCTTTCTCTCTCTCTCTTTCTCTCTCTCTCTCTCTCTCTCTCTCTCTCTCTCCCCCCCCCCCCCCCCCCCCCCCCCCCCCCCCCCCCCCCCCCCCCCCCCCCCCCCCCCCCCCCCCCCCCCCCCCCCCCCCCCCCCCCCCCCCCCCCCCCCGGTTCACTGGGGTGGGGTGGGGTGGGGGGTCCCCGTGCCCATCCAGGGGAGAACATTTTGGGCGCTGGGCAGATACACCCAGGACAGGACACCAATCTCTAAAGATGTATTTCTTGAATTTAAGTCCTTTTGAGAGTCAGATTTCGGGATTATAGTGTCATAAGAAGTTAAACCTTGGAATTTTAATAGGATGGACTGACTTTTTTCCCCTGTAACTGTATATTTGACCCCCTGTTGCTACCACTTTGTGTAAGATCGCTTTATACACCTGACATCATTCAAGATTTTAATGCAGGAGTCTATAATAAGATCATCAACTATAATTATGGGTAATTTAACATTCAGAACATCATGTGAATGAACGAAAAACGGACCATTTCAGCCTTTTTAATAAAGAACCTTGATTTTAAATTCAATCAGTTCAGTTTCTAGACAATAGTTTTATGATAATATGATTTTAATACTTAAATCTATTAAAATGTCAGAGACAAAAAAGAAAAAAAAATGAAAAAAAGCAGCTACTCACAGTGCAGCACCGGTGCTGTGGAGTAGTGGTTAGCACCTCGACCTTTCAGCGCTGGGG
Organism: Corydoras maculifer; assembly: GCA_019802435.1. NCBI lineage: Eukaryota > Metazoa > Chordata > Actinopteri > Siluriformes > Callichthyidae > Corydoras > Corydoras maculifer. The sequence continues at coordinate 1,616,881 of JAFMOD010000565.1, read as the reverse complement.
ATCTGGGTTCGATTCCTGATCTTGGTGGAGTTTCCATGTTCTCCCTGTGTCCCCTTGGGTTTCCTCTGGTTTCCTTCCACAGTCCAAAAACATGGATTTAAGGTGAATTGGCTGCTGTAAATTGCCCCTATCTAAACTGTCCCTCTGTAGTTCAGGATGAAGTGGAAGGCATGGCATCCGCTCGAGTTCAAACCTCCTGAATCAACTCATGCTGACTTTCTAACTTTGTTGTTTCTGTTTGGAAACTTTAAATTTCAATCTGTTGGACTGTAATGTAAAAGAGAAACAAATTTTGACTAATTGCAGGAACCTGAGGCAGCAATCGATGTTGACACAGCTGTGTTTATCCACAGGGATTCACTTCTGACAGGTTGTATCTCGTTCGATCGATGCGTCGTGCTTTTAAGTTCTTCATTAATCGGTAAGTTGTCGAGTGGCTTCTTTGCAAACACTAAGATACGCAAGTGTGTAGTGGAACTCAAACGTTCATCAGTTGCACGCGAATAAGAGGCTGAACGTGTTAATGAAAGTGGCAGTAAAATACAGCTCCGGTGTTTGAGTAATGAAACACGCAAATGCATGTGTCTTCATTTTGAGAAAATGAATTTATAAAAACCTCAAACTGTAATTTCTTAACCAATTATGTAACAAACACAACTGATGCCATTATACACTCTGCACAAGGTATGTCGTGATGTCATTGCTATCTTACTTCTCATCAACAGTCTATTTTTAGGCCTTGCACCTGCGTCATTTAAATGGCAACGCTGCCTGTGAATACATCTCCCTCGATGGGCGTAGCCATCTCAAAATGAGGCGTGTTCAGGTAGATTTCTGGTGCACGGCTATCTTGGCGATGGCAAACGCAGGTGCACCCGCTGACTGAAACCAACCTAGACATCAACAGTTTATCCAGGGAGCAGTCTTACGCTTATGACCTGAAGGTTCGATTCCCGGTCCCCACCAAGTACTCTGGCTGAAGTGCACTTGGCCAAAGCACCTAACACCGATTGCTCCCCTGCCTCTGTGTACAGGGATGCACACCACTCCAGGCATGTGTGCTCAGTTCACTCAGTGTGTGTATATGTGTGTGTTTCATTTCACAGATGGGTTGAAAGTGGAGGACTAATTTTCTTTGTGTGTAAGTACAGAAGGCCAAATAGATCATTTTATCACTTTATTTATTGTGTTACCCTCACTGCTCATTATTCCTCCATTTTTGTTGTCGATTTGTTGTTTTCCGCCAAAATGCACTGACAAACTGTGAAACTCTGCAGGCTCGCACACAGACCTTAGACCCGATTATACCCACTGCTTTAAGTTGATGTCATTCGTTCAGATCTTACGTCATCGTGGCTGAGATCTCTGAAGGAACCAACTGTGGCCGTAAAAGCATTCATGCCGGTTGTTTTCATCACTGTTTGGAGCTACTTGACATTAGAAATGACGGCCTCAGGGAATATAAAGCACTCACTAAAGTGGATATAAGACGTGGAGTGAGGTGCATAATGGAGTGGCCCTCACCCATTCATGAAAAAAACAGCGTCTTGGAGATGTTCGTTTTCAGGCTGCATGTTCCACACCGATTATTAAAAGCTTTTTTAAAAGGTACTTGAGAAAATGCAGACTTCCTTAAACTACTTCAATATGTTTACTATTAAAAACATTAAGCAGTTCAGATTCAGCTGCGTAACAAGGTTTTTAAAGATTACCAGCAGAATAAAAACACACTGTGTGTAAAGACGGTTATTGTTTATTCATTCATTCATTATCTCCCGCTTTATCTCCCTCTAGTAGGGTCGCGGTGGGGTTCCCCATGCCCATCCAGGGGAGAGCGTCTCAGGCGCTGGGCAGAAAGACCCAGGACAGGGCGTCAATCCATCGCTGGGCACACACTCACACAAACACACTCTATATGGGGCAATTTTGAGAATTCAATTGAATTGATCCATGTTTTTGGACTGTGGGAGGAAACCGGAGAACCCGGAGGAAACCCACGCAGACACGGGGAGAACATGGAAACTCCACCCAGATGGGGATTTGAACCGGGAATCCCTAGCGCTGAGAGGCGAACGTGCTAACCACTAAGCCACCGTGCCGCCCAGTTATTGTTTATATGTCTAAAATTATGATTTAATGCTAAACATGAACAATTTCAAATACTTACATCCATCTTTAAATGAGGTTTTGAAGAAGACGATGAGCAGAATGCTGCAGGACACCGACACACTCACATCCAGGGAGCCATTTAGCATCTGATTTGAATGTCTTTGGACTGTGAGGGCAACTGGAGAGTGAAAAACACAGAGAGAACATGCAAAACTATGAAAGAACCCTGACCACACACCTAGTAATGAGACCAATCGACAGTTTGCCAGAACAATAAATCCTTTATAAACAATGGTTGTCACAATGGGGCAGTGGTAGTTTTGTGGATTAAAAAAAAAAAAAAAAAAAAAAAACTGCCCAACGCTTCGGGCGCATTCTCTTAGTTAGTTTTAGCACCAAACTGTCACACGCTGAGACCCAATACAGAGACAGGAATGGGCCACTGTACATTAAACCTACACTGTGATGAAATGCACTGTATGTGAGCGATGGGAAGATGCCAATCCATCAGTTTTCTTTAAGTTTGGTTGAACTATGAGCAAACTTAAAACTTTATCCAGCATGCATTGCGGCAGTAAACTCACAGTAAAGACATGTGACCCCAAATCAGCTTTGCAGCAGTCCAGAGTTTTGGAAAGCAGTTTTAAGCACTTTGCACCAGTGCTGTTGATCAATATTTCAGCTGGACAGGCCTCTGCTGAGCACTCTGTGTGATGGATGTGGAATATGTGCAGGACTGTCTCCGCGACTGGAGACTGGTGACAAATCGCCGAGCCTTAAAGCTGAGAAACCAGTAGTGATAATATTTAGACAAATCGCAAAGGGCCGCCTGTGTGTCCGTGTTCTTTGTGTGTGTGTGTGTGTGTGTGTGTGTGTGTGTGTGTGTGTGTGTGTGCATATGTGATGAGATGCGGAGAAGGAACAGATAGTGAGTAAGAAAGAATAAATGCATTCATTTAGGAAAGCTCTGGGACAGTGGGAGTATTTTGCATTCTCCTCGAATCCGAAATCACCTTCCGTATTTGATTGGAACAGGGGACCTCAGTGTGGTTTTTGTACCCCCCCCCACTCCCCCCACTCCCAAAGCCAAAAAATGAAGAGCAGAGATAAAAAAAATATAATTATAAAAAAATAATAATAAAAAAAAAACATTGGCTGATAATATTTATGGGTCAAAGGAAAATTATGCAAATTAGATTGTATCTTCCGTCACTTATTGGCTGATTAAAAGAAGGTACTGGTACATACTGTACATGCAGACAAAAGCATATGGACATCAAGAAAAAGACTTTAGAGACGTGAAACACATTTAGCACATGCTTTATTCCATGTACCCCAAATTGATGGTTAGGGTCAGAACAGCTGGTTGGGGTAGATACAGCCCCCTGGAGCAATAAGGGTTAAAGGTTTTTCTCAAGAACCCACATTGGTAACTTGCAGCTGACCTGGGATTTCAACCCACAACCTTCAGATTGATATCCCAGTATCGGCTAGCTGCGTGTGGTGGTTCAGTGTTTAAGATGATGGGCTATCAATCTGTAGGTTGTGCGTTCTAATCCCAGGTCAGCTGAAATTTACCAATGTGGGTCCTTGAATATCATGACCAATGCACTGTTCTGACCCCAACCATTAACAAGGGATCCTTTTAAGTCACCTTGAATAAACGCACATGATAAATGACCTCATGTAAATGTCTGATCATAAAGATCTTCCCCACCAAACACTCAAAATTATTCTGGGCCTTCCCCAAACTGTTCCCACAAAGCTAAAAGAATACAAATGACTTAAACCCATTGCTATGTGCTTGATTGTATTGGACTTACCGAGATGACTGAGTTCAGTAAATAGGAGGTGTGTCCCGATAAGTTTATATAGTTGTTTAGTTGCTAACAAACACACAACGTTTCCTGCAAGTTCTACTTCTTGACTACAGTTGCTATGGTGCTTGAAAGGCCATTTGGGGTACAACACGGGGGGAGAAAAAGGACATGCTTAGGCCGATTCACCTGTCAGCTGCAGATTACTGACTGTTTGTCCCTCTTTTTACTTCGGGCTAAATAACAGCCTTGATTCCTGTCACTCCACATCAGCCATGTCCTCAGGTTCCCTCGTGTCCTGAACACCTGAACTCAAAGCTTACCCAGAATTCTCCTGTTCCACCACATCCAGCACACATTTACATACACACACATGCGTGCACACACACCTGAAGCCCTGTCATGCTTGATTTTTATAACGATGACATCATCGGTCAGGTCTGTAGGAGTCATTTCCACGGACACGATGACGTGACTGTCTGCTTTCTGTAAAGTCAGTTTGGTTACAGCTCATCACAGCCTTTAGCCAATTTGCTCCACCACACATTCAAGGGGGGAATCCACTGGTTACAAACTGAATGATCTCACAAACTTAAAAAAGCTATGGATTCAGGTTTACAAACAAAACTCCATTTTCATATCATTGAATTCATGCTGTGGCGGCACGGTGGCTTAGTGGTTAGCACGTTCGCCTGTCAGCACTAGGGATTCCCGGTTCGAATCCCCATCTGGGTGGAGTTTCCATGTTCTCCCCGTGTCTGCGTGGGTTTCCTCCGGGTTCTTCGGTTTCCTCCCACAGTCCAAAAACATGGATCAAGTTAATTGAATTCTCAAAATTGTCCCATATAGAGTGTGTCTGTGTGAGTGAGTGTGTGCCCAGCGATGGATTGGCGCCCTGTCCTGGGTCTATCTGCCCAGCGCCCGAGATGTTCTCCCCTGGATGGGCATGGGGAACCCCACCACGACCCTAATAGAGGATAAGCGGAAGATAATGAATGAATGAATGAATGAATTCATGCTTTTAAGACATAACTGCATGCATTACTTTAGACTACACTGTTACACTTTAAAGACTTTGTTTCTTTATTATAATTAGAAAAGTACTAATTATCCAAAGTGTTGGCAGCTAGTTACTAAAAAGATGCATTAGTAGATGGACTTTGTAGTTCTACAATTGACTGCAGTCCATCTCTTTGTGTTCTACAGTACATACTGTGTACTCTGTTCTCTAATGATCAGAACCCCAATAGTACCCCCACAGAGCAGGGATTATTGGGTGGGTGCATTATTCCTATCCGAGCAGTGTCACTGAGGTGTTTAAATGAAAGTACAGGAGCACTGCTGCACTAAAACCCCCTCACCTGACAGTAAACAATCCACCACCCAAATGATACGTTATGTGATGATCCTGACCAATAGAGAACAGAGAACCTACGGGGGATTAACAAACACAAGAACACAGATGGACTACAGTCTATAATTATAAAACTACGTCCATAAGTCCATTAATGTAAATGGAGGAAATAGATGATAGAGCAAGTAGGGGGCGTGTCCTAACATTGACCGGTACTGTCAAACATGGCAGTGTGTTAGTGTGATATTGTGTAATTACCTTTGGTCGTCATGCCAGTGGTCAGTTTTAGAAAACCAGCCGTTTTCAATAATGTCCAATAAGGCCCATTAGCACATTGTAGAGAACGGGGTTTGATGCAGGTGCAGACACGCTCAAATGAACATGAGAGCATTAACCCTGCAATAATTACTTAACAAGCCTTAATTACAACTGTCATTTCCCCTGGCACGGCTGATTGGCAGCTGACAGGACTCTGCAGAAACACTGTCACTCAGCTGCTGCACGCAGATAGAGGCTCTCAGTATCTGCATGAACGCATCCCCTGCACGGCGTCACACACTCGCACAACTCCCGCAAACTTTCCGTCAACTCACGACGGACGGCTCAAAATCAGTCTGCGCGCTGACCTTTAGCCTCACTTATCCACAAGGTGCAGCTTCTGGGTAAATTCTACAGAATTTCTAAAGACTCAGAGGCTCATTGGAGCTCAGCACAATCACTGGATCACACTCGTCGTCTTCTGACAGCTGATTAAAAGCACTTTCTGTATCTGCATGATTTTCTGTAATGCACCTCCATCACATGAATGGCAAATTAGATCTGTACGAATGTGCTGGTGTGATGGGGTTTCTTACCTGGTGAATGCTTTCACTCTTTTAAGATATGTAATGAACAGTTTGTATGTTCTTTCAAAGTGTGCGGGTTTCATCTGTCTAAAATCACATCTTAAACAGAGCAAAGTGTAACTGGAATAGTTCAAATCAAACACACCTCTATATGTATATCTACACACATTGTATTTAATTATTCAGCCCCTTAATTCTTTATGGGTGGGGGGTACAAACATTTGTTCAGTGTTTGAGATGGGATCTATTAAAATAGACAAAAAGGTCAAAAGCTGATGTCCAATGAGGACCAAGTTATCTATGGGCATCCCACAAGGTTCAATACTACGCCCGATTCCTCTGCAACATTGTTCTCTCTAGGTTCCTCTCATCATGCTGATGCCCGTGTCTGACTGACATCTCGGTATGCCTGGAAGACATCTCATCACAGTTGCCGGCTCATTACCGCGAGCTAAAGCCATGCTGAAGCGACTTTATACTCAAGGAGAAATGTCCTCATGTCAAAATCTCTGGGAATAACTCCAGGGTGGAACCCTCAGAGAGTTCCAAAAACTTTGACATACTTACGGACAAGATCTCAATTTTTGCGCTGTTATAGAGGTGCAGTGGTAAAAGTTAACGCGACTGTCCGGCAGTAAATAATAAACTAATACATCATCCATCCACTGCACAAAAAACTGGAGCCAGAACCAAATCATTGCTTGAACAATGGGGGTTAAGTCATGCTGGAATAAAAAAATGGCCTTCCCTAATGTGTCTTCACAATGGTGTGAGGCACACAGTTGCCCAACACGTGACAAGGTACATGATGTCTTACATCATTGACAACAGGAAAAAACCACATATATAATACTAATCAAATAAAATTTTGATATTCTGTCATTATTATGCAAAAAACACACTCACACACATACACATATATATACACACACACACACACTATGTTGTTGATAACCTATTTTCCAAAGCGTGCATTTACATTCTGCTGTACAGAGAGTCTTTCTGCAGTCTCCATCATGTCAGCATTTCCGTCATGGCAGGTCTTATCACTCATTTTTATCAAACCCACTCATCTAATTCTAAATTCTGCTTCATGAATTCAGTGTACACATTTTATTCCCATATCGCTCTTTTGCTGTGTATCATTCTCTGACATGCTGCAATGATCTGCACTGGATTTTACAAAAATAACATACAGCACAAGTCAAAAGTTTGGACACGCCCCCGTTTTGGTCCACTTATTTTCCATGTTATAAAGTTTGTAAGGATGGACTTTGTAGTTCTCCAATCCCAGACTGTGTAATCTGTGTATTACAGTACATACTGTGTACGTCCTCTTTACTGTGTTCTAATGGTCAGGACCCCAATAGCAGCACCACAGAGCAGGGATTATTTGCTTGGTGCATTATTCCCAAAACCACTCTGTCCACCAATCACTGATTTTGCTGCTCGAACCATATAGAGGTGATGAGATTTGAGTTGCTTTTTGGTGGGAGTACAGAGTATATAAACCACCACAGGGTCCTAAAGAGTATATCAAATGTGGTGGTAATCAAAGTAATGGTGTGGATTTGTAATGGACACACACTTTCATCCCACCCTTATTATATATATATATATATATATATATATATATATATATATATATATATATATACACACACACACATATATATATATATATATACACACACACACACACACACACATATATATATATATATATATATATATATATATATATATATATATATATATATCACAGTCTTGGTATATAATGAGAAACATGTGTCGTACTTTAAACCCATTGAAAACAGCAGTTGTAAGACGGATGTCCGCCTCCATCCACGCGGCTGGTCATTAGGCGATAAAACGGGACGAGTGACCCTAAATAACAGAAGTGGGTTAGACACACACCCTTATTAAAGGGATGTGCTTCAGCTCTAACACACAGCCTCGTTTGCATTTACATTGCAAATTTTAATGAAATGCATTTTGCCCCAAACTGGGACAACTTATTTCAGGAAAGAGGCATGACATTAGTGATGAAATATCAAACGAAAGCTTAAACACAAGATACAAAGCAATAAATGAGATAAAAAGATAAAAGACGGCCATAACGATGACCTCACAGCGGAGACAAATGAGAAACCACATGGCTATAAATGAAAACATGGGTTATACCAGCACGCACTCGAACCATCGCCTTCCCTTTTAGAAACAGCAGGTTTGCTTTGGAAAGGTCTCTTCATCCCTTGTAAAAGATTAAGACGAAGATAATGAGATAAGTTTAATAAATAAAACAATGCTCTGGGGGTCTAGGAATTAAAACTGCGGAACGTTAGTGACCTTTATTTAGCTTTAAACCTGGTTTAAAATCTGAAAACTGCTTTATTGTTTATTTTATTCAAGTACATCATAATGAAGTGTTCATCAGCCCAAGAGAAGAAAGAACCGCAACCTATTACCCTCTGAATTTCAGCCAAATTAAAATCCCCCATGCAGAGGAACCCAGCAGTCACATCAATCAGCCCCCATGAATACGAAGTCAGTAAACCGAAACAATAGGTTCTACAACTTTGATCGCTTTCATCATTAATTTGTCTAAGCGAGAGAACGGTAAGAAATGATCAGGCGTGCAGTAATTATGGTGTAACATCATGATGTAATTTTAGGAATAATGGCTTCAAACAAACATCACAGTGTGGGATCAACAGCGAACGACATCCCATCACACAATCCATCATTTGGTCATAAAACCGAATCAGAGATCATTTTCACATTCGCTAAGAAATATGGCTGTGGATTGTCAAAGGCATTTTGTCATTTTATAACAAAGATACATTTTTAAAAACATGACTGCACTGCAAAAAGTACAGAACAGAAATTAAGGCCAGTCAGGAACCGCAGAACGTTACAGAAGACTCATCGCTGTTTACAGACAGCTTCAGGATCACCATGTACAAAATCACCGGCTTTACCAACCGCATGTGCTAATGATGAGACATCCTAATAATAATAATTATTAAAGAGAACAGAGGGTCAGGAATAAACAGAACATCTAAATGTTCAAGTGAGAACACAGGGGTTCATTAAATTCATTTCAGAAAATACAAAACTCTTAGCTTCAGCTCAGTCTTAAACATTTCAAACACAGAGGCGGAGCTTTGAATGAAATGACATGCAATTCTGTCATATATATATATATATATATACACACATACAGCCATAGACTAAACCTAAATAAGTTTTACTTCAGTTTAACTAAACATCAGTCTATATTTATAATCCAAAGTTAAAATCTGACCAGCCTTCACACTTTACACACATGAGCACCACACACTCCAACATAGAGACAGAAGTAAAGGATACAAATATCATTCTTTTAAAATCTAGAGGATCTAGAAAAGGATCTGGCCTTAAAAACTGGTTCAACGATCTGAAGAAAGTAAAACCAATCTGGTTTCTAGATGCGAAGTCGCAGAGCTGCAGATCAGTTAAGCTACAAAATAACTTCGGAACACTTCAGCAAGATTTGATTTAAACAAATACGAGGAGGTACGCGTTGCATCGTACAACATCAGTGTTTAGACGAGGTCAAGTGTCTCTGAACGATTCAGAACTCAAATACACCGTGTACCTAATAAAGAACCCAACAAACAGAACCCTGCCCTGACAGTCAGGTATCGGGATGGGAGCATCATCCAAGTGGGATGATTAACTCTTAAAGATAATGCTCAATATCTCTCCTCTACTCTGCTGAATATGGGATGGTTATTGGTTCATATACAGATCGGGAAAGAGGATTGTAAAAGCTGATTTGTCTGTACAAACGACTTGAATGACATTAATTATAGCATCTATTCTTACACAGCCTTCAGACACACGAACAGTCCTCTCACTGAGCTGGAGGACAGGAAATCAAATAAATAAAAGAAAGTGGTCTGCCCCCCGTCATACTGCCCCTCAGAGAAATAACTGGCTCACATGAAGCCGATTCACTGCGCCAATTTAGAGTAATTTTCCTTTGGATAAAATGAGGCCCCATTTCTAGAGCTAATCTCTCGGAAATGCTTCATTTGGTCAGAAAAGCTGTGAAAGTGCTTACTTTGTGCACAAATTGCCCCGTTCTCACCAGCACCCAGATTACACGCTGTTTCTCTAAGAGGCTGTTCAGTTTTACAAAACACACTCGAAACTCGTGCAGACGTCCAAAACTCCTTTAACCCAAATGTGTAACGTCTCTTAAGCAGACGTCTGCGACGGTCCGAACCGCTAAGGCTAAAACAGGCCGCATTAAGATTCTGTTCTATGAACAGCATGAGGCTTTTACAAGCCAGTGACTCAGACTCAAAATGCCTAAAGATGTGATCGTGATTGATGAACCATAATGCACTGTGGTACTGGGACACTGCAGGATGCAAAACCACAGTGGTTTGGTGGAGTGATGGTGCAACATCCGCTTTATGGATGGAGCATAAGCACCGCCAGAATAATGCCAACACTGTCAGATTAACGCTGTGGGCTCATTATTATCTTTCACTTAATCCTCTACTAAGGTCGTGCGGGGGTTTCTCATGCCTATCCAGGGAAAACGTTCGGAGCGCTGGCAGATAAACCCAGGACACGGCACCAGTCCATCGTTTACACACACTCACACACAGACTTTAAATAGGGGCGATTTAGAGCAGCCAATTCACCTTGAATCCATGTATTTGGATTGTGGGCGGAACCCGGAGGAAACTTACACGCATACAGGGAGAACATGGAAACTTCACCCATATTGGGATTCGAACCTGAATCCCCAGCGCTGAGAGGCGGACGTGCTGATCCCTACACTGCTGTCCTTATTCATATTTAATACTTAAATATAAAAAAAAAAATAAAAAAAGCGCATCTAATTCAATGACTTCTGCTTTAATACACTAATAGACAATAACGTTTTAGATTTGAATACTATGTCTTTCATGGCTTAGTTTTTTTATTTAATTATTTTTGAATACTGCAGTATTATTTTGCGCTATTCAGCTACACATACTGAATCCTGTACCTTGGACGTGAATATCGTTGGATAGGCTCCTCACGGTGCGAATGCAGGGTGTTCAGCAGGAAGGACAATCAAAAACAGCCCTCGCGACGAAGTTGTAACAGCCAAATGACATTAACGAAAGCAAAATCTGAAAACATTTAAATAAATTAACTTAAAACGATCAAACCTTAGAATAAGATAAAAAAAAAAAGAATCAAAACTTCTATATAAAACAAACTCTTAGTGGAGTCAGTTATCAAGGAGATGGATTAAACCCCGGGCCCGTCCTCCAATCAGCTGGGGGGAGAGCTGAAAGGAAAATTACAGACCGCAACTGGGTCAGAACCTTTAAGAAACCTTAAAAAGAACTTGTCCCGCTGTAGAACTGCGCTGATGACGATCTGACGATCTATTTCTTGTAGTGACTGGGAGCATCTGCGAACATGTACTTGAGTCTGTAGGCTTCAGCCAGCAGTAATCCCACCTCTTCGTTCCCCCAGTGTATCGTGGGTAAGTTCTGCAGAAGCATCAGGAGGCCCTGCACAAGACGAGAAAGGCAGTTTCAGTAGAGGAACGCTGCATAATTAAAAGCGCAGCAGATGTGCGGCTGTGCACTGGAAAGAGAATCGTAAATTTCACAGCACGCCGCCGACGTTTTCGATGTTCCGTTCGAATCAAAGTCAGCCGTGTTCCTGTTTTCATTAAGTTTCCTTTAGACGTGCATTTCCAATGCGCTTCGTTAAATCATTAAGGACGCCGGGAATGTAAAGACCTTCTGATGCATGGTTAGCGTCCTGTGATCCTGAAGGAGAGACGGGGGGAGAATAAATGAGCAAAAAAGAGATGGATCGAGGAGGAAGAGGAGGCAGGAGGAAGAGGGCCGATTCGTCAGCGTGTGAAATGCAGTTAGGGCACTCACGCTTACCGCAAGCCCAATTACTCCAATAAGCACAGTGTGGAGTGACGACTACACATGTTCCATTGACACCAGTTCCTCTGTATGTGTGTATGTATATACATATATGTGGGTGCGTGTGTGCATTCAACACATTCAGCTAAATCACACTGACCCCGTCCCCCCCATGCATCATCCATCCATCCATCCATCCATGCCTTCACCCACCCATACAACTACACAATCATACATGCAGCTCGTACATCCTCAGGTTCTCCTCAATGCTAACCAAATGATCACATCCATCCATTTACTACGTCTTTAATCAACCTTTAATATTTATGATATGTGAACCCCATCATCCACACAATTATTTACTTATTCATGTATCCATCCATCAACCTATTCATCAATCTAACCATCTAATTATCCACCTACTCATCTATTGATTGATCCATACACAAGGGCGGCATGGTGGCTTAGTGGTTAGCATGTTCTCCTCTTAGTGCTGGGGATTCCCAGTTTGAATCCCAATCTGGGTGGAGTGTCCATGTGGGTTTCCACTGGGTTCTCCGGTTTCCTCCCACAGTCCAAAAACATGGATCAATGTCAACTAAATTCTCCAAATTGCCCCATATAGAGCGTGTCTGTGAGTGAGTGTGTGGCCAGCGATAGATTGGCGCCCTGTCTTGTATCTGTCCAGCGCCTGAACCCCCTCCGCAACCCTAGTAGAGGATATATATATATCCTATACACATATATACACACACACATACATATACACACACACACACACATTATATATATATATATATATATATATATGTATATATATATATGTATGTATGTATGTATAATATATATTCCACTTCATCCTCTACTAGGGTTGCGGCCCCCCCCCCCCCCCCCCCCCCCCCCCCCCCCCCCCCCCCCCCCCCCCCCCCCCCCCCCCCCCCCCCCCCCCCCCCCCCCCCCCCCCCCCCCCCCCCCCCCTGGGAGAAGCCTTCAGACTCGGCCTGCAGTAACAAAACAGACGAAATGCTCCAGTCAACGCTCTGCATTACAAATGTACACGGCCGAGTCTCCGAGTCAGACTTAAAAACCATATTTCATTGCAGCTTATTAGTGCGAGTTGTTTAAAGCATGAAGCAGGATGACGAGCAAGAAAACAAACGTGTCGGATAAGACCATTAATAAAGACGGCATTACCATCGCCCGCCTCTCGCCTCGCGCACTGTGTGCTGTACGGCGGGGTGGCTATAAATAGGCTTTCTTTTAGTTTTTGGTTCTGTCTACAAAATAAAATCGGTATATGCAGAACAGGAACAGAGCGAAGAACACGTATAAAGAACCACAGACTTAAGGAATACCAGCAGCGCGGGTCTAGAGAACAGCGGTTATTAGCGGGAGGCACAGATCTCAGTTAGTATCTCGATTCCAAATGAGCTGAGATGAAGGTCAGTCATAATTAGAATCGCAGCACACCATGCGTCAGGATTTACCCCGGCTCTGTAGTTTTTCTTGGTTGAGCTTTCTGCGAGGCACTAATTGATCTCTGTTCTAGCTGCGAGACGTAATTATAGGGGGTGAGCGGGAATAAAGGCGCGTGCAGAACGTCTCGACTTCACGCTGTGCTCTCAGCCCTCGGAGAACACAGGAGGCTACAAACCCTCGTTTCTGAACCTGGATTTCTTTGGTTCTCCCTCCTCACTATATGAGCAAGACTGGTTCATTTAGGGGGCAAAGCAAAGGTGTTGACAAGTAACGTTCCGCCCTATGGATGCTCTTGTGGTTGCCAGTGTAACCATGGAGATAAACCGTACACTATATGAACAAAAGCATTACGATGCATCTCGGGTATTGTATTCAGCTCCACTTATAAATGTTTATATAATCAAGCACCGATGTATGTTGTATTTTGGATGACTGAGTACTTCCTGAGTCCCATGTTCTTCCAGCATGACGGTACCCTACCCACAACCCCATTGAGCACAATAGGGATGAACCAGCATCACACACTTTTACAATGTACAGTGGTCCCAGTAAGATGGAGGTGGCCCTTAACCCTCATTGCATCACCTGTAGTGTGGTACACTAACTGCACACAGATTGGGGGTTCAACACAGGGATGTTTCTCAGCGTACATTTGGAAAAGCCGTTCATTTTATTTGTAAACAGTAAAATCGGAAGGCTGCCCTCAGCTTATTCACTCCGTTAAGGCCTTGAGCCAACGCTTTCTAAATTGCTAAATTATGCCTGAGGGATATGCAAAAGAATAACTCAAAGCAAAAATATTTTATCTGCCAAAACAGAGATAAGGATTCTTGTTCTTGTATGAACCACATTCAGCTGCAGCGCATCAAACAGTTTAGCTCGACATCGTCTTTGGCAAACGTTTGGGCTCCTTCAGTTAAATACATGGTGGGAAACAAGCGCTGAAACATCCTCCTCATGGCATTATCTTCTGCTTAATCCTCTAAGAGGGTCCTGGGGGGTTCCCTGTGGCCGTCCAAGGGAGAACGTTTTAGGCGTGGGTGAGGACAGGACGCCAATCCCTCGCTGGGCACACACTCATTCACACAGCACTATATAAGGGCAAGTTAGAGCAGCCAATTTACCTTAAACCAATGTTATTCAACTGTGGGAGGAAACCGCAGAACCCAAAGGGAACCCATGTGGACATTCAGGGTGTCTTTCCCAAGGGAACTTCAGCCATTGTATGTGGTGGGACTTGGAATTGAACTGGTGACCTTGTTACCTTCAGGTCACAAGACTGGTTCCTTAACCGCAACCCTTTAATTGCCCCGATGTTGGTGATGATTCTTTATTAAGCACACTGCTGCAGTGCAGGGAGGTGAACTAATTGAAATAACGTTTTAGGCATGGGTAGGTACACCCAGGACAGGATGCCAATCCCTCGCTGGGCACACACTCACTCACACAGCACTACATAAAGGGCAAGTTAGAGCAGCCAATTTACCTTAAACCAATGTTTTTGAACTGTGGGAGAAAACCGCAGAACCCAAAGGGAACCCATGTGGACATTCGGGGTGTCTTTTCCAAGGGCACTTCAGCCATTGTATTGCAAGCCTCTGATTGCCCCAATGTTGGTGATGATTCTTTATTAAGCACACTGCTGCAGTGCAGGGAGGTGAACTAATTGAAATAACGGCTGTGATTGGAGAGATCGGACCGAGCCGAGCTGCAGCCTACACGTTCTGAAGCGAGAGGCTGCTCGCTCGCAGCACTTGAAAGGCTGGAGGTGGAAAACCGGCGCGACGATCTGATGGCAAGCTGTTCTTTCCAACTATCTGATGACTTTCAACAAGATGTGCAAATCCTAAACTACAGCTGAGTCAGATTCACGGGGGATGTGGGTGGATGTGTTTTCTGGAGCGGATGGTCAGATCGCTGGCGTCTGTTTGTTCTAATTCTAAAGAACAGAGTGTTGTTCCAAATAGGTTCAGTGTGTGTGGTGTAAACAGCAGGTGTTGGTTGGCATCATGAAGCTCTTTACGTGGTCCGTATGCTCACACGCCTAACGGATGTTACGTTACATCAGTAGCGACGCTGGAGAATGGGGCGGAGCCGACAACGCTGGATGTTGATTAAAAGTGGGGAGATCTATAAAGTTCCTGGCTGCTTCATAGATCTCTCTCCTCTTTAATCAACGTCTAGCGCCATCACTGACAACACCAGGGGATTCTGGCTCGGTGGTGTAGCGCTCAGCACGTTCTTCTCTCAGTGCTGGGGAGCCAGGTTCGATCTGATCTGGGTGGAGTTTCCATGTTCTCCCCGTGTCCGCGTGGGTTTTCTTCGGGTCCTCCGGTTTCTCTCACAGTCCAAAAACATGGATTCAAGGTAAATCGGCTGCTCTAAAAAGCCTCTATATAGTGTATGTGTGTGTGTGTGAGAGTGTGTGTCCAGCAATAGATTTGCACCCTGTAACAAGTGTCCAAAATTATTCCCCTGGATGGGCATGAAGAACCTCCCGCAACCCTAGTCCCTAGTATAGGAAGTTGGGGGTTCAAATTCCAGGTGCACTGAAGTTCCCACTATTTAGACCCCACACAGTGGGACCTGGAATTTTAACCCCCAACCTTCAGATTAACACACTTAAGTACCCCCTTAGCTACCACACCCTTTATGGCAGCTGCTGGTCATGTCAGTAATGCACGTGTAAGTACCTGGTACGTATCCCACAGACGGATGGTGCAGCGCAGTGGCAGCTCCCTCATCAGAAGATTGTTCATCCAACGAAAGGCAAACTGCAGGTACTCAACCTCACACTTCTGAAAATGCACATGCACCTCCTCTGAGAGAGAGGAAAGCACAAAAGAGCGTCATTAGCGAAAGCGTTCGCAAGAAACGAAAAAAATAGAATAAAAAACACGACACCAGTCATCAGCTATTTCAGAGGTCTGGTGTTAATAACGTTAAAAACGGCGGCCCACTGGTTTCTGAATCACAGGCACCTTCGAACGGTGCCCACACCTGTCCCGTCGCATTTAGATTACCGCCTCCCACAGATTTCTGGGTAATTACATTCGATTGGAAATGAAAAGCGAGGTGGAAGGCAGGAGGCTCCGAGCACCCAGAATCAGGGGCTTTAATATATGAAGCGGCTTTTCAGCGGGGAGGAGAAGAATGAGGACAGCATTAAGACGGAGACCCTATCGACTGCACCTCGGACGGATTCCGACAGGCGGCTGCAGTGGGGTCGCTGGATGCACATCCATCAGAACGATAACGGACACGTTCGCCGAGACACGGCACAAAAAGTAAATACGTTTTAAAAGTCGGATTCTCATTTCAGAAGAAGCTTCGCTCTCGAACGGCGCTGAAATGTAAATCTGGTGGCATAAGACCCCCCCCCTCCCCCCGGCACCCCGCTGTGTACTACACGTGGAAGCAGTGACTTCTGGAATCTATATTCTCACCGATTCCCTGAGTTTTGCTTTGCATTTTATGAAATCACTTTCTCTCGTTTCGTATTCTCATTGTGTTGCGTGCTCGTCAAAAGGACATATAAAGAAATGGATTTGGGTGGTGCAACAATGAGGTGTAGAAGCGCAATAGATTCTAATTACATCTTATTTCTGTTCTCCATGCAGGGAATAACCTGCACTGTGTGTGTGAGGGGTGGGAGGGGTGCGACCTGCTATGTCTTGTGTGGAGAGTGCATAACCCCATATACACCCAGCTGAGGGTTGGGAGGGTGAGACCCAATACAATCTGGACTGCAACCCCTGGTCCATGGAACCGCAACCCACTATAGCGACACCCTAAACACACACAGTACCAGTCAAAAGTTTGGACACGCCACCTTCTTGCTCCATCATCTATTTCCTCCATGTATCATATAGATGGACTTTGTAGTTTTACAATTACAGACTGTAGTCCATCTGTGTTCTTGTGTTTGTTAGTCCCCTGTTGGTTCTCTGTTGGTCAGGAGCATCACAAAACAGGTATCATTTGGGTGGTGGATTGTTTATTGTCAGTTCTGCAGTGACACCGATGTGGTGAGGGGGTTTTAGTGCAGCAGTGCTGCTGTAGTTTCTGCTGGGATAGGAATAATGCCCCCACCCAAATAACCCCTGCTTTGTGGTGGTACTGTTGGGGTTCTGACCATTAGAACAGAGTACATAGTATGTACTGTAGAACACAAACAGATGGACTACACTCTGGAATTGTAGAACTACACGGAAGTGGAACTGAGAACATGGACAATAAGTGGAGCAAAAAGGGGGCGTGTTCAAACTTTCGACTTGGTCACTAACGTATTTACTGATCCATTTCTCATCAGTAATTAATGCCGTGAACTTATTTTACTGTCAGAATTTTAGTATGGGATGTGATGTATGTGGATCTTCTCAGTTAAACCACTGAACTCGTGCTCCTCAGCCGAACCGACAGTTCTGATCCACTGGCCTGAATCGGTGGGAGGTGCACTTTCCAAAATTCTATTCCTGAATCGCTGGACCTCGGGTACTGAGGCTGTTCAAGCGTTCGAGCGTTCCCCGCCAGCGCCGCTGTTAATTCAGCGCAGGCCACTTAAGCTGTATTTTGCTGAAGCGTCATTTGGGAGGTGGATCGTGAAGATGACAGACTCACCGTCAATCCTGCTGACGAGTTCCTCCAGAGCCTTGACTTTCTTCTGGATCCCGGGCTGAGCAAATGTGTAATTATCCTACACGGGCAAAACACATAGGTTAATAACACTCACCGCCCCAGTGCATTCCCTCAACAGCTTTCTGTCGCCATCGACTTTAATGCTGCACCGCTGTGCAACACTGAGCTTCATTAACCGAGGGCATGTTGAATAGTCGTCCACTTTATTGTCTTCTCAACAACTACCTTTGCTTTTCTTTATTGTGTTGCACACCGGCTTTGCTTCCCTCGCATTTTAATACCCGATAATAATTCTCTCCTGCACTTATTCCAACATAATCAGCTATCCAACATTTAGTGAATATATTTAAGGAGCTTTGGCTCTCTGAGGGGTGGCATGGTGGCTTAGTGGTTTAGCACGTTTGCCGCTCAGCACTAGGGATTCCCGGTTTGAATCCCCATCTGGGTGGAGTTCCCATGTTCTCCCCATGTCCCCGTGGGTTTCCTCCAGGTTCTCCGGTTTCCCACAGTCCAAAAACATGGATCAAGTCAATGGATTTCTCCAAATTGCCCCATGTAGAGTGTGTTTGTGTGCGTGTCTGTGTGTGTGTGAGTGTGTGCTCAGCGATAGATTGGCGCCCTGTCCTAGGTGTATCTGCCCAGCGCCCGAAACTTTCTCCCCTGGATGGGCATGGGAAACCCCCCCGCGACCCTAATAGAGGATAAAGCAGAAGATAATGAATGAATGAATGGTTCTCTGAGTACAGTACAGTATCAGTCAGAGATTAGGCGTCGCCTCCTTTCTGCTCCACTTGTTGTCCATGATCTTAGTTCCACAATTCCAGACTATAGTCCATCTGTTTGTGTTCTACAGTACATACTGTGTACATCCCCTTTACTCTATTCTAATGGTCAGGACCCCAATAGTTCCACCACAGAACAGGGATTATAAACCATGTTATTACTTAACCCACTGGAACTGTGATCTGTAGGGTCATGGTGGTGTGGTGTCTCAGTGGGTCGGGTGTTAAAGGATTAATCTGAAGGTTGGGCGTTTATTATTGTAGCCATTGGGGCCTTGAGCATGAAAGGGCTTCTGGGTGGCTGTATCATGACCAACCCTGTGTTCTGACCGCAAACAACAAGTTGGGATCCTTGGAAGTCGCTTTGGATAAAAGCATCTGCAAAATGACATCATCTGAACCGTCATACACACCATCTGAATGAATTACCGATGTGGTACAAGGTTAAGTTCCTAAACTCATTAAAACCACTTGTTACTCATGAGGCACACGTTCGTCTAACACACAAACGAAGCGAGCGGGAACCGGCCCACGTTCCTACCTGGATTCCATCCAGCAATTTGCTCATACACCAGAAACTGTCTGCTTCGATGTTGCGTTGGGTTTCCAGCGGCAGTTTCGCCATTTCAAAGTTTTCAACGTCCTCCTCTGAAAAACAAACATTTAATTATTCAGTCATTCATTCTCTTTCGCTTTGTCCTATATTAGGGTCACGGGGGTTTCCCCATGCCTATCCAGGGGAGAACGTCTCGGGCGCCGGGCAGACAAATCCAGGACAGGGCGCCAACCTATTGCTGGGCACACATCCACACACAGATACACACTCTACATGGGGCAAAAAGACTGTGGGAGGAAACCGGAGAACCCGGAGGAAACCCACACGTACACGGGGAGAACATGGAAACTCCACCCAGATGGGGATTCGAACCGAATCCCTAGTGCTGAGAGGCGAATGTGCCAACCACTAAGCCACCCAACATTTAATTAGTTAAGTAAAAGATACACACACAATCACTCACTGGCCACTTTATTAGGTGCACAATCCTGTTTTTGCCCTCACTGTGTATTTTATCATCTTCCGTTTAATCCTCTGTTAGTGTCTCAGGTCTGTTTGGGTTCTACAGTACATACTGTGCACATCCCCTTTACTCTGTTCCAATGATCAGGACCCCAATAGTACCGACACAGAGCAGGGACTCTCTGACTTTGTCAGTGCCACCACCCAAATGATACCTGTTTTGTGATGGTCCTGACCAATAGAGAGCAGAGAACCCACAGGGGACTAACAGTGTCCAAGATTTAGTCATAAAAACATAGATCATAAAAACATTACTAACATCTAATTCAAATCTCTTTATATTTGAAACCAAACACCGAATATAAAGTGAGGCAGTATCTACTACACGGTCAGTAAAGGTCAGATGGAACATGCAAAAAGTGCTTTTAAGGCATGATTGCGGTTCTCCTCACACACTTCACAAAAACACTCCCGCCCGACCTGCAGTGTGTATTAAAGGTTAAACATATTTACTGTTCCAGAAGGCTTTTAGAATCCCATAAGAGCACCATTATGATATAGTGACATTTGGGAATCATGTGTAAAGCTGGATAAATGTTTGGACAGAACTGAAGGGGAGTGAGTTAGTCATTATGGTGGAAGATGTTCTGTGAGGAGAACGCGGGGCTTTAAGTTCAGACTGTGACCTCGGATCACGTTAACCTTTTAATCTTCTACAGAACAGCGTGCCGAGCGACCCACGGACGGAAGCCACGGGTTCGATCTATTCTAAATCAATGCTATTAGGAACGCAATCCAAAGCACGGCCGTTTTTTACGCTGACGCCAGCAGCGCGTAATCAGATTTGGATGATGGAGGCTGAAAGGTCAAGGTCTCTGTGACCACGTTTGCCTCACGTTCATGTCATTCTCATGAACACCTTCAGGAATTCATATTCTTATCGGTGTAAATATTCCATTAAGTTGAATGCAAATGAATCAGTGGTGGAGAACAGGCCACGAGGAGTCGCTTGGATGACCAATCAAGCTGCATTGGACAACAGATGCATGAGCAGAATGAGGCCTTCCCCAAACTGTTCGCACAGATTTAAAGGCATACACTTGTGTTTTGATGGAGCTGTGCTAAACAAGGATATATTCCAGCCACGTTTTATCCCACCCCACCACACACACATCCCAACATATTAAACATTCATTCATTATCTCCCGCTTATCCTCTATTAGGGTCGCGGTGGGGTTCCCCATGCCCATCCACGGGAGAACGTCTCGGGCGCTGGGCAGATACACCCAGGACAGGGCGCCAATCCATCGCTGGGCACACACTCACTCACACACACACACTCTAAAAGGGGCAATTTTTTGAGAATTCAATTAACTTGATCCATGTTTTTGGACTGTGGGAGGAAACCGGAGAACCCAGAGGAAACCCACGCAGACACGGGGAGAACATGGAAACTCCACCCAGATGGGGATTCGAACTGGGAATCCCTAGTGCTGAGAGGCAAACGTGCTAACCACTAAGCCACCGCCCCAACATATTAAATTCAGAAATTAAATAGGAGCTGGTTATTAAAACAGGTTTGTGTTCCGTGCTGATGACGTTATAATGTTCAAATAGATAATCAATAGAACATGAGAATGATGGGGGCACAAATCTGTGCGCATGACGATCTTGTATTGATTTGATTTTTTACCTCGGTGCAAACACAGGGCAACACACGGTTTCAAAATAGCAACTCAGCCGCCTCCAAATAAAGCAGCTGACTTCATCTTTAATGCTGCTACACTATGGCAAAGTGTATTAAGAAAAATGATGACCTTTCACAGCAATCCCTTCTTTCTCCACTCAATTCTCTCTCGCTCTCTCTCACTCACACACACACACACTTCCCCAATAGCTTGTCTGCTCACTTCAAATGTTTTAGATAATCTACACTAACACTTTAAATCAAAAGAGTGTTGTGTCTCCTCTGTCTGTCAGATCACTTTATCAAACACACACACACACACACACACACACACACACACAGGGACAGGGTCTATCGCTCTATGGAGATTCTCCTTGATAACGGTGTAGCTTCTGGTAGTTGTGAAACAACACTTAGGCGGTTGACATGAAGCTTTTCACGAAAACTGAAGACCAAAACGAAGCGAGTCGGATCTTTGTGTGAGGAGTGTGTACTTCGATACATAAGCTCAGATTGGCCGAGATCACAATCACGGTTCATCAAATGGAAAATGTGGCAGATCAATGGAGCTCATTCAACCTGAGCTATGGGCTGTAGTATGTAGACACACACACACGAATGCACACACACACACACACACACACACCCTAAAGGCTTAACACAACAGCGGGATACATCAGTAAAAACAGTTTCTCTGTAATGAGTTTCAGAAAGGAGAGAGATTAAGGAAAACGAGAAGAGAGAGAGAGAGAGAGAGAGAGGGAGAGAGAGAAAGAGAGAGCGTGAGAGAGAGAGAGGGAGAGAGAGAGAGAGAGCGTAAGAGAGAGAGGGAGAGAGAGAGCGTGTGTGAGAGAGAGAGGGAGAGAGAGAGCGTAAGAGAGAGAGGGAGAGAGAGAGCGTGTGTGAGAGAGAGAGGGAGAGAGAGAGAGCGTGAGAGAGAGGAATCGATCAGAGCTGCAGGTAATCTGAAGCTGTGCTCAGCGCGTGGAGCCGGTGACATTGCAGGCTTAGCACATACAGGAAGAGATCAATGCATGCCTTTTTGTTCTGATGTAATCCTTAACTATCTCAAAGTAATTAACCTTCACAAGAAGAGAAGAGGAAATAAATAGGCACGGGAGGGAGGAAGCCCGGCTACCGACGGAGAATAACAACGAGATCGGCCCCGACTCCAGCCCCCCGGCCCCCCAGCCTCGAACACATCAAAGTCAGGTTATGCAAGGAACATGCCCAGTCTCTCCGCAGGAAATGCACCGGTGTTATAAAACCATGGTAACAAGATTATTTACAAAATCACAAAACCTTTAAACAGAGAAAATGTCAAAGCAAGTATGTGGGTTTACGGGGAAACGTAAATCAAACAACCCACCGCTGTATTGAAAACACATTGTACTTTACACTCGAGGTCACGCACCGATATGTTAACAGATCACTGCTGTGTGCTTTGATCCGAACCACAGGATTAGGTTCTCGATTTCTGTGCCGTTATTTCATCTTTAACAGAAGTAAGGTACCAAGTCAAACCTGCAGAGAAGACGATGGATATCCACTTGTTACATGTGTTGCTTGCATGTGTGTGTGTGTGTGTGTGTGTGTGTGTGTACGCTCTACACTTCTATACTATCTTCTGCATCTGCCCTCGAATATTTTTTGGTAAATGTCAACACCACTAAAAACAATAGATGTTGGCAGAACCGGATGCAACACTACTTTGTTTTCTTTCAGCATGCTCCATATATTGCTTTGCCCTTATAACCATTCAAAACACACACACACACACACACACACACACACACACACACACACACACACACACACACAAACAATAAAACTGGACTTACCCACAAATTCAGAGAAGAATACAACAAAGAAAGGGGTGACGAGGTCATTAATGCCCTGAACGTAGCCACTGGCCGGATGTCGGATAGCCCAGATGAACAAAATCCGTTCAAACACCTGAAAAAAAAAACACACACACACACACACACACACACACACACTATTATATATCTACACACACACACAATCATTCATACATGCAAATGTACATATACCAACAGACACACACACTAATGAAGTCCAGTGCATCTGCTACTGGACTCAGATGGCCAGGCATTTAAAATTCCAGGGCACAACCATAGCACCCCCTGTTGTCAGCTATGTAGAAGTGCGTATTATAAGCCAATGAGAATAAACTGCATATATAAAATAGTAATAACACATTATTAACTCCAATCTCTTAAACGATGCTGATAAACCCTCTTCTAGCTGCACTGATGTACAGTTACTCTGAAATCGCACTGTAAATCCAGCAATTATTTCCAGCATTTAAATGGTTGTAAATATTTTGTAGCACCAGGACTAAAAATGGCTCTTTACAGAGTTTGGAGGGTGTGTGTGCGTGTGTGTGTGTGTGTGTGTGTGTGTATGAGAGAGTAAGAGACAAAAGAAAGAGTTACCAAAAAGTGCCAGTCTCTTACCTCTTGAACCAGTGGCTGTTGAAACAGTGGGATCAGTGGGTTGGTTCTCGGAATATCAATATGAATCTGGAAACACACAAACACACTCACGGTGTCAACACCATGGGCATTCAGAGGGAAACTCGGAGGAGGATCAATAAATGCTAGAATGCGCTAAACAGTTACATGCCTTCTCTCTTACAGCAGACTCGGAATTCAATCACGCCTGGACAGAGTGGCATTTATTGGAATCTTCATAAAAAGATCGACTGCTCGAACAAACGAGCAGAACTTTCTCATGCTTCTACAAGAATGCCCCACTCTGACCCTAATGGTTTCCATCAAACATCTTCATTATCTTGTTGCTATTTCGGGGTTCACAACAAAACCACGGAACATGTTCTACTGAAAATAGAGTTTAATGATCCGGAGACAGGGTTTTAAAAGTTTATTGACTTATTGGACCAAACACAAATAACACTTGAAAATGGCACAGCATGGATTTATTTAGGTCAGAACAGGTATCATTTGGGTGGTGGATTGTTTATTGTAATTTCTGCAGTGACACTGATGCGATGGGGGGGGGGTGGGGGGGTGATGCGGTAAATGGATAACCACTGGTGCAGGGGCTTCTAGAAAAGGATATCTGTGAGTGTAGAGTCGGGAGGGGTTTGTAGTCACTGAGAGTGAGCAGTACTGAAAGTGAAATGGTTCCATGTGTTCAGGTCAGACAGAGTGCAGCATGACTGTATTCATGCTGATGGCCGCGCTCTCGCCACTGAGCCGGTGTCAACACTAAAAGGTCATTTAGTGTCTGTGTGCAGACAGCAAGTCAAAGCACTCAGTATAACCTCATACAGCCCTGAAGGCCTGCCTCTGATTCACTCTGCCGCAGAAAAGAGCTCAGGGACGCAATCAGCTTAACACAACAGAGACAACGGAGCTGAGAAAGTGGAAACCTGCAAACCACCACCAGCTTGATCTCCATTGTCTGTATGTTTATGAAAATAACATTTCTAAAATATTATACTACACTTGTTACATAGAAAGAATTTATAGTTTTACAAAAACAGACTTTAGTCCAACTGTATCTCCAGCTTAATTTAGAACCCAGTGACCCAAATTTTTAAAGGCTATACTGAGGTGTACAATATTTACATTCTATACTTTTGTATATAATATTATTGCGTTTCTCATTATGTGCTGTGTTTATAGATACAAAGTTACCTGTCTGTAGGTATCTCTATGATTTTCATCGGTTCTGGAGTGATAATACTGTTCGATAAAGCCAAAATACTCCTCACGCTTCCTCTGAAGGACCTGTTGGCGACGCTCCATGTTAGCGGGGAGGTAGCCCTGCGAGACAGAAGGAGCAGATGAAAGCAGAGATGATGGCGGTATGGAAACTCGTTCTCCTGTTGCTTATTAACCTGAAGGACAGATCAGCTCTGACAGCCACCATGCTGCCTGAAATCAAGCCAAGGGCAAACGTGTCCACTCTTTTAAATGCACCCCCCACTCGCCCAGTACTGCCCCATGCACATCCACGGAAGAAGCTTTCAGACGCTGGGCAGTACACCCAGGACAGTGTGCCAATCCATCACTGGGGGCACACACACACACACACACACACACACACACACACACACTATATAGGGGCAGAGAAACTGTTGGAGATAAGACAACTCCACCCAGATCAGGATTATAACCTGGGTCCCCAACGCTGAAATGAGAACCACTAAGCCACCTTACCACCCCTGAATAAACCAAAAGTATTTAAATCAGTGAATTTCGGTGTCATGTGTAAAACCACCAGCATACACTTTGGACACGCCCCTTTTCTGCTCTATTTATTGTCCATGTTCTCAGTTCCACTTTTTTTAAAGCTGGACTTTGTAGTTCTACGATTGCAGACTGTAGTCCACCTGTTTGTGGACTATTGTCATCAGTAAATTTAATTTAAATTTAAGACAGCATTTAATTTTTTGGGCGGCACGGTGGCTTAGTGGTTTAGCACGTGTGCCTCTCAGCACTAGGGATCCCCGGTTTGAATCCCCATCTGGGTGGAGTTTCCATGTTCTCTCCGTGTCTGCGTGGGTTTTCTCCGGGTTCTCCGGTTTCCTCCCACAGTCCAAAAAAAAACATGGATCAAGTCAATTATTCATTCATTCATTATCTCCCGCCTATCCTCTATTAGGGTCGCGGTGGGGTTCCCCATGCCCATCCAGGGAAAAACGTCTCGGGCGCTGGGCAGATACACCCAGGACAGGGCGCCAATCCATCGCTGGGAACACACTCACTCACACAGACACACTCTATAGGGGCAATTTTCAGAATTCAATTAACTTGATCCATGTTTTTGGACTGTGGGAGGAAACCGGAGAACCCGGAGGAAACCCACGCAGACACGGGGAGAACATGGAAACTCCACCCAGATGGGGATTCGAACCGGGAATCCCTAGCGCTGAGAGGCGAATGTGCTAAGCACTAAGCCACCATGCCGTGGATCAAGTCAATTAAGTTCTCCAAATTGCCCCATGTAGAGTGTGTATGCGTACGTGTCTGAGTGAGTGAGTGTGTGCCCAGCGATAGATTTGCGCCCTGTCCTGGGTGTATCTGCCCAGCGCCCGAAACCTTCTCCCCTGGATGGGCATGGGGAATCCCCCCACGACCCTAATATAGGATAAAGCGGAAGATAATGAATAAATGTAATTTTTTGTTTATTCTGATGTAATGACCTGCACAGCCACTCGGGGAACTTTCCCCGCTGTAGGTTAGAACTCGAGGTTAAACCCAAACTCTGGATAAGAAGGTGACGCTCACAGCCATGGCGGTTAACGGACTCACCGAAAGAAGCCTCCACGTGATGGGCCGCACTTCCCGCGGAATTCCTGACCAGCTGATCTTCCGCAGCTCCTCTGTTGATAGACAATGATAATCAATGATACAGCGCCAACAGAACACAGCAATTTAGAGATCGATAATCATGTAACACGCCTCATTTAATACTTACTGGCTTACTGGCTTAAATCTTTAGAGCCTGATCAAAACAAAACTAGCCACTCAGCCATTCAGCTGAGATATGAACCATCGTTTTCATTGTCAATAAGCAATTACTATTAATTAGCGGCTGCAGTCATGCCTTCCGCCGCCGTCAGTCTGAGCTATGGTGATTTCCTTCTGCCATAACTGCATGGATCTTATGATGGAAACATCCGACTGTAAAGTGACGTTGGACTGAAAGCATGGATGATGAAACCAGAACTCTCCATGTGGATCGGTTTGAGTACAGTTTTCAAGTGACTCAAGTTCTCGCAGTTCAGATTCTAAAGTTATAGAATAATTCTCTACACACACATCTGTGAACTCATACTTGCACTAATTCATTCATTCATTCATTCATTATCACCCGCTTTATCCTCTAGTAGGGTCGCGGTGGGGTTCCCCATGCCCATCCAGGGGAGAACGTTTTAGGCACTAGGCAGATACGTCCAGGACAGGGCGCCAATCCATCGCTGGGCACACACTCATTCACTCACACACACACAAAATTTGGAGAACTCAATTGACTTGAATCATGTTTTTGGACTGTGGGAGGAAACCGGAGAACCTGGAGGAAACTCATGCGGACACGGGGAGAACATGGAAACTCCACCCAGATGGGGATTCGAATCGGGAATCCCTATTGCTGAGAAGAGAACATGCTAACCACTAAGCCACCGTGCCACCCACTAATTAATTAAGCAGGAAATTGATCAGCATTAAAACCACGGCAGGTCAGATTCGTGCCAGAATCGTCAGGTTGTAGAGTCAGAAACCCAAAGATGAAGAACGAGGTAGAGTGGGCTCAAATCCACTTATTTACAGATGGCTTCCTCTGACTGGGAGTGAGTGAGGAAAACAACATATTGCAAACAGGAAGTGTGAAGTGGTCGTCGGTGAAGCGTTGTTAGTGTGACATCTTGAAAATTGTTGGGAAGCCGTGGGCTAAAAGTGATGCTGCAGACGGCTCTGACAGCTGATCGAACGGAGGCGAGTGCATGAGAAGAAAGTTCCAGATGAAGCACAAACAAGCATGAACTGAATCAGAGTGAGCGTCGAGAACATCCAGAACATCCAGAACAGGGGGAGATCAAAAGAAAGGATGTGAGGATTTAAGGTTTGGTGTTGTAGTTACATCACTTCTAATATGTTTGCGCTGCTTAAAGAAATAAGACGAACCACGACGTGAACATAAGGGCTGCACATAACCATTAAATTACATTTACATTTGGTCATTTATTGGACGCTTTTATCCAAAGTGACTTACAAGCTGAGCACAGGGTTCATCACAACATCCCTGGAGCAATGAGGGTTAAGGGTCTTGCTTAAGGACCCACACTGGTAACTTCAGTGGACCTGGGATTTGAACCCCCAACCTTCAGAGTGATAGCCCAACGCCCTGACCACTGATCTACCACGCCCTCTGTGGTATCGCCAGGTAACGAGTCGGTTCTTGGTGAAAAAATCTGATTTATCTGATCACTGACTGAACTGAGAGACGTAAGACACGACATTTTATGGACTGTACATGTTGACCATGTTCAAGCGTGGACATTCAAATTGATCTGAATGTGATATGAAAACATATCATGAGTGATGATGAGGAAAGCTGCGTGGATGTACACAGAACGACCAGGAAACTGTTAGAAATGCACTTCTTACTAGTCTTAAAATAAAATGCTAAGATTAGAAGAAAAAAACAAGTAAACTGAACCTACATCACTGTTTTGCTGCGCAGATGTTTGTGCTTTAGACGCTCGTGTGCAGCGGTTGTACTGTTGAATAAAGTCGTCTCCACTTTGTAAATTTGATATAGAACCACTATGTTGTGTTTCTGTGTGGTAGACTACTGACGTCCGATTTACATTCAGTCAAATGGAGAACCTCCATTGAGTCAAGGTAGCTGCACCGCTCAAATAGCAATCTGCCAAAGTCAGAGCGCCACCTGGCTCTTAAAGGGGACGGCAAGTGACACACTGGATGGTTTATTGCACGTTAACACAGCCATGAATAATTAAGTATTAATACATGCCTTTTTTTAGATGACATTCTTTTCATTCGGTACGATGGCAAAGACACACTGACACGCCCTAAATCAAGCAGCGTGGTGCGTGGTCGACGGCACGGCAGAAGAAAACAATCTAATGATGTTTAGAACAAAAACACAAAGAACAAAATGTATCATGTACTAAAAATATTCACTACCCGTAATAAGATTACCAAATATGGGCATATCGAGGGTACAGAATGCCCCGTGACTGAGGGTAACGTTCTGAAGTAACCAGAACTGCAAAGACACCCGATTATATTATTCAGAAACCCCATTCCATCAGATTTCAGTTTGGAGATCCTCCTCTAATCTCAAACTCCTGCACCGTACAGGTTCGAGGAGAAAACCAACCTGGATTGGCGCCCTGTTCTCACACCCACCCATCTGCTTCTCTGAGGACGCACTATTGGCAGGAGCTCCAGCTCACCGGGAGGTCATGCCTTCTACAACTCGGGTTCCATCTGTCAGTCTGCAGAAGTGGGTTTGCTGCGCCAGCTCATATCAGAGCATTATTCTTAAGATGACAGGTGGGTAATTGAATTAATTTATTGAGCTAATTAACGAGCAGCCATGGAGGGAGTGGTATCTTTGAAATAAAAACAGCAACGAGACCCCGGGGGTGATCGGCGCCAATTATGTAAATCAGTTATTTTTCCCCTGTTAGCGCTGTCGAGCGGCGGAACAACATACGGTGCCATCATTTTGGTGAAACTATAGATTTAAACGGATTGACAGGATATTAAATAAACTAGCTAGACGATCCGAGGAGGACGGGACGAGAGGCTACAGAGATCACATAGTTGGCACCTTTCTGGAACACACTCACAATCCATACATAAAGCAATAGTCAGCACCTGCAAATTGCTCACCACCCGCTGTGAAGTCACCACGCCAGGACGAAAACAGCCCGAGCTTTAATTGAGACATCATGCGGTGTACCTTGTCGAGCAACGCACACTTGGCTTGATTTTGTCGGCAGCTCAGAAATAGGTTCGAAGGTGCAATCAGGGCGGAGAACAGAAGGCGCTCACAGCATGACCTCAGGAAGAGTAGAAGTTTCCAACATGTGCACATACCTGCCGCACTGGCTTACAGAAGGAGTGAACAGAGTTGGGATGCTGTTGGAGTCGTTTAAGCCTCAAACGTAAGCTCTTAGTATTCGCCTGCTGTTATACGGGTCTCACAGGAAAGGACTCGAGGCTCAGACCCTGATGAGCTGACAACACAAGAGTGAAGTCAAGGATTTTGCCTACTGCACTTACACACAGATGAATCAGTCCTCCACAATTAACCCATCCATGCAGTATAACACACATCTATACACACACACACACACACATAGTGCCCAAAGAACATTTGGAGTTAGGTGCCTGGCCATGGGGCACTTCAGCCATAGTACTTGGTGGGATCAGGAATCGAACCCGGGACATTTTGGGTCGCAAGGCTGGTTCCGTAACCACAAGCTCTTGATTGCCCCTAAAGTGCAGGAAGATCAACACTATGTGCTCATCAGAGTCCAAACTGCAGAAGATGATTCCAGTTTGAACCTGTACAGAATGTGTGGTGTATTTCAACTAGTTCATTCTGCAGACACCTACTATTGAGCTACAGCGTCACCTAGTGGTAAAAACTTACCTTTAACACTGAAAAATAAATTGGTTTTTGTGACCTTTAAATCTAAAAATTATGATGCAAAGACACCTTACTATAATATGCATAAGATGTGCATTTCTAATCTACACAAATACATATGGAGAGATACATCACCCCCCCCTCCCCCCGCAAATCTCACAAACAATTCAGTAATTTTTTTTAATCCCATCATCACAGGTATATAATACTAGGTACAAAGTGAAAACAGTTTAGGGAAGGGCCTTTTTAACGCACCAAACAATAATCTGATAAGCTTGACTGAAAATGTGTGTAATAACTTTAGAATAATACTTTATAACACACGCATGCAATTCACACACAATTTTCTTTTTTAATCTACTCTCTATCAAAATGTATTTTTTGTAGTTCCTTTATTTATTTTATTATATATATATATATATATATATATATATATATATATATATATATATATATAAACATTTTCTTGATACTTCTGCTGTAACAATGCAAATTTCCGCATGTGAGATACTAAAAGGACATTCTATCTTATCTTTTAATCCCAGAGTGACATGAAACGGCTGAAATAGCGTAATTCTGAACGTTTTTAATACAAATGATTGATATCTCACCGAGGTCTGTGTTG
This sequence comes from Corydoras maculifer, assembly GCA_019802435.1. Taxonomy (NCBI): domain Eukaryota; kingdom Metazoa; phylum Chordata; class Actinopteri; order Siluriformes; family Callichthyidae; genus Corydoras; species Corydoras maculifer. Next base: position 1,585,405 of record JAFMOD010000565.1, on the reverse strand, counting down.
GGACTGGCCAGCAGCTGCCTGAACTTATCCAGTCGGGTTTTCTCTCGCACGGTCATGGGCGGAGCTCCTGATGCATTCTGATCTGAAATGCGGGCGACGAGGGGAATGATGGGACGCACGGGGAGGGACTGCTGCTTCTGGAGGGTGCTGTGTTCTGGAAGACACACACACAACAATACAGCTTATAACTTAATAATGTGGTTTCTGGGTTCTCCAGTTTCCTTTCATAGTCCAAAAATATGGATTCAAGGTGAATTGGCTGCTCTAAATTGCCCCTATATAGTATGATGGATTGTGCCCTGTCCCTGGTGTACCCCCCACTCACTACTCTAGCAGAGGATCATGTAAGAGATCAGATTTTTTTTTTTTTTACCTAAATGGCTGTTCAGCTGGACATCACTGCTGGACTTCATCACCCTGCCGTTGGACTCGCCGTCCGTCTGCAGCGGATGGTGGGTGAACTCTGTGCTGACTGCTTCCAGTCGTTCCACTCGACGAGGCTCCGGCTCCTTGTGTTTGGTGGAACTGGCCACTCTGTGTGGAGTTTGAAGGCTGGAGTGTGATTTGACAGGAGCGAGTGCCGGAGCACAGAAATCCTTCGCTTCCTCGTCGTCGATGTCCCAGGCATCATTGGTGCTGTGTGCAAACTCGTGGAAAGTGGACGGCTTCTTCGACTTTATGTTCACCGCATTGGTCTTCGGAGGGTCTTTAAGAAACCTAAGAATTTCGCAGACATGTGTGAGCAACTGTAAACTTTAAAAAAGTAAAACACGCAGACACGGAGCTGTGCGACATGATGAGCTCAATCACATGAAAAAAATGGCTCTGTTTTATGTGAAGTTCTCAGTGTTTATTTTACAAAAAGATATTACGAAAAAAATGTATTTAGACAAATTGTAAGACACTATCCCACATGTGGCCAAAATATTTGGACACCAACCATCTAAAAAAAAAACAATTAATTAATAAAATTAAAAATATATATATAAAAAAAAAACAGTTATTATCTTCTTAATCCTCTACTGGCGTCGTCATGCCCATCCAGGGAAACATGTTGCGAACAAAATTGAGGTGCTAAGCAGCATATATGGCTGGGCACACACTACATACAGGCAATTTAGACAATTTAGAAATTTTGAGTAGTCAATTCACCTTGAATCCAGGTTTTTGGACTCTGGTAGGAAACCAAAGAACCTGAAAAAAAGACATGGGAAGAAGATGGAAACTCCACCCAGATCGGACTTTGAACCTGGATCCTCAGCATCGAGAGGCGAACACGCTAACCACAGTTTACAAACTCAACTATATTAATCTTACATTTTACACATTAATATTTTATTAATCAGTTACATGCTTTGTTGTAAATGTGCCCATAGGCTGTAACTAAAAGCACAAACGTAACAAAATAAGAATGCAGATGTATATATTTATTCATGTTCTTCATGTGACCATTAAATTGAATTAAATTAAAAAGCGTCATGACATCGCACAGCCAGACGAACAGACAGAAAAGAACCTCAGACGAAAAAAAAAAAAAAACAGACTGGGATCCGCTCCAAGCATCAGCTCAAACAAATAGAAAAGGACAATACACTGAGGGGGCAGTTTCCATGCAGGTAGCTGCACTTACAAGCGAAGAACCCGAGGGTCCACAGGTGGGTACTGGGCCCCATAGATAGGCTGCAGACTGAGAGAGCAAATGATGAACAGAGAGAAGAATCACACTGATATTACAAAAAAGTTCTTTAATTATAGTATCAGTCAGTTGGGACACGCCCCCTTCTGCCTCCCTCATCTATCTCCTCCACTTATCATATAGATGGAATTATAGATGGTAGTTTTACAATTACAGACTGTAGTCCATCTGTGTTCTCTGTTCCCTATTGGTCAGAATCATCACAGAACAGGTATCATTTGGGTGGTGGATTGTTTATTGTCGGTTCTGCAGTGACACTGATGTGGTGAGGGGGTTTTAGTGCAGCAGTAGTTTCATTTAAACACCTCAGTGACACTGCTGGTATAGGAATAATACACCCACCAAATAACCCCTGCTCTGTGGTGGTATTATTGAGGTCCTGACCATTAGAACAGAGGACACAGTATGTACTGTAGAACACAAACCAATGAACTACAGTCAGGAATTGTAAAACTACAAAGTCCAGCTTTACTGAAGGCAGAGAAAATAAACAGAGCAAATAAAAGGCGTGTCCAAACTTTTGACCGCTACTGTATCTCTTTCCTAACAACATACAGTGGATATGATTAATAAGCTGCTGGTGTACTGATGGGCTATTTATCTCGTGGAGAGACTAGCAGACCAGAAAACAGGACTCAGCCTGGACTGTGACTCACAGACAGAAATTTATTGTGTTCATTTGAAAACAGTTCTTCTTTAAAAGGTCATTAAGCTCACGAGTCAGCGTTAATAACCGTCAGGGAGCCACTCATTCCTGGAAAAGCTGAATATAATCCAAAAACAATACTATGTTTCAGATACAGTTATGGGAAAAAGAGAAAGTACATCATCCATCAACATGTTCCGATTAATCAAGGACTGACAACACTTTCTAAAGTTCTATAATCCACCATTTTAATCAGAGGGACGTGAGAACCAATGATGGATCTTAGAATACTTTGTTTAGTCAAACCTCAAGAGAAGGTTTCGGCCAACTTTAATGTTCACTCATCTGCTTAATAATTCTTATAAACAAAGGTGAAAGTCTTTCTCCCTCTGTGTGTGTGTGTTTGTGTGTGTTCTCTATACTAATCTACACCTTTTGCTTTTTATATACTCTAAAGCAGCTCAAGGGTTCACCACCTCTATGTGGTTCCAACAGAGTGGTTAGTGTAGTAATAAAAAAAATATACATAAATTAAAAAATATATATATAAATATATATATATAAAGAAGGGACCGGTGGCTTAGTGGTTAGCATGTTCTCCTCTCAGCACTAGGGATTCCCAGTTCGAATCCTCATCTGGGTGGAGTTTCCATGTTCTCCCCGTGTCCGCGTGGGTTTCCTCCGGGTTCTTCGGTTTCCTCCCACAGTGGGATCAAGTCAATTGAGTTCTCCAAATTGCCCCATATAGAGTGTGTATGCCCAGCGATAGGTTGGCGCCCTGTGCTGGGTGTATCTGCCCAGCGCCCGAAACGTTCTCCCCTGGATGGGCATGGGGAACCCCACCATGACCCTAATAGAGGATAAAGCGAAAGATAATGGATGGATGGATATATATCAAGAAGTGACCAATTGCATTTAAATGAATGTTTACAGTGTTTGCAGGAAATGCCATTACAACCCTGGGCCGAGAAGCAGCTAGTGAATAAATAAATATATAATGATTGAATGGCGCGAGCACTGGTCTCATATTTGGCTCAACAGGAGTTTTTGCTGTAATGCAATGCTGGCACACCACTTATCTCTTAACCGAGTCATTTATCTTGGCAATCCCAACAAACAGCAGCAAATTATCGTCTGCGGCGGTCTGCTGAGGGAGATAAACGCCACATCAGTCCCAATGTTAAGGCCGAATATCCAGGTGCTGCTTACTCTCGCACATCCTGCAGAATAACAGCTGATCACACACTTAATTCTCAGCCTGTTCCAAATTATGCAGTTTGCAGTTGAGGGGAAAAAAGTGGGGACATTTAACCAATCCGTGCAGTAAAACACACACATATACAAATACTGTGAGTGAAGTAAGAAAGCCTTGAACAAAGGGCACTTCAGCCATAGTACTTTTTGGGACCAGAAATCAAACCTGAGGCCTTCAGGTCACAAGGCTGGTTCCTTAACCCCAAGCCTGCGAAAGCCCTGAACAGAGGGTTGTCATCATCGCTAAGTTCTTTTTTACACCACCACAAGTCAGGACAGAGGAGATGAGAGCTGTGTGAAGGGTTCGAGAAAGTAATGTGAGGAGTGTCGTCGTCATCATCATCATCATCGACACACTGAACTCTCCGAGCGCAGGTGCTGGAGCTCATCTTTACAGAATGCAGAGACGACGGCGCGAATGCAGACAAGCGAGCCCCGAATCTGATCCTATAATTACAAAAGCCATTTCAACAGCACGTTGCTCAAACAAAGAAAACAAACCCAGAGCCGAGACAATGCAGCCAGGAGATGATCCACCTACAGCAGGAATGTTCAACCGGAGAATGAAGCTTAGCAGAATGGCACAACACGTCACGGCCACGCTCTGACGTAGGCATACGCGTTTACTAAATCCACTTCAACAGCTGCGTTCAGCGCAGAGACCAATTTAGAGGTTTTACATAATTATAAACTGTAGATCATGTCCATATTTATGTCCGTAAAAAAAAAAGCTTATAAACTTCATCAGAACTGCTGCGTCTGATCCACTAATTCTGCCCAAAATTCAGAGTTGACATTTAAAAAGTGCATTAGAACCAATTTTTATTGTTCTGTAGTTTTAGCCAGATACACAAGAGGTACTTATTTTCAGTGAACTTCCCCATTTTTAAGGTAAGCGACGGCAGAAAACCACAAAGTTGAATTGTGTACTTTATCATCATCATCATGCAAGTCATCACTGCTAATCACCACAAGTGGAATAAAGTGATTCAACACGGTGTTGAGATGATTGTGTTTGTGGGGCTCATTATTTGGTTGCAGTGTGTTTGTAGGCTTTGCTTTTAAAGTGACTTTAAATTCTTTAATTACAACACAGACATCAAACAACTTCAGCCCAAAAACAGCCAACATGCCAATTACAGCGATATTGCTGCTTGATCAGTCACAGGCCCTCAGTGTTTTAACTGCTCCTGTACTGTGTGCTGTGTCTCAAACCATCTTTCACAATCATAAAAGCAATTTGCTGTAATTTTGTGCAACATTTCATTTTGCGTGTTGCAATAGAAACAAAGACTTGCGACACAATTCTTAATTATTGACATGTGTTGACTTGTATGGTAATTGTGTTTACAGCAACATCTGTCTACAGTAACATGTGTGTACAGTAAGTGTTTATTATAGTAACATGTG